>JAOWBL010000022.1:8805397-8830540 GCA_028564865.1 Zenarchopterus dispar
AGAGAGAGAGAGAGAGAGAGAGAGAGAGAGAGAGAGAGAGAGAGAGAGAGAGCTTCTTGACGCGCAAGTGCTACCGGGTAGACCGTTATTATCACACTGAGAGCCGCCTTTTAAATCTAAACATTTTTTCGGGAATAAATTAAAAGAAAAAAAATCCCATTGACATCAAGACAACATGGGGAAAGTGGAAGGAGGAATGAAATGTGTGAAATACCTTTTGTTCGTGTTCAACTTCATATTCTGGGTAAGTGCATGTGTGCTGTTGAGCTGCGTGATGTTGAGATGCGATTTGTGCGTTTAGATCAAAATGAAACCCTGAGCAAGTGCATCAGTGCAGATTCCCTCGCTCTAAAAATCCGGCTGTTTCAAGTAGCGTTTCAACATCGTTACTATAAATGGCATTTTTAATTTCCTCGTCCGTGTGATTTAATTCGTTGCCGTCTCGGGAAAGTGGAGTTGTCCTGCGCGGCGCAGAAAGGGTGACAGAGGCTTTTTAGGTTTTGGCTCGCCGGGCTCAAATCACATTTTCCACAGAGGAAAAACCCGCCCCCTTGTTCCTGGGGAAGCATGTTTTTGAAAGGAAGACTGAATGAAAAGACAGAGTGGGGTAGAGAGACTAAGACGGCGTGGAAAACAAACTCTTGCCTACTGGCAATACTTCTTTAACAGACACTGTACTTATTAATTGCGCTATAACCGCAGTGCCCCTACTTCCTCTGTTAAACTTTTTCTTTCTTAAGAGAAGCACACATAATGAGGCCCCTGGGTCATTTTATGTAAGGTGAACAAGGTGTGTCTGAGACTTTCACACAAGCTTTCTCATCCTTGTTTTTTTTTTTTTTTAAGAAAAATATCACACTTTTCTGTGCTCCTGGGTGCACTTTGGCTTACACTCTTCATCACTTGTGGAGTGGCTCTTTTTCATGTGTGTGTTCTTGTGTATGAGTGAGAGAGAGAGAGATTTTTCCAACAGGCATCTGTGGAGTGGATCAGGCGCTGAGTGCACTGTGAATGGATCCATTGTGACAGCAGGACAATAGGATAATTTCAGGCTGCTGCCTGTCAGAGCCCTAAATTCAGGAGCCCCACTGTCCCAACGGTCCCACTGCTGACTTGCCACTGCTGACCACTTAGAGCTACCCTCGGTTTGACACATATTAGTGGGGACAAAAGTCGGAGAAAGATACAAACTGTGGACGTTGAGTTTGAAAAAGAGGATGAGTAATTGTTTGACACAGGAAGATGAAATCTTTATGGGACAAAAAATACGACAAAAATACAAAAATAAGAATCCTAGTGAATGCGAGGGGAAAGAAAAGGGTCATCGGGAGATTGGGAGGGATATTCATGTGCGTGTTTGCGCGCTCACGTGGCTAAAGAGGGACAGTTGGCAGGAATTTGACCCAAATACAGATAAAATGGATCAGCGTAGTGATGTTGGAGTATCATACAGATACATGGCCTTTTTTTGCTTATTGTACAGAACTATAAATAACTTAGTTTCTTTTGGCACTCTGCAACTTTTGCAATTCTTTCAGCAGCAGTTTAACCATATGGCTCACAATCAGAGCAGGACTGCAGCTTCTCCTCTGAAGGCGGAGTGACACATGATGAGAGGTGTGCATGCTTAATGGAAAAAGGTTGAGATGGGGCAAATACAACTGCTCTCATATTTTTATGAGAGATCCCCAGTGGAAATGTTTTATTTTTGGACATTCTGTTACATTGTTTATTACCCAAGTGATAATGAGTGACATGGGGACTCCACTATGTTAACAGTTCCACTCATTTGATGCAAATCTAGTCATTCAAAATATCAGTTTATTTGTAACTCAGACTCTGTGTCACTGCAGTGAGGTGTAGTGAGAGTTGTGTGAGTGCTCTGCTGATAGACTGACAACAAAACTACACAAGGTAACCTCTTAATTCAGCTGGAAAAATAACCAAAACATCAATACCTTAGTGGCTTAGCAGGCTTGTGTTTGTGAACCATGATTCAGTGACCTATTTAGTCAAAAATTAAGCCCATGGGTAAACAGGGTTACAAGCATTGATTCACTGTCACTTGTACTAAAGTTGTTTTTTATGATACTTTCCCATGTCTCGTTCTTGCAGTGTTCCTTTTTTGGGGTGGTGGGGGTGGGGATTCTCCAGCTATTATTGGTCTAATAGTTTAAGTAGTTTAGCAATGAAAACTAATTAGTTTAATAGTTAGAACTTCAGGTCTCTGTGTTGATGGAATTATTTTATTAGCACTGTCCGATGTATTTCAGGTTGGCCAATCTTTCCCTGCATTAAGTGAATATAGAAAAGACAAATTATAAATTAAGTTCACAAAGAGAAAAAGTCTCAGTCAGTAATTATACAGGTCTTTTTTTTTTTTTTTTTTGAGTGTGATGTCACACAGCAAGAGCATGGTAAACATCACAGCTGCACCTGCACGACCTCAAACAAAGAAAGTAGCAACTTTATCATCATTTAATTATTACTTCATCCTTCTCTATAGATATACTTTGTATAAATATAATTATATAAACATATAATTGCACTAGCTAATAATAACAGACTTACACACACAAACCAAGTAGTTATGTGATCCTTTACAGTAAAGTAACATCCATCCGTCCCTTTTCTATACTTGCTGAATCCCTCTACTGGGTCACAGGGGTCTGCTGGAGCCAATCCCAGCCCATTGCAGGTGAGAGGCAGGGGTACACCCTGGACAGGTCGCCAGTCCATCACAGGGCCACATACGTAGACAAACAATGACACAGACTCTCCCTCACACCTACAGGCAATTAAAAGTTCTCAGATAATCTAATATACATGTTTTTGGACTGTGGGAGGAAACCAGAGTACCTGGAGAAAACCCATGCAAGCACAGGGAGAACATGCAAACTCCACACAGAAAGACTTCTGGCAGGCTGGGAGTCAAACCAGGAATCTTCTTGCTGTGAGGCAACAGTGCTAACCACTAAGCCACCGTGCTGCCAGTAAAGTACCAAGTTGTCATTTTTATTCTTATTGTTATTATCTGTAAGGGATGATAGATGATTGAGAACATGATGATTTTTCTTTTTTGTTATAATTTTTATGATTCTAAATATTACAATTTCATATAAAATATAGACACCACATATTCAAAGAAAAGTCCTAAGAAATTGAAAGTACAGAGTTTTTAAACACAGCAGAGAAAAAGGCAATTTACATCTGATCTGCAGAGGTTGCCGTTGCAGAGCATTATGAAAATTTGAATCAGTAAATTTGTGATATACAGGAGGAAAATAAATAACACTGAAACTAAAAGTAAGTGTGTGTGTGTTTAGAATTATATATATATATATATATATATATATATATATATATATATATATATATATATATATATATATATATGCGCATATAAATGTTGCATGCAGTGTTCTTCAGGAGAAAATTTGTGAGACAATGAATCTGTTCAGCTCTTATTCTCTAGTGCACAGAATTAAAATAAAATTAAGTAGACAAGGCAAGTAACTACTTATGTTGAAAGATTCATACTGTAAAGAAGCTGATTCCATAGTTTGTTTTATTGTTTTCTTTTGTTGTTTTTTTTAGTAGCTTTTCTAGGAGCTGTTTTTTTCAGTGAGATTATCAGCCGACTTTGTTTACTGTTATGTGCTATTACATCAAGTTATGCTTTTTCTTTTGCAGTTGATGATGCCACATCAGTTGTATCATATTTCTTACATGTGAACTAATTTTTTCTAATATTGCAAAATAACAAGCTAAAAGGACACTTTATTGTGGAGGCCGAAGTGAGCCTTTACACTGCTCCACCCCTGCATGTCACTGAGCACAAAGGGATTTACTCCACCCATAATTATCTCACCCCTATTTACACTCTCTTTCTGCCCATCATTTATATGTGCACTGGTTTTCCTAAACATGTGCTAGACAGAGCTCTATTTTTAAACCCCTTGCCAATTACTGCTAGAACATGTTTATGACTGTTTTACTTTCATATGCTATTGTTTGCTTTAATTTACAGTAAATCTCAGAAGCGCAGGTTTTAAAAAAAAAAAATTTCCAAACCTTGAAAGTGCCACAGACTCTCTCTGACCAAGACCACAGCTCTGTGTCAGCTCAGCCCCTGCTCTCATGGAATATCCCTGTACAAAAACACTTTTTAACTGTACCATTAAAAACTGAGTCTTAAACTTTACAATAAAAAAAACTCAACAAAGCTTTACACAGATTTCCACTTAGGAATATCCAGATACACAAATGCCTCAAGGGGGATTGGGAGAGAAAAAGAGACAGGGAAATCCTGCTGTTCTCACTCCCTGCCATGTTTTACGGGCATAAAGAACCTATAGAAGGAACAGGTTAGAATTTCTTTTTTGTAAATGTGAAGGATTTGTGTTTTTGTCTGCAGGCAGGCAAAAAAAAAAAAAAAAAACACATGATGGGCTCCCTAATGACCTGCTCTCTCTTTCCTATCTCCCCTTTCTGTTTCATATTCTCTTTCATTGCATCTGTCTGTCTCTTGTCTCCCTCCTATTGTGCGGTAAAATGTGTAGTCACAAGAAGACACTAGGTCTTTGTCCTCTGGGGCTGATTGGGAGGGAGGGGCTGAGATGAGGTGGGGTAGATGATACGGGGGATAAGTCTGGGGGTGGGTGAGTGGTGTCAAGGAGCTTTAGAAGCAAAGAGTAGGGAGGGGTGAAGCAGAGTGGTATGAAAGCAGAGTGGGCCTTTACGGCCCCTTTGGGATAGCCGGCCTCATCAGTGCCAGGATTAGCAATGTATTTAGCATGTCAGGCTGTGAAACAAAAGCTTTTAAACTTAACCATAAAAGTAATGACAGCCTGGCAAACCTCTCATCGACTGTGAATCAGCCACATGTAGTGTTTGTATCCTTTACCTTTGCAGCTACACTATGCACCATCAGGTTTTCCAGTATATACTCCTGTTGAATAAATCCACACTCCATTTCCACACTAACAAAGCCTACTGGAGTAAATCTACAGATCAGCAGCCTTTGCTTCACCAAGCTTTATCACTTTAAGGGCCGTTAATCCTGAAACTTCAAGACCTCAGCTGTCGCATCCATCTCCACACTTGACACTAAATCCTGACTTTAGGAAGAATGCTGCTTTGCAACACCTGCCAACACCTTTGCAGCTTTTCTTCAGGCCACTAGTAAAATCTAAACTGTAGACGTGGCTTACTAGAAGAGAGGAGTGGTAGGCAGTGGGAATGAGATGCATGACACAAAGAATGAAAAAGAGCAAATGCAGAACCAGAAAAAAAAAGACAGCTGATGTGATAAACAAGAAGTCCTGATGCTAAATTAAGTTATTCTGCTTTTGACTTCATTTGGTAACATGAATAAATTGGCTTGACAGAGCATGAGCACACAAACAGTGGTCTACCTAAACTCAATATCTGGGACACAGAGGCCATGTGACAAGCACTCTTAAAGGCTTGCTATTTAGATGAAACATTTTATTTCTCTGCTCACATGCACTCACACACAAATAAACAGTACAGTGTGTTGCTCTGTAGCTCAACTTGAAGGTTTCCAGAGTGGATTATCCTCAAGGGACATCGGCTAAGGGATTGTTAAGACCACCCCGTATTGATCTGACAGGGAAGCAGCCACCTCAGTCCTTGAAAGCATCCCAGAGAACTCTATAGCTCTAAATCATTTGAACAAACTCTCAACAGCTTTTTTTCTGCAGTCAGACTGCCTCAAAAGGCTTGAGGATATTTTTTTCTTTTTTTATGTTTACTGATGAAAATTGCATTGAAGGAAAATATGAGCCAGGTTTCCAAACAAACAGGAGAGACTGTTTAAACTCAAGGTGCCACGCTGCCGCCCACAGCCAAGCAGGTCATTTTCTCTCTTAAGGGTCACCGGGTGGTGTTTTAAAGTTACATAAGTTAACTGCTGCAGGGATACACTCATGAAGTGTACTGATATGATCCACCCATCGTTTAGACAGATGTCCAGAGCTATTACATACACAAATGATTATGTTTAGCCTATTTAACTCTCTACGCAGTCAAACCTCTGTTGGCAGCAAAAGGTGAAGGTACTGAGTGGAGTCAAGTGGAAAAAGACCTAAAGGGAGAGCTGAAAAACAAGTCCTTCAAATGGCTTAAAAAAATATTCACATCCCTTACTGAGGTTTTGGTGAAAACAAGTACAATCTTGATAAAGATGAAACCTGTTTTCCACAGTGATGTCAGATTAACAACAGGAACTATGTGAGAATCATTTCCCAATGAAACAGGGAGTTGACTACTTCACAGTAATTGTATTTCTGCTTTCATATGGCCGTTTAATACTTAATACTGTGCAATTTTAAGCAGAGGGAAGGAATGATGCAAGGAAACAAACACCAAGGATTCCAGGTAGCATTTAAGAGAGTTTGTTTGCAATTAAACATCTGAATTTTAACAGCCTGTGTTTGCAGACCATTTGTCTCTTTTGTCTTGCTTTTTTTTTTAGTTTTTTTGTTTTGTTTTGTTTAAATGCATGTTTCTGTAACAAACCTTTTCTGTTAACATTTGTCATTTTGTGTCTTTCTCTCTTCAGTTAATAGGCTCCTTTGTTCTGGCGGTGGGACTGTGGCTCCGCTTTGACCCAGAAACTGTTTCTCTACTTAACAGCGATACAGCTCCAGACACCTTCTTCATCGGTGAGTTTCTCAACTAATCTTATGGTCGAGGTAGGCACATAAGGTCATAATTCAAAACATGTGTCGATCTGCTGCTGTTGTCAGCTAAGAAAGGTGAGGTGTGTTTTGTGACTTTGTGTTTAAACTATATACTAATTCTAAACTTGCTCTGTGAGAAAATAAACTGGTTATTATGAATATAAAAGGGAATGAACATCGCAGCATCACCGTGCCTTTTTTAGTGTAAAATAAAAAACCATAATTGAGGGAAGTACTTGAATCAACACTTTTGGATTTGACATTTTGGATGAGGTATATTTCATGGAGACTTATTTAAAAATTCATATACTGATTGAAAATACATGATGGAAAATCATGCAGCTGCAAACCACCTTTAAGTCTGTTATTCTGTCTAGATGGAAAGAAAAGGGCAGATAGGAGGACTTTAAAAGACATAGATGGGGATCCATGGAAAATGTCTGAAGTAAATGCAAGTCAGGAGCAAAGCTAATCTTTGTCACTAGTCCGAAACTGAAGGAAAATTAACTCACCATTCTCTGCAAGAGTGCATCCACTCCTACCTCACAGCAGCTTCTAGGAAACTTTAATGTCAGTTATTTCCAGAAGAGATTCTCCTTTTCTTGATTGGTGCTTTGCATTATGCAATTGCATGCTAGTGCACATCAGTTAAACATTTTTGTGAAAAGTCCTGTAATACTGTAAAGATGTGTCACCACCTTTGTTTATGTGGAAGTCCCGTTGATTACAATCCAGTGTTCAAATGATTTAATGAAGGATGGGTGGTGTTTGTCTGGTCTTCATAGTATGGTGCTATAAACATGGATGTTATTAGCAGAAGGCTTCACCACGTACTAAACTGAGAGTGCTTAACAGTTGCACTTGGCACACAAGAAATAATGATCGCTTTGCTCATTTTCATAACTCTACACTGCCCTCTCCTGGTGATGGATGAGAACTGCTACTACTCAGAAAAACATTTTAATAAAGTGGCGTGATGAATCCACTCATTAAATGGTGTATTATAAGTTTTTTAGCCGTATATTTCTTCATCATGTTGATCCATTTAAACCACCATGGTTAGGGTTATTTTAATGGTTATTTCGCTCACAGAAAGTCATATTTTAGTGCCTCAACTGTTACGACTTCTGCAATGTTCTGTTCTTCAAGGTGTGTACATACTGATTGGTGCTGGCAGTCTAGTGATGCTGGTTGGTTTCTTTGGCTGTTGTGGAGCTGTTCGAGAATCTCAGTGCCTTCTGGGTTCGGTGAGAACAAATAAACACATATCATGATTAACACATTTTATCTCCAAATACCAAAACACATTATCCATGTATTTATTTTTTCTTCAGTTCTTTGCTTGTCTCCTGATCATTTTTGGGTCTGAGGTGGCAGCAGGGGTGTTTGGATTCTTAAACAAAGACAAGGTGAACATAATGTTACACTGCTTCAGAGGTTAATCTGGTGTTTTATAATCTGGTGTTTTCTCATAACAGGGAGTTTGATAACTCAATGGCTTTGACTCATTTTTTCTCACACAGATAATTGAAGACGTCCAGAACTTTTACATAAAGTCCTACAATGAAAACAACAACAGCACTTTGATTCTTTCTTACCAGAAAGTGGTAGGTTTAAAAAAAAAGCATGGATTTAGGCTAAATTATGTATTTGAAATAATACTATTGAAAAACCTCTGCCCCTGTTTTGTCTTTGAATGTTTTTCTTTTGATTTTTAGCTGAAATGTTGTGGAACCACAGCAAGCCCATGCCCTGTTTCTGAACCAGATATCAAGGTCTGTCACCAGCTCCAAACTTGGAGTAGAAATTAAAATATTTCTTCTTTGTTGCTCAATGAATGAATCAGAGTGCAACACAAACTATTGACTAATAGGAAGCACAACTTTGCTGCTGTTATCTGGTCTCTGCAGGACTGCGAGATGGGGATCAAAGACTTCTTTAACAGTAAACTCTACATAATCGGCTATGTGGGTATCGGCATCGCTGGAGTTATGGTGAGTCAGAAGAAGAGGAGCCAGAAACAGTAATGAAACTTTTTTTTTTAATGTGTTCTGTTGTTCTCTCAACAGATCATCGGTATGACTTTCAGCATGGTGCTCTGCTGTGCCATTCGCAACAGCAGGGAGGTCATCTAAAGCAGATCCATGACCTCCTCCTTTATCTTGCTCCTAAAGACTCTTCAGCACTTGGGATAAAATGCCAGAGGTGCACACAGGGACCCAGCAAATACAACTTGTTCCAAAAAAAAAATTCCTTTCCATTCTGGTGCTCAGCTCTTTCTTTTCTTCTTATATTTTATTTTTACCTTGTATATTTCTTTCTTTATTTATAGTCACATTTTTAGAATAATCTAGCTTTTATAAATTGTTGATGGGACTTTCTCATATCAAGCGGGAGCAGTACAGTTTGTTTTGACCTGACAATCTGTCAAATTTAATTTTTTTTCTCCCTCTCAGCCATTTGGACACAACTACAAATTTTAACCCACATGCTGTCACAGCCATGTCAGTGCTTTTTCACACAGCCTTGACACTGACCCCTCAGCTGTGGGAAACTTGAGCCTGAGAGACCAATCTGAGCTGAAAACAGCTGAGTTTGCTGATCTGTAACACACACACAGAGGGAGAGAGAGAGAGTACTGTGCATGTACAAGCACAGCAGTGTTGTGCTATGTGAGACCACAGTGTCAAACAAAAGGGTTTTTGGACTCTTATATTGATTTCTGACAGCTAAAAACTAGAAAAAGTTCAAATGATGTGACGAGTGATTACTGTGTCAAAAAGAGGAACGACGTCTCAAACGCAGCCTCAGCTTGCTTACTCACACAGACGTCCACACACAGATTGCTCTCCACAACAAAAGCCCAGGGAAAATCAATAGTATGGTCTTTTGCAGAATTATTTATATGATTTGTCAAGAAGAGATTGATGAAAATCAAACTTTCATTTTTGTTCTCTGAATATGAATTTCAGCCACTGGAAAGTTTGCTTGCTGAGGCATGATGACTGTAAACAAACTTTAGTCAAAGAAAAAAACAGGTGCTCGCAGACGGATGAGGCAGATTATGCTGCCTTCAGATCATTTTAGACTGACTAGTTCTCAAACCTAAGCTAAGATAACTAGCTGCTTGATTTTGCTACTGTCTATATAGTCATCATGCAGTTGTAGGCTCCAAACAACTTTTCATTTATTTATGACAAAGGACATAGACAATAATTTACCAATTTCTTTTTTTAAATATGGACTGCAAAACTAAGATGTTATGAATAAGAAAAGAGAATGCTAAAGCTACTTACTGTGGCAGGAAGAACACTCTTACAAATGTAATACACGCTGAGGTTAAAAAAGGTCAGCAAATGCATAGTGTGGTCCAATAAAAATCAGTTTTAGATAGCCTCACACATGGGTAAACAATTAACTGAATTCCCTCATTCTTCCCTCATCCAAAAGAAAAGAAAGAAAGAAATTGTTATAAATACCACTTCCTACTCTTAATAAATGCACTCTTACATAAGAGAGTATACTCTTCAGCAGCGCATGTTGTCTGTATAGTATGACTGAGATCATGTGGCCACATTTAGAG
This sequence comes from Zenarchopterus dispar, assembly GCA_028564865.1. Classification (NCBI taxonomy): domain Eukaryota; kingdom Metazoa; phylum Chordata; class Actinopteri; order Beloniformes; family Zenarchopteridae; genus Zenarchopterus; species Zenarchopterus dispar. Next base: position 8,815,688 of record JAOWBL010000022.1, read on the forward strand.
GCTAAATATAAATCATCTGGTAAAATGGGGCTAAGATACGCAGTTCTCCAACCACAGGCCTTTGATCTCCACCCAGCATCCTTCTCTATTTGTCATTTGTGCCTTAAAAGTACAACATAACAGTAAAAAAAGGAATAGATAGTTTATGACTTCAGTATATAGAAGGGTTGGATAGACCCACCTAGTGTACTACTTCCATTTATTCAGATTAAATCTGGCTGTTGATGATGCTGTAGCATTTATTCCAAGTGTCAGGATTCCAGGATGTAAATATGTCTTCTAATTTTTTTCCTTTCTTTTCTTTTTTTTTTTTTTTTGTTTGTTTTTGGGTGCTGTAATAGTTACTATTTAACATGCTGTATGTAGACAGGTATTTTCTATAGCTGAAGTGTTGTAATTATGATAGTTTGTGCAGCGGTTAAAGTTAATTATCTTCACAACTGCAAAACAAGAAAAAGACTCTTAATGTGCCTTTCTTCAATGACAAGCTGTCTGATGACCTGCAAGCTGTCTGAGCGTAGCAAATACATGTAGCAACAGTGTACATATGTTTGTTGAGTTGGACTGTGGGTAACTGTCACACACATTCATCTACATGTGGCATACTTCTCTGTTATGGTTATGGTGTTTTTAAGTGTTGTACTTGACTATGTCTCTTTAGCTAAAACCTACTCGCTGTGTTTTTCTTTTTTTAAAAAAACCTTTTTGGTACATAAAACCCTAGGTTTAAGATCCATAATAATCATCTTATTGTTGATTTTAAGTTAAAATAATCCAGCAACATCTGAGACAAAAGCAGTGTTGTTGCTGTTTTTATTTTAGCATAATGGGACTCAATCAAGAGGACAACAAAGGCTTACACAGTACTTCAGGATGCCACTTGGCAGTGTTTACTCTGACTAATGAGGCAACACAAAAGAGAGTCCCTAGACTGTCACTTTAGAGCCTCGGTGGAGCTTTTTTTCCCACTCAGTCACGAAGCTGTTGCTGTGTTGCTCGGTTTTGTTTATGTGAAGAAATCTAGAGATGTAACACAGTGTGTGCACCTAAAAAGAGAGAGGTGTACACACACCTCAAGATGATTTTGTGTTTATTTATTTCAATACATTCCCAGGAATATAGGTGTGTGAAGTTTAATAAAGTTTCTAAGATTTTACACACTTTCCTGCGTCCTGTCTCATCACAGAGATTTGCCCGAAGTTGCTTTCTGTTAAACGCTGAAGCCTTTTTGTTTCAGATATGCACCAGTTTAGAGAAGGTTTGAAGTGACTTACAGGTGACTTACTGACAGGTGACTTACTGAACTTTTTCCCCAGAAAAAGCAGAAAACTCAAAAAATGAATCTTGTCCTGAACGATCCATAAATATTTACCCACATACACTTAGGGTTCTGACCGTTAACATTTTCAAACAGTGCCTCAGTCGCATATCCTGCTTTCCGTTTTGGATCCAGGTGTTGAAAACAAATCAGGATATCCACATATTTCCAGTCCTTTCCTCAACTGACATACAGCCAAAACATCTTAAATATAAAAAGAATAAATGGTCTAAAATAAAAGTCTTGATATCCCCTGTCAGGGTGGCCTATTAGGTTACACAAGGTTCATGTCAGAGGTTCACTTTCTGAGTGTAAGGAACAGCTGGATACTTAGTTGAGGGAACAGTTATGTGTGTAATGCAGCCGAGGCTCTAGAAGCTAGAGTTACCTCAACGCTGCAACATGTGCACTTTTGACTGCCAAAAAAACGAAACCATGCCTGTGGTGCATGGACAGGAGAGTAGAGTAACACCTTTCAAGCTTGCATCAGAAAAAAAGTAATACACTATCTTCTCTCTAAGAGGCTGTAATGGGCTCTCCTCCCAACTACACACAGTCCACAATCAACACAAATAAACACTGCACTTATACACTTATTCAGCATTCAGAAATCTTTATTTACATGTGTGATTCCGAAATAAATTTAAGAAAAGATCAATTTTCTCAATTGATTGAAACTCTTTTAATACATTAAAAGGTTAAAACTACTCTCAGTTTGAGTTGTTCAGTTTGAGAAAACTGGAAAAAAAAATACAGGACACATACTTCCACAGGTTAAACTCCTGAAAGTACCCTGATCCATGAGACACAGAGAGCTGCTGAGTACTGAATGTCTCTTTTCTTTCCTTTAATAACCAAAATGATTTAAGCTGCTGTTTCAAAGCATCTGCCAAACAATAATATATTACGAGAACATGACTGCATTTAAAATTTTAAATCGCCTTTTTTTAAATTTATTTTATCTGAATACTTGGTCCCAACAGTCTAATGAACCAGTCAGTTGTCTTATCCATCATTTTACTTTGCCACAATCAAACATGGCCTCTGACGAGACTAAGAGGCAGTTCTACGAGGTCTGTTGTAAAAGACAGTGAGCTGTTTCACTGCAGAGTTCAAGCTTCTGCATTAAATTAACAGAGTTGTGTTGGCTGCACAGTACACAAGTATACAAGAGGTTTGGTGTACAAAGTAAAAGTGTTCAGTTGCAGTTCTTTTCAATAGGTAATCCAAATATTTAAATCTGAACACTACGACCCCTTAGATGAGCTGTTTTCTGCTTCTTTTACCAGTCAGAATCATCCTGTGATGATTATCCTGTTATTCAGAATCTGAAAAACTTAATCTACTTTAAAAAGAAATTTACAATATGTACATATATTAGCACCAAGGTCCCCACCCCGGTTTCACATGAGTGTTAGAACAGGGTTTGAAACAGTTCAAATTAAGTTTTATTAACTTTGCTATGTTACAACTGGAGCCACTAGCTTTTGTAAGATCATCAAAAGTCTGTGGTTACCAAGAGAGGGCAGCTAATGAGTTTTGTAAGTTAGGGTTACAGTGAAGGATAAGTAAGGTGGGGTGTTTTTAGGGGTTGGGACTGAACCTAAGAAACAGACAGAAAAGTCTGGTTTGTTCTGGTTATTGCTGCTGGACTATCAATTCCCTGTGAGGGAAATAACTTTCTTCACTTGGTATAGGCTCCACTGAAGCCCATAGACAAGGAGGCTTCAGTCTCAGTCTCTTCAGTAAGAGACAAACATGCTAAAGGCATAACTGCTTTTCAAACAAAATAGCATCTTTTTGGTCCCTTTAGCGTTTTTCTGTAAACCCCAAAGAAAAATGAGAGCTGGATCTGTTGCTATACCCATGGCAAAGCTGCCTCAATTTAATGAGCCAGCAAAAAGACCTTGAAACAGGTTGTCTATGCAGAGTAGATACTGTAGGGGGTGTACCCCAGCAGGATCTCTCCAACTCCCACGAAGTACACAACCTGGGCAATGCCAAAGAGTGGAGCGATCACGAGGGCCCGACAACTGGCCCCCTTCAGGAAAGCTCTGGGACCCTCTTTCCTCAGGATCTTTCTGCAATTTGAAGGAGAGGTCAGGATTAGATTGTAAATTATAGCCCTGTTGAGATGAGAGCATTATGTTATGAAGATGTTGCTGTGACTTTAGCATTGAAGATATAACTACCTGACACAGTCTGTCACTCCATTGTAGGTCTCCTCATTAGCTCCTTTTTTCAGGGATTGAAGCCTTGTCTTGACCACTGCATAACATGAGATTCTTTATTTGTTTAGGGGTTTTACAAAATCACCTAAACATCAGACTATTTTCACTGTCCAATCTCTAGTTAACTGTATATCCTTAGTGACTCACCGTCACAAGGGCTGACGGCCACAGCAGCGATGGATCCAGCCAAGCAGCCAGACATGAAGGACCAATAGAAGGGCACAGATGGGTCTTGAGATGAATGCTGGCCGAGCTGGTGCAGATGGGCGAAAAGAGGAAAGTACACAACAGAGAATGGGATGTCTCTAAAAGGGAAAAAAGGCAAAAAAAAAAAGTTCACTAACAAAACAAAGAGACAGAAAGCTGACTGAGTAAGAGCAATCACTAAATCCCACCACACCTCATCAGCGTGGCCCCGAGTCCCTTGTACAATCCCGTGAATCCTTTGGTCTTCAGCAGCTCCTTGGTGATCTCTGTGGCGGACATACGCATGGGCCGAGGTGCATGGGAGGTGTTGTAGGAGCGACTAAGAACAGCGCTGGTGCCTCCCATCTTCATCGTAGTAACCATACTAGGCACCACTCTCTGCTGGGCCGCTGGAAGATAAAGCAATAACCTTTTAAAATGCTGTATTTTTTTTAAACACACACACACAACAACCAGAAGCAACAGGTATCATAACTGATTACATATCAGATATATTTTCATTAAAAGTAGCTGAAAATGGTCTTACCAAGCCTGCCTGCATCCTGCAGCTGAATCTTGAGCATCTCCATGGGTGTAGTGACGACAACTTGGCACATTCCTGCACAACATCCTGCCAGCATCTCTTTGACAACTGTGAGCCTACCACTAAAGGCAGAAATAATATAAAATAAAGACTGAGTAGACTGAGTTGGCAAAAAGAGAAATATTCCTTTTTTTAATTTACAATCATTGAGGTAAAAAAAATGTTTTATTCCAATTTTATGGGCAACATTCTACATCTAGTGGTACTTACCCGTCTTTGCTCAGCTGGTGACGAAAGAAATCATTAGCAGCCAGTTTTATGGCCTTCTCTGGAGTTACCAGGGTAAGGTTTACTGCAGCACCTGAAACAACAAGATATACTTACTGCAGCTTTTCTCTTTTTCACATGTAGAATTAGCAGCTTGTCATCAAATTTTACTACACAAAACAAAAAAGGAACAAAACCTAGCAGGCCTAAAGATAGTAAGATTTCTGTAGATGGAAAAAATTCTACTGACTCCATTACAAAGGTTACATCTTCACTAAAAGCAAAAAGAAAAAGAAAAGAAAATGCGTGCTGTGACACAACAATATTTTTATCCTCTTACTAGATGAACCACTGACCCACTGAGTAATTTATGGACTACTTTGTTTGAAATATGATCCATGGGGTGACAGTTGATTCTGATCAAATTGGCCAGTGTGGATTAAATTGGAAGCCAAATTTATTATTTATGTCATCAAATCACAGATACCCACATCTCAGTTTCATTGCCAGTTAATTTGGCAAAGACAGCCTGCATCAAGTGAAACGCTTCTCTTATTCAAAGTCAGTAATAACTTTGTGAAGTCTTACCTCTGTACATGCCAAAGTAGCCTTCAGATTTAACAGTCTTAATTAGGCAATCCATCCTGAAGTTAAAGAAAAGAACAGTTAAAGTTGTAGTATCGTATTCCCTGATGTAAGATTTTGCTCTGTTACCATACGACGGGTTACCAAATACTGAAAATCTTGAGGGCATTAAACCCTTTACATAGAGGGAACACCAAGGTCTTAAATTTGATACCCCACTGACAAATCAAACTTGTCAGTTTACTTTAACTGTTTTATTAACTATTATTTTAATTTTTTATTATTTTTTATGGGGGGGAGGAGGGGGAGGAAAACTCTTAGCAATGTTTCTTATTGCAGGTGTGGATCATACATGTTCTTGTAGAGTTGCTGCCCACTGCGCTGGTTCTGCAAACGGGTCTTGGCCAGGTCGATTGGGAACACACAGGTCACTCCTACCATGCCTGCAATCCCTCCATTGATCAGCTTGGCAGGTAGACTGCACAAGGACAAGCCACAACAGGTGCCAGCATTAGAACATTAATTTTCTTGCGTCTACAAATGAATAAGGAGTGGCACTGTCAGGCAAGCATTCAAAACCGGCTGAACTGAAAGCAATATGAATGAATGTTCACTCGGGAGAAGAATTGTTCATTACACTTCTGAAAATAGATCTATGTATTGCATGTAAGGCTTTAAATGAACTCAGTATAGCGTACCTCTTTCTCAGAATCTTGTCATCCAAAAATAACTTGCTGTAATTCATACAACAGGCACATTGCTATCCTAGCTGTTACACATCTCCAAGTCTGGACTCAATGACAAACTGTAAATGTTTGCTCCATGACATTCAGTTAAGCTGAAATCAATCAGCAGAACATGATTAATCTTTTTTTTTTTCCCTCTGTGAGTATCTTATATAGAAAGCTCGACAGTTTCATACCTAATCTGCTGTTGTTGGGCCATGGTTCTTGGTTGTTGTTAAGTGCAAAAGCTGGTCAGCACAATGGAGGAGGCCACAGAGCGAGAGTGGGCTGAGAGTCCCCGAGAGACACTGAGCAAGGCAAGAGTGGAAAGAAGCTCATGGTTATATATATAGAGGGAGGAGAGCCCAACCCTTCAGAACCAGGGGGGTAAACCTTACATCAGTCCCCACCCACAAACCTGCCAACCAAGAAAAACAGCCAGACTAACTTATAACCACTTCAAAAGCGACTTCTGGGCAGAAATTCATTTCAGTTTCAACCAGGCTCTTTTTTCCCAGCTTCCAACATACCCGCATAAATATAGCCGCTAACTATTCTTTATATAATTTTATTAGACCTGTAGCAGCCAGACAGATTATGAAAAGTGCACTGCATGTTGATCACATTTGACTTACAAAGTCTGGCCAATTACAGGCATGCAAAACATTATTGCAAGTTTGTTCACAACCACGTAAAACAGAGATTCATGATAACCTTGGTTGCTGAGTTTAATAGAGAAGATTTTGGGGTGCAATTTCTTTTTTCCTCTCTGCTGCTGAATGGATCCAAAGTGAAAAGAATATCATGAAGCATTCTGCTAGGTGTATTTCACACTTGCCTTCAGGGTCAATGAAAAAAAAATCCTTGTGAAGTGGGATGGGCTGATTTGCATGATACAACTTGGGTTAAGCCTGTGGGGTAACTTAACCCATAGACTTCTGAAATGGTTCTTACGTTAATAGCGTTTGATCATCATCCAGTCGTTATTAATGAGATTTGTAATTCTGCCAACTCTAACACTGGATGCTTGCACATGTCTATGCATGATTAGTAGGTGTGAAAGCCTCTAGACATGGTTACGTTCATACAAATAAAGAAGAGTATTATTTTGCCCAAATGAACAAATTAATAAGTGCATCAATAAACCTTTGTGACAACATTCCATGTGATATAATCACCATTTTCTCCTTTTTCTAAAATGTCTTTTCACTCATGAACTCAATGCAACTGGCAGAAGTAGTACATGCTCAGTACAGTTTTATTGCAGCATCACTTGCCAAGAAAACTACAGAAAACATAACAGAAACAGCTCATGAGCAGAAATGCATAACAGTAACTTCAACAAGCAGAAACACTAATGGTCCATCTGGCTAACTGCTGTGTCATTAGGATTCACATTTACTTTGCTTTTCTTAGCATGTTGTAAGGTTTCCAAAACAAGTCCGGTTTCAGTTCTCCGCATTGCCAAGTGTGATGGAGCACTGATCGTAAGAGTATCGTCTGGAGTGTACACAGTGGTGTGTGCGTGTGTCACAGCGCCTGCAGCTGCAGCTCTGGGCAGCAGGATAATGCAGCTCTGGGTTGACACCAACAGGGCAGCCAGGAATAAGAACCACTCGGTACACCAAAGATAGAGGAATACAGCTGCGTTGGATCAAAAAGGTCCTCCCAAAGCGTCCCTTCAAGTTGGTGTCCTGGAGAAGAGGAGGCAGAACTGTGAGAAAGGTATATTTCTTTTGAAGCCGTTTACATGAGTAGTGGTGTGTGTCACAGTCAATTCATCCACAAAGCAGAACATTTGAAAGGATGATGTCAAAGCACAGGCAGATTGCTTGAGTATCCTATCCAATTATTACAGCATCCTGGCAACACAAGTGTTGCCTCAAATATTTCTATTGTGACTTCAGCACCTCAGTATCTTTTGCACTTATCTCTTTTTTTTCATCATATTGTGAGTACACAGATGAAAAGTGTAAGAGTGTGTGGCAGTTGTCACCCTTGTGTAGCAATAGCCGCTGCAGATGGTCGTGTTGATAGCCATGCACTGGGTACAGTTTTGCCTCTCGACCCATATGGTATGATTTTTCAGCACACAGGCGCAAATGGTTGAAGCCATCAGCAGGCACAGCAGAGTGCATTTCAGCACAAAAACACTCATGCTAAACATGAGGACACAAAGAATGGGACACACAGTGATATAGTCCCTTCATAAATACAAAAAGATTATTATTATTATTATTGCAAAATTACAAAAATACATACAAACCTTTGTAAAAAAATATTTATTCAAAAACAAAAAGACTTATTCAGAAGTGATGAACTGGACTGAAGAAGCTTTTTTTCCCCCAATATCGAATCTTTGAAATCCCTTCCACACAAAATTTTCAATCTGGAAAAGTTATATTTCTCATATCCTCTCAACTCTCAATTCTCTCCAGTTCTTCTGTTCTGTGAATATCTGAAAAAAACAAGGATGTCCACGCTCTTTTATGGACATGTTAATCCACCATGAGTGTCCCACTAAACTGTGTCCACAATATCCGCCTGGGCATCACGTCAGCTGACTTTAACGTTTCGAGCACCTGAGTGTGTGTGTATGTGTGTGTGTGTTTGTGCGAGCACGAATGTTCATTTTCACATGTGACACTGAAGAACATGATGCTGATCTCAAGTGATGCCACTGTGGGTCATTACAGTGTATGTGTGCCTGGTCCAAATTGATCTATGTCATTGATGCAACATGTTTAAGGCTATCCAACAAAACAAAATTCCTCAAAAGTGGTTCAAGAGTGAAAGGTATATTGTACGACATCCTCAATTATGAGTTTATCAAATAATAGATTAATAAGGCAGCAATAATGTGAGAATAAATCTGCACTCTTCATTCACTAGTTAATCACAAATCCAAAAAGAACATGTCTATTTTGTGGAAATTAATCAAATTTAGCCCAATTTGAAAATCTTTGTTTTTTTGTTTTGTTTTTGTTTGTTTGTTTGTTTTTCTGAACAAACATGTATCTATTAAATGCTTAATTTACTAAATAATTACTAAATATTAGAGCTTGAGGGGTGATTATAAACACTATTGTCAGGCTGATGCTGGGTCACCGCTCACATGCTTGGGTCCTTTCTGAGTTAAAAGGTTGCAGCCTCCTTATCTAAGCCTTTAATTCCTCCATGACTCCCATCTGTTCCTAATAAAAGAGGCACAATGTCCTCATTTTTTTCTCCCTCTCTCTCTACAAAGGTTGTAAACAATTAGTGCTAATTTCTCTTAAAAATCTCAAAACATTTTCAAATCAAACAAAATGCATGTCCCATATTCAGAATTAACAGGTCAGCTCAAACTAACCTTTCCAAACTAGATGTGTGTGAAAAAAGATCCTTGTTGAACTGTCTACAACCCAGTTTGGTGCTTATCTCATGGCTTTGTTATGTAACTTGAACCCATTGTGAGAAATGTAGAGCAAAAACAGAATGACAGAAACAGGGGCAGGGTCAACACAAAATCCTGGTGGAACCGGTTCTGGTTTGAGGTTCTAATTCTGTCTCAGATCATATGAGTAATTCTACACACTCTGATAAGGCCCTGAAACTGGGTCAGGCAGATACTTGTACCCCTTCAGTTACTTGGGAGTCATGTCCCAGCCATGCCCTAAAGTCATTAGGTCAAACTATGATCAGCAAGTTCATTTTCACCCAGTTTTATCTGATCTGACTAAACCCTTACAAGATCTGACAAAAGAGCACAATAAAGGCCTGTATTCATCGACATTTCAACATTTAGAAATGACAAGAAAGAAGAAAATAGAATTAAATAAAATTAGTAATTCAAATCAACTAAATAATTACAGTAAACAGCTAAATGTGTAAGCCCGTATATGCAGCTTAGATTTTTGTTTCTGTCTAATGCATTTTCCACTTATAAGCACTCGGATGGGATGGTTTAAAAATGCATAAAGATGCATATTTCTTGCATATATATGCAAATGTAGGCCAATGGGTGAGGAACCTCCACATGACAGTCAGCTGAAATCCAGCACAATACCTCAACAGGACTGAGGCAGTACAGTAAAAGGTTAGATCTAACACCCCACGATGACAAGAGGAGCATTTATTAAGGTGCAGCAAGTAAAATTTTGAAATACATGTCTTCAACACAATGGCATGTAGACATTGCTGTTACATAACTGTCTGTCAAAAAATGATCATGTTTTCAGCATTGCTAATGATTTATTGTTATACCAAATATATGTGATCATATAGCACAAAAACTAGTAATTTTATGAGGAAACATCCTGATAAAAGAATCAGTTTGATTAACATGGCACATGTAATAATAATGATAATGATAATGCTTTTATGGGTTTTATATGAGGGCTGGTGACCTGTTCAAGGTGTACCTGCTTCACATCTGATGATGGCTGGATTAGACTCCAGCCATAACCCAGAACAAGATGGGATGAGTGTAAGAAGTGGGTTTATTACTTGTATTATTTGGATGGATGGATGGGTACTACGTTAAGTATGAAAATATTGTCAATAACCCAACATTTCCAAATAGCTACTCCGTACCAAAAATATTGCAGCATTTTAAAACGCTGACTGTTGGTATTTCTTGACAGTTTTTTTTCGCTGTTATCCACAGACTATTGCATATTGTCATAAAATCAAACCATTCTGCTTTTATTGTTTTTAATTCAAATAAAAATAAATACTCACAATTTGAGCCAGTCAATATTGACTTTGTAGTCCTTTATTATTATTTTCTTATTAAGATTAATTTTCAAAATGTGGGTGGAGAGTAGTCTGAATTGGGTTCTGGAGCAGTGCTCCACCTCACACATCGAGCTCATGCGCCAACCGCGAGCGTTTCCAACTCTGTAGAGCATCACATCCACTAGATGTGAAATCGGATTTCACATCTGGCTTCTCCTGTTGTGAAATGCTCCTTCCAATCCTGTTTTCTGTTCACTCACTCACCTTTTCAGGTGACACTCTGTGAGAGTGGCCATTGGTTCTTGTCTCAGACCTTCCTAAGGACGACTGATGGAGTGACGTGCACTCAGCGAGTGGTCTCTTCGGTGAGCTTCCGCCCACGACGAGGAAAGTACACGCCTCTAAGAGTTAATATGATGACATACATTGCAAGCAACTTTTGTGTCGGTTGGAAGAAAAACAAAATTTAAAGTCAAGAACACCCTGCAAATATGTGTTACACGAAATTAAGCATACATGTAACAGAACGCCATGAAAATGCCTCTACGTTTTTTTAAAAAGTATTCATGTGAATGCAAAACTAATGACCCATGGCATTGTGGGAAACAGATTCCTTTTTTTTTTCTCCCCTAATTCCTCTTACTTCCGGGATTTTGCTGTTCTTTCAAATGATCAGGGAAGCAGAAACAATGGGAAAATGTGTGAACCTTGAACGGTGATACTTAAAAAAAAAAAAACAATGAAAACGTGCTTTATTTACCTAAGAACGTTTAATTTTTATTTCAAATGATTTTACCATTTAGCCAAGAAACTGCAATGAATCCTTTACAAATATTTTAATGCTGTGCTTCATTTGGATTAAGATTGACACTACAGCTTCCACAGACCCCACATCCACCAAACCTATATTTTAAGACTAAAACTCCACTGAATTTGATTCTATCAGAAGACTCACATTGAAACTGGCTTCTAGCTGTTACTTAGTTTCACCACTAGATGGCAGCAAGCAAAACCTTATACTTCGTTCTTATTTAAGATGTGCTGTCATTATTGCATCTTTGGATATAAGCTATTATCTCTCGTTGTTCTTCCGTGGGCAGCTGTACCTCTAAAATAACAAGAACACGAACAGCAACTTTTGTTGTTGATGTTGTTTATTTGTTGGTTTGTTTTTTTAAGTTGAAACCTGAGGTGACGTAATCAGCTCTATGCTAAAATTCAATGAAACAGGTGTAAGGTGGGGGGATCACAGCCGGGTTGAAAAGAAAAACTATTTCAAACCCACAGATAAGGAAGTGATCATCTTTTCATATGAAGGAAGTCAGGCTGAATTGCATTTAAAGTGAAGAGCATGTTGAACACACACAGAGAGATCTCTGTAGGCGGCAGTGAACATCCTGCTTCCTTTTGTCCTACAATAAATGGCCAAGGCAAGGTCTTTTGCACATAGAGAGGAACAACAACAAATAAAAAATAACTGAACCTATATATTGATCAAATGAGGAAAAAATGGCACAGATAAACAGCTTAACTTCACAATGAATGAAATAAGAACATGCAGCAGGTTATGCAGGCCATTAAACGGTTATCTAATTTTATTGTTTTTGTGTGTGTAGAGTGCGCTTTTTGCATATCTTTAATAACACATTTGCACAACAAATATAAAAATGCAGGGCAACTCTGCTCGTATGACTTAAAAACTTCTATAACAGCGTTTACTGTCATCCCAGATTTCTGCTCCCTGAAACAAAAGACAGTATATTTTAAGTTGGGAGGGAGACATATTTCTGGGGCCATTTTTTTTTTTTTTTTTTTTTTTTTTTGTCATAAGTGACTTTGGAACACCTCAGGAGAAAGACGAAATAGTTTGACCCAAAATCATCACTGATGTCCTTGAAGACAGCCTCTTGTTAATAACCTCTGGAATCTGGAGACCACCTCTAGTCCTCTCTCCTCCACTCCCTCCATCTCCTACACGCCTCCTCTTTCTTTCTGAGCTTCCCTGTCCTGACTTCCATCCCACCTCCTTTTATGGTGTTCATGTACCTTTGCTTTCACTCAGGCAGACCCAAAAGGCCCCCACAGGGCCTCAAAATCAATCTCACAGTTCTTAAAATAATCAACCTAGTTGAGGGGGAGGGCTTACCAGTAACATGTACAGTAGTGAATGCTTTATTTTTACTCCTTTCTTACCTTCTTCTGAGTGTGAGAACTATCAGCCATCTCAGGACTCATTAAGGTTTTCTTACAAAAAGCTCAATGGCATTTATGTTGATTTCGCCTACTTATTTTATTTAATAACATTCATAATTACTTTATCCAAAATGACGATGAATTACTGCAGCTTTTAAAGTATTTTAACAAAATTTTCCCAAATGTAACTTTTATTGGTGTGGCGGGATTTTTCTTGGTCTTTCACATTCTTAGTCATACATGCTATTGTCAGTACAAACAAACATCCATTTACTTTTTAAAAAATCTGCCAATTCTAACTAGACAGATTTCATTAAGTAATTCACACCATGTATGTGTGAGATCAAGATGACTCACCTACATTTCTGTGGAAAACTGCCTGTTTGCTGAAGAAGAAAGGGAATAAAGTTTTTTGCCTTCATTTAATTGGTGACCCCTGTCGTAGTGAGATGTGACCCCCCTAGACAGCTGAAAAAATGTCATGGCTCACCCAGGATAAGAATAGCAATTGCAAGCTGGCCTGTGGCCAACAATGAGACCCTCTTCTCCTCACGAGTTTGGGTAATTAACATCACTGTTCACTGAGAGGTGTTTTGCTGAAAATCTTGCAAAACAATCCCTTATCCTGTCTGTTACAACCTTTAACTAATGAGCTCTCATGCTATTTGAGCTGTCACCATTAGGAGATAAATTTAAAAAAAAAAAACTGCAGAATGACCCAGGTATGATCAAAAAGACAAGTTAAGTAGATAACAGTTTGTGTTGGAGATTTTTCATTCTTTCTTTCTTTCTTTCTTTCTTTTGGCTGCTATTGATTTTTAAAGCTATGCAAATTTGTCCCAACTCAGTGCTGAAGTCAAGGAGGCATTGCCCGCCCTACATTTCAACTCAAATATAGAGGCAGCAATTAAGGCCAGCTCTAGAATGCCACATTAAGCATGTTGGAGAAATCATTCTGGAAATTTTGCTTTTTTGATGTCAAACTGTGTGAACTGGGGATGAAATAAACTGGAACTTTGTTAAGCAAACTTGATCATGTGTGGATCTACAGATAACTAGATATCACCCCTGAATTTGTTCTTCTCAGAAAATGTTTAAAGCAGGAGATCAGCAGGTTCAGTTTAGCCCTGGTTACAGGAATAGTTTGGCCTCGTAGTTTTCATTTTTGTCCAATTTCTCTCTTTGCCATACCCATCAGAGGAGGGGTGAAGTAATTGCAAGCTGTCTGGCCAACGGTGGCCTAAAGCACAACAGGGATGGGACAAATAGGGACAGATAGAGAAGAAGAACAAAAACAAAAGACAAACTGAAGAGGAAACAATGAGAGAAGAGAATGAAGAAGTGTTAGTCATTAAGTACAAAACTAGAGTGAGGAGGGATATTGATGATGGGCAGAAAGAAGGAGGAGAGGGCAGGCTGGATGAAAAGATAGAGGGTGGGTAGGATGGCAGAGGGAGAAAAGGAGGGTAAGCTTCCGACAGAAGGAAGTGGGAGACAGTCCAGTAAAACACATGATGACTGCATCTTTGTGTGTGTGTGTGTACGTGTGTGTGTGGGTGTGTATGCGCACAAGCACACAGACCCTCATGTGTTTCAGCAACAGTATAGTTAGGGAGTGCAATGATCACAACCCCAACAGAATTACATTACTTGATGCCAAATCTGAAGGGAGAGATTGCAGGCTGTTGGTGGTTTAATTCTAAATTAAGGCATTATGCAGAAATCTGTGCACCAAATCATTATTGTGTGTGCATGCAACAGTGAGGAGGATTTAAAAAAAAAGAAAGAAAGAAAGTTAAGGCAAATGAATGAATGCTGCTGTAAATCTAGAGGATTATGCAGGTAAACACAAAGAGAAATGTGCTCATGTCACAGAGATGGTTATCAGAACACATCAGATGCTTTTCATCCTTCTCTTCAAGTCTGTGAAGTTTACAGTAGATATCTGAACTCAAATAAACACACATATTCTCTGAGTTATGGCTAACTGTGGCAAAGAGAGAGAGAGAGGGAGAGAGAGAGAGAGAGACAGAGAGAGAGAGAGAGAGAGAGAGAGAGAGAGAGAGAGAGAGAGAGAGAGAGAGA
>JAOWBL010000022.1:8830640-8840963 GCA_028564865.1 Zenarchopterus dispar
TGGATGGATGGATGGATGGATGGATGGATGGATGGATGGATGGATGGATGGATGGATGGATGGATGGATGATTTGCATTTTCTGTTTCAGTATTTTGAAACTTTCTTCAGATTTGATTTGACAATAAATGGAAGGATTCCAAAAACTTCTTTGAGCTTTAAAACATCAACAACAAATTATGGACAGCTAGAACCAAAACAAAAAAAGTATTTTTCAATGCAAAGTGATCTTTGGCAAGCAGCTGGAACAAAATTTTAGAGCATTCAGACCAAAAAATTGTTGGCCCTTAGTGCCAAATAATTTTTTATAACCCCTGCAGGGGCCCCTTTGACGTTGCGCCAACTTCTGCTTCAGCGTTCTGGGCCTTGCCATGGGAATGTTATCACATTTACATAATCTTCTGCCAAAACAAGGCTTTTTCAATCCACCACTGAATTCCCATTTCACTGGGGCATTATACTCATGCAGGAACGTGGACACACATGCCAACATGCAAACTCTTTCAGCTTAGACTCATACTTGCACATGTGACATATCCAACACAACCCTTGCACTTGCTCAGACGCACACTCCTATTTGCATGCATCTATACACAGACAGTATATCCTCGCACTCTGGATTAGGGGTACAGATTAGAGATTAGGGACAGCGGTTGGATTACACAGTATTCTCCAACAGCCCTTCCTCCATCATAAACCAAAAGTACCTCTGGCCCTATCGTCTACAATGGTAATGCCACACACACAGACAGGATTTTGCATTTCTATTCTTTGATTCGAAATTAACACTTGCAAAATCTCAACACGTCTGAAAGTTTCTATTATCCCTCTGTTCATTTTCCTTACTTCAGTCCTCTCTTTTTCTCAGTTATTGTTTTCTATTTTTCTCTTCCTCACTTACTCACACAACACAGTCATAAAGCCATCTTCACAGCATTATTGGATCCCTTTAGATTTACTCCCTAGCACAAAGCTTCCCCTGAAATGTCCCATTTGCTGCAACCTCATAATTTCCTAACTTGGTCAATTGTACAGACCTGTCTTGATCTTGCCCTTAGCAGCACACAGACAAAAGATAAAATGCTTATCTAAGATGACTCTAAGAGGTACAACTGTAATAAAATGTCTAACAAGAATGAGTAAAATTGGGTATTTAGAGGAGGAGAAAGACCTTGAGGTTGGATATCTTAAGTTTCCAAGCAATCTGTCTTCCACAGTGGATGGCGTGTATAAAATATGTGGGTGAAGATTGCCTGAGGACTGTGGTGAAAGAATTTATTGATTGCTGATTCATTTTCTTGATCCTCTACCTGAGCATTTGGGACCTCCTGTGGGGTCACACGCTATTTCAGGGTGGACATAATAGAAGGAATGTGTTTGTGAAGCAAAAGCACATGAAAAATACAAGGAAAACAAGGGGGAAAAAAATAGACCTGCTCCGAAGATTACATATTGTGTACTGTATACACTCCAGTATCACATACAGTATATACAGTGTTAACAGTGTGACTGATGACTCACAATGAAGTGGAAGGAGAAACCACAGATTATGAAGCTCTGATACAGATGAGAAGGCAGATGAAACCTAACACACACAGAACTGCAGACTCCAAACAAGTCGTTTTCCTATAATTAAAACCCAGTGCTGTCACTGTCGCTGGTAACACCAGTGGTTTACTAAAGAAGCCAGCTGCTTGGGGGATGCAAGGACACTGCCCTTTATAAACAAAGTTCATTTTAAACTCAGCAGACGCTGCACAGAATTTGCAGACTTTGGCAGAGTGGAGAGAAGCTTAGCAGGAAGCTTGGTATGTGTTGACAGCCTGGCACGCAACCAGGCTGCCAGAGGTGTTAGGATCCAGATTTGTCAACACATTTCCCTGTCTCTATCTATGGTTCTCCAACATACACTCCATTATCGAGACCGATAGCAAAGTCACTGTTGCAGTGTCCTCAACTTCAGCCACTGAAGTCTTTTATTATGGTTCACGTTTCTTTGAATTTCTGTATCATGCATTTCTGTGATCCTTTCATCTGTCATTTAAATTTGCTTAAAAAATATAAAGCCTTGTGTAGTTTAAGGATTGAAGTGTATTTATTTCTCTTTGTGTGTTAGGTGAATGCCGTCATGCCATTTGGGTGCCTTGCCCTGCGAGATGGGCGAATTTACGACAGCATGTCTGATGTCACAGACAAATATGAATTTGGACAAATTCTTCGAGCGTAAGTACAATAAAGCTTTGAGTATGGATTCCTGCTGTCTTTCTGTCCCTCTCCCATAGAATTTAAATGGATGTTACAGTGTTCCCAACAATGTTTATATTCTCTTCCTATATGATATTGAATTGATCTGGGTCATTTTCTCCTCACATTTGGTTTGGTATGAGAATTGCACGTGACTAGTGTATGAATTTAAGACATGTATATTTCAGTCCAGCTAAACAAAATGTCTGAATATTCTATGAGTTCATGAAACACATTTCTCAAAGTTCATAATCAGGTTAAATGCTTTGGGACATGTTTTGCCCTGAAAACTGACCATTTTCTTCTCCTGTAAACCTCCACTTAAAACACATGAGACACACACTGACACACACACACACACACACACACCAAACGCACAAACACTAATCAGTGTAAGAGACCATATGGCAACATCAGCATCTGGGCTCAGAGATTTCTGCTCATCTATTACATAACACACACATACAAGCACCCTGAAAAGCACATTTATTGAGGAATTAATATACACACTGACTCTACCTTATGTGCACTCCTTAAATGAAATTAAGTAAATCAAGAAAGGTAAAGGTGGTATAACGGCAGTGATGACAACTGATATTTGAGTTTATAGCTTTCCCTTTCTGTTTGTGTTCTGAATGCACCTTTAAGAGGAATTAAACTCATTTATAGCAGTTTATTATAATGGGTTATAAAGTGAAAGATAGAAAGCGACAATAAAACCAAACAAGAACTACAAAGGGTGTTTGAATTCAAAATAATAGTATCTATTAGACTTTAAAGATTCATTATGATATATGGTTGTTTAACCATGCACATCCTTAAGAATGTTTTTTTTAATAAATAGCATATGCCCCAAACAATCCCCTACTCATAACAGAAACAGAGTAATTGTGAAATCTGTAATTTACAGCCCATGTGTTTAACATGATTCCCCTTCTAATTAAATTCTTTCACTGTACTTCACCAGTACACCCAATGCACTTTGTCTCATTATATCCAGATCTTCTGCATCTCTTTTACACCTTTATTCTCAGACATGATTTAAAAAATGTTTTAAAACACATAAAATTCCAAAGACATTTTTTTACACATGCACCCTCATGTTTCATTCATCTTCTTTTATTATATTTACCTTTTTCTCCCCTCTCAATCTGTCTGTCTTTCTGCCTATTTTCTCTCATTGCGTAGGAAGGAGTTCTGCGAGCTCTGCCTGGCCAAGGACAGACAGACAGACAAGGTGTTCGTCTGCAAGAAATTCCTCAAGAAAGATGGCAGGAAAGTCCGCAAGGCTGCCAAGAACGAAATCATGATCCTGAAATTGTACGCAATCAGGCTGTGAGAAGATGGATGAATGATTGAGCTGTTGGGGGAGTTAGGGAGAACATCACTAAAAAATTATTTAAATATTGGAAATTTCAAATAAACACTTAACTCGTGTATTTGATAATTTAGTGATAAGTCCCCTTGATATTGAGGTGATGCAGTCTTCTTTAAAAAAGAAAAAAAAGACTACAAGAAGAGGCACTGGTTAACAACTTGACTTGTATGTGAGATCCCAAAGTATATAACTCCTTATTTACCTGTTCCAGGGTCAGCCACCCAAACATCCTTCAGCTAATAGATACCTTTGAAACACGGAAAGAATACTTCATCATCCAAGAACTGTAAGTGTTTCTTTTACTTTCTTCGCATTTTCCTTTTCCTGCAAAAACACTCTTTATATTTGTGTATTTGTGTGTCCTGTTTTACGCATTCATGTACCTTAACACAAACAAACGATTCAGTTTGGAGGTGGGAGCCAAGCCCTCCTGCTTATTACTGTGTGCTCTGGTTCTCCCCTCAGCAACAGAGGAAGGTGTTAGATTTGATGAGATATTTGCTCTCACTAACACTCTGCATTACTCAGTGGCCCTGAAGCACTGCTTTGCAACAAGAGGGTCTCCACAGACAGTTTGGGATTGATTCACCAGACAATATGCATCACTTGTGATGTGTGCAGTTCAACCTTTGCAACTTTATTTGATTCACTCCGATTGAAGCAAAGTGGACAAAGCATTTCTGTTAAAACAAAATAAAGAGAAGCAAACTGCAATCGGAGCGACTAAAGGGATCACCTAGCAGATCGGACTTTATATGTGTCGTTCACACTTTGGCCCTTGCCCGAGTTGTCCTGCTGAGGGCAATATGGGATAATCACTCCCATCATTTATCTCCAAAGTTAACCAAGTCTTTAAGAGTAATGACCTGGAGTCAGAGTTTTAATTGTTCTGCAGTGCCAGCTTTGGGCTGGCAAAAGAACTCAAAAGTGATTTGCAATGTTGATAACTACCATTTATACAGGATGTGCTATATATCTTGGAGTGTGTACTGACAAGTAGTTTGTGTGACTGCATGCAGTGCCACAGGAGGAGATGTATTTGATTGGATCCTGGACCAAGGGAATTATACGGAGAGAGATGCTTCCAATGTTATCAGACAAGTCCTCGAGGCGGTGGCATACTTACACTCCCTCAACATTGTTCACAGGAACCTGAAGGTACACTCACACTGGCTTTCCAAATCCCCCTGCACACTGATATAAGTGTGTGTGTGCATGCATGCATGTGTGCATGCATGTGTGTGTGTGTGTTTTGGGTTCATATATGTTACAGGTAATGGGACTTTGTGCCAATTCCACACAAGCCCACAAAGACTTAAACCCCCCAAAGGAACAAACATTGATATCTCCCATGGGCGCAAAATGCCTTTTCAGGTTGAAGATGTAGTTTCAGGGTAAATCTTAGAATTTTGTTGGCATTAGGCTTAAGGTGGGGGACTGGGGAATGTCTTATTTTAAGGTACCACCCTCCAGCCCCACCCTCTAACCAAGCAGAACAAGACATATACTGTATGTCTGTCTGTACGTGTGAGTGTGCCCTCAAAATAATAAATGATAATGTATTGATAAACAACAATAAGTGATAATATTTTCAATATACTTGTGAATTAGGACCAGACGTACATGAAGAAATGCAACAAACAACTTTATAGTGTGAGAGGACCATCACATTTCAGAAAGCAATATTCAGTATCTACTCTGCAGAATCTCTATGGAGACACATAAAAGCAGTACTCGGCCATGTCGGTAATTGACTGAATATTTGATGACATTTTTACCATGGGAGTAAACATTGTCTTTGTGGTTTAGAACAATCTCCAGTGACGCTCACACATTAAGACAGATCTATATCTATAGCCCTCATTATCGCCCTATTAAGATGGAACTACATTGACTCTCTGCACTCAGACTCCCTCTACTGGTGAAAGTTGGAATTTTATGTCAGGATTTAAGATTCGGAATCAGCTCCTTAATGCCTATTCTGGAGTTTCATTAGCCATCGTTGTCATGCACTTTATCATGGAATGTGCATAGTTCAAAAATATTATTATAATTGTATGTCATTATATTGTTTTATCAATATCAACTTGCAATCTTGATTTAAACATGCTTGGTATGTAAAATCTGAAATAATTTGAGCTTATTGCATTATCAAAATCACACAACAAATAGATTTTTTTTTTAAAGGGTTAGGGTTAGGTATGTTTACTCTCTTTACATCTTCAAAAGGAATAACAGACTTAATCATTATGAAACTTGTAAACAATAAATTAGATGTCTAGTGTTGTGAAAAGTGTATCCTGGGAAAAATTTTGGATTTATTAAGTACTATAATACTGATATGGACTCTACTGAATAGATTTATACTGTAAATGGATTGAACTGGACCACATTTCTGATACAGAACTCACACTCAACAGTGTTGGGTCTTCTTTGTCATATTTTTTGCTTCAGTATTTTCAGCTGGTGAAAGGTCTGGAATGCAGGAAGACTCTTCTACAACAGTAACTGGATAAAGTAAATGGTTTCACATTGTCTTATTTAAGGATGCAAGGCCTTTCCTGCCTGGATAGGATCATATGTTGCTCTGAAACCTGTATATTCTTTTCAGTATTCATGTTTCCTTTCCTGATGTGCATACACACAAATCCACTCGCATACTGTCCAACATGCAGGCTTTCAAAGTGAGTTCTTAAAACAAGCTAGATGGTCCTTTTTATTTCATAGTATGTAGCATTTACAGTTTCCAAAAAGAATTTCACATTTTGATTCACCTGACCACAGGTCAGTTTTCCACTTTATTTCAGTCTATTGTAATACAGCTTTGGCCCAGAGAAGACTATGGAATTTCTGGATCATGTCACATATAGCCTCATCTTTGCATGATGGAGCTTTAACCTGTATTTGTGGATGACTTGGTAACAGGGATTTTCTGAAGGTTTCCGAAGAATCATGGCCATTTTTGATACAGTGCCACCTGAGGGCCCAAAGCATCCAAAATCTGAAATAATTTTACCTTAGTGCACTGTAAAAATAACACAACAAATAGAAAAGGTTTAAAAAAAAAAAGGTTAGGGTTAGGGTTAGGTATGTTTACTATCTTTACATCTTCAAAAGGAATAACAGGCTTAATCATTATTTTTGATGTTGTCCCGTGAGAACAGAGATTTTTCACGAGTCCCAGAGTCTTTTAATGATATCATGTCCCATAGATGATGAGATAATTAAAGCTGAGAAATTCTTCTCCATAAACTTTGGAAATTTTCTGCATATCTGTGATTTTCTTTTTATATCCATTTGTGTCACTTACCTGTTACCAAACAATCTGATTAGTGACAAAATGTTCCCCCAGGTGTTGCTTTTTACTACAACTTACTTTTGCAGTCTTTTTTGCCCATATCCCGACTTTGTTAACACATGTTGCTGTCATCAAATTCAAAATGAGCTATTAGGTTTCAGTTTGCCAAACCACTTCAAAGGCTTGAAAAGCTGTTAAGTTATCATATCATCTTCATGTAGCTCAGTACTGGCTCAAAGAGTTTTTCTACTGTTCCATTCTGATGAACAGAGTACCAGTATGTGTGAGTGAGAATCCTTATCCCCTTATTCCCTCTTTTTGTGTAGCTGGAAAACCTGATGTATTACACAGAAAACAACCATAACAAAGTCGTTCTGCGAGATTTCTACCTATCTAGATTTGAGAATGGGCCCATCACAGATCCATGTGGAACACCAGAATACCTGGGTAGGTTACTTATGTGTGTCCCTTTTCTTCTACCACCTTTTTGATAACTCTACTTTTTTGTGCCTTTGATTGTGTTAATCTGTACAAAATAAACTGTTACAGTGAAACATGAAACCCAGAAAAACACAAATAGAAATCAAAGTACCCAACTCTTCCCTTCCTTATCCTACCACTCTTACCCTCTTTTCATCTTTTCTCAGCTCATGTGCATTGCCTCCTTCCTGTCTGTCTCTCTAAGGTTTATGCAAGGGCAGCTTGAAGTGCAGAGATGTGCTTCGGCCTGATTCTCTGCAGTTAAAGGCCAGGGTAGTTTTTCATAAAGCAGAGTCGGGTAATTAAACCAGTAAATATGGAAAGGGAATAGAGGCGCTGATGGAAAAAGGGATGAGAACAAGATAGTGGAAATAAGATCCAGTCTTGGGAGAGAGGTTGCATGAGCGGCTTAGAATTAAGATTCCTGTAAGGGTGATGGTTTATAAATCAAAACTGAAGAATCTCTCACACAAACTCTGTTGTCTTCATGATTCTTTGCTGTCAGCTCCTGAAGTGGTGGCTCGTCACCGATATGGTCGACCTGTGGACTGCTGGGCTGTGGGTGTGATCATGTTCATACTGTGAGTCTTCATTCCCAGTTACAGAAACCATAATTCAGTTGCCAAAAATAAATATATACAGAGTTGTTTACAACATTTTGTATTATTATAACTATATTTATAGTTCAGAAATTATATTTAAAAATTCTATGCACATAGTATCAAAATCATTACCTTTATTCTGTCTTGTGCATTAATTTTTTATTTTTTATTTTTTTCTTACACTTCTTGCAGCTTATCTGGTAATCCTCCTTTTTATGATGAAACAGAGGAAGAGAACACTGATCTGCATAATCGCATCATCTTTTGTCGCATAGTTGCTGGGGACTTTGAGTTTGATTCTCCGTATTGGGATGACATTTCACCTGCAGGTCTTTTTCTCCACCACATGATGGCACTAAACACCCACTTCAATGTTCTAGAGGACTTGCCAAAAACTTACCTAGGTTTAAAGAAGTAATTAGTAAATTATTTGGTGTTTGAAAATTATATATTAACTCTAAATCATCATGTTAAAATTCATAAATGATACCAGTCTCTTTTCAGAGTTTTTTTTTTTTTTTAAGATTACATATGGATAAATGTTTCAACGATCAGCACCCCATTCACTTTTTTCTTTTTTTTTCCTTTTTCAGCTAAGGAGCTTGTATGTCGGCTTATGGAAGTGGACCAGATGCTAAGAATCACAGCACAAGATGCCCTTTGGCATGAATGGTAAAAGCACAGAGATTTTTTGCATGCTATCTGTATGGGTTGCCTTTACTACCATGCTGTTTGTCATCTGTGTCAGGATTGCAGGGAATGGTGCATCGGAGAAGAACTTAAAGGATGGTGTGTGTGCACAGTTTGAGAAGAACTTTGCAAAGGCCAAATGGCGGGTATGAGTTCCCTCCACTTCTTTTCTTGTAGCAAAAATGAAGTCTGCAGAGTGAAAACATGAGTAAAGCCCTGAATAATGCTGTTGATCATTATACAACTCTGCAGAGGTACTGTGTGTTTCTAATTAGAAAATGTCATGGTGATGCGAGATCCAGAGGTGTGAATGGGTGTTTCCAAAGGTGTTTTGCAGAAACTGCTGGCTGTTTCTGTGAAACAGCCCTTCTTGCATCTTCTTGCATCTTGCATGATGCAATACACAGATGCAAGAAGAAGGAAAGTGGCAGTGCTGACGTGACAGCCTAAGTAACACTTATAAACCTCTTTTTTTTTCTTTCCTCATGTGGTTCCCAGGAGTTAAAGGTATTGTTTTTCATTAGGAGTTAGAGTGCAAGGACAGAGCATGGGAAGAAACTCACATTTAGTCTGCCATGTTAAAATTACACTACATATTCTTAAAGGTGTGACAGTCTTTTTGAATTAAGTGAATATGCTTACAAAAAATATGTCTATGAAACCTAATTAATGAATAAATACTTTATTTTAAATTAGCCTTGACATGTATTCGTAGTATCTAAGCTGTTGAAGCTCTTCTCAAGCTCTGTCCCTGCCCGTTATCACTCTGTTTGTCCCAGAAGAGATCCAACAACTCTGCCCCACTTATCATGACTGGACAAGACCCTGATGTTCAAAGTGGCCTGCACTGCACCTTTCCTACCCCTCATCTGCACTAGTCTGTACAAGTATTAGTAAACACTAAAAAATTGTCAGCCAAGGTAAAAATGTTTTGTTTGTGACTAATAGAATTGGAATTAGTGTAGATAAGGAGTAGAAGAAGTGGAAAGGCTAGAAACTGTGGAGGCCACTGTTGACTGTTGAATTACAGTGATTTGAACTGTGAGGCCCTCTGGCATTCCTCTGACACAAATCCTCATTGCCCCATACCGTTATTACATTAAAGTCATACACACAGAAGGTGTTGGGTCAAGCCATATTGCGGTCAGTGTCTTTCCACTTGCAGTGAATTCAAGAGAATTCAGCTCCCTGGTTTAGAAACAACTGACAAGCTCACACATTATCCCAAACTCCTTCAGTGTTTGTTGATCAAAAGATTTCAGATGAGTGGATAATCGAAAAGGGGGATTTACAAATATCTGTTTATCTTATCTTTTCCTTTCAACAAATACTCAAGGAGTTTCTTGGGGAGAGTGAGTCTTGAGATTGATTTGAACCAGGATACAATGTGTCAGTATGTCCTGGAAGTAAGCAGCTTGCAGGGAAATTTCCTGACTTCACATAAATATCATTTTGACACTTTTAATAATGATGTTAAAACATGATGTTTGACATACATTTTCTGAAAGGCTCATCTCTGTAACCTATTTTTTTACTAATACATCCTTTCATTTGTAACTCTATTAACTCTCTCTCCCTCTCTCTCTCTCTCTCTCTCTCTCTATCTATCTATCTATCTATCTATCTATCTAT
>JAOWBL010000022.1:8842165-8867836 GCA_028564865.1 Zenarchopterus dispar
GCTTATAAAACTACAATGCACTGTTAATTTAATTTCTCTTTCTCATGAAACCTTATTCCTTATCTTTTTTTCTTCTGTTTCACAGAAAGCAATCCGTGTTACCACCTTCATGCAGCGACTGAAGAATTCCGAAGCCCTTATTGACCATTCAGCTGAAGTTCAAGGCAGTGAAGAGGCAGGAAATGGTGAAGGGGGTATTTCCCAAAGTACAAGCGATGAAGGAGAGAAAGGGACAAGTGATAAAGGGGTGACATCAAGTAGTGTGTCTTTGGAGGTTACTGTTGAAAACACACCAACAGAAAAGAACCAGAATGAGGGGACCATTAAGGTTGGAGAAAAGCCGGAGGATGTAATGGTGCCTGTAGGCCCATCTGTAGGTATGTCCCCTTCAGATATTAAGGACCCTGTTGGCCATTTAAATTCAATCACCTCACTTATTCAGGAGGAGCCTAACAAGGCTGGTGTAAAAAAAGGAGCAGGTGATGGAACCAGAAAAATTGCTGCCAACTTGGGTCAAAATAAAGTTGTTCCAGAGGCTAAACAGAGCCCCGTCGTGTCCCCTGAAGCCTCAAAGCTATTAGAAAGTTCTTCAGCTGCTAATCTTGACCAAAAACATACATCCACTTCCCCTGATCCCGGCAGCAAACGTAAAATGGCTGCAACACTTCATGGCCCTCAGCCTACAGCATCTGTTATTTCATCAGCCTCTCCAGAGAAGAGGCCAGCCACACAAAGCGTACAAAGAGATGAGACTGATGGAAGCTGGTGTCAGACGCAAGTCCCTGAAGCAGTGGCAGAGAAGTCAGTAGCAGCACAAGTAACTCCAGGGGTTGGAGTTGATGTAGGATTGGGAGTTAGGTTAAGGGGTGATGTTAGTCCTGTTGGTAAAAGAGACAGGAATTCCAGGAAAACAGACAGATACAGTGCTGAGTTTAGCATAGCCAGGACAGGGGCCACGCCTGGACAGGGTTGTTATGCAGCAGGAAGCTCTGCTAGTTTAGGACGTCATGCCACACCATACAACCCAGAAGCTATGGGTCTGGGGATGGGGATGGCAGCAAGTTATGGCAGCCCATACAGTTCCCTGTTCACAAGTGGAGGAGGGCTAGGAATGTACGGGACTGGTCTACACCATGGAGGAGGTGGTAGCAGTGCTACAAGTGATTGGCAAATGGACAGTGTGATTGAGCAGATAGAAAAGCAAATGGCCGCTGTGCTTGAAAAGATCGAGGGGGACATGCCCTCGCTGCTTGAGCAAATCAGTGACTGCCCTGCTGAGCCACGACGGGCCAGGAGCACTCACACCTCTCCTGCTACGTCCCGTGCACATCATACACAATACTCTTCAACTTCAATCTCCACCACTCCTCCACCACTTCCAACTTCTCCAAGACCTGTCCTGCCATCTCTCCCTCATCTTGCTATCCCTCCTCCTTCCTACCCCCCACCCTCCCCACCTACACAAACCTCACCCCAGTCTGTTGGAGGACAAGAAGACAAGGATGGACAGAGGGTTGCTTCTTATTCAAGTCAATCACCCAGAGCTGGAATGGGTCGAGGGCTATGAGCCAGAAGTGCATGATGCAATACACAGATGCAAAGCACCTGGGACACTAGATTTATAGTTTAAACTTGAGGGTTTATTGATTCTGTCTTGTCTAGAAGTATCATCTACTTTGATACTTAGAAGAAAAATAATCATAGTGTCTTGTTTGGTTGTGAATTCTTACCAAATGACTGTTTAAAAGAAAAAACAGTTATTAAACAGCTCTCTTGATTGGAATAAAAAGGGAGGAGAGTGGGACATCTCTCTGTGGTTCAGCTACAAAGACTAAGTCATTAAAAAAAAAACAACTTATTTCCCAGACTGTGTGCCTAAATGTCCACCACACAATCAAGTGATTCTGAAATATCCAAGCACTTAGCATAGTTTATCAGTCTACACAACTGCAAATAAGCTATAGCAGGTTAGAACAGGTTAATTTCATTTTCCCTATAAAATGTAAATATAAATACATATTAATTCTTCATAATTACTTTTTTCCCATGAAGTAAACTTTATGTACAAATTGGCATTTACTCCCCTCCCCCCTCAAAGCAGCTCATATTATACTATTTTTAAATTCCTTTTCTTTATGTGCTCTAGCTCATTATTCATTTGTGAGGTTTGGAATCACCAAGTTGTAATGAATCATGTGTAAACTGAAATGATTATGCCATTCCACTGACTTCAATAAATTTTTATTTGTTTCACTGTATGGTCTACTAAACCATACAAATAAGCACCATATAATGATCTACAAAGTCTCTTGAGTTACATCACACCTGTTGGAGTGCCGGGGAAAAAATTGTTTCAGTGCAAGATATTGTATAAACACCAACACAAAATGTCTCTTCTAATTCCAAAGTTTTCCACAATGTAGTCCACAAAGTTTTTCTCTAGTTTTGTCAATACACTTACTTTGGTGGGCTAATGTTAACTAAAAGGCCTCTGTATATTTGCTCCATATCATCATATGAAAATATCCTTCTCAAGTTCATTCTGCTTTTTGGGTGTATGTAACACGAGGTTCTGTGCTATTTTCCCGAGTTAAATCACCATTTGTTCTGCCCTATGTAAACTGTGTTATGTTTGCAAGTCTTTCAATAAAAATAAATAAAATTAAGATGGATGTTGAGCTGTTTCATTGGTAAATTCAAATTTCATCGCTAACAACTTAACAGTTATAATTTTATAATTTCTCTTTT
The DNA here is from genome assembly GCA_028564865.1 of Zenarchopterus dispar. Taxonomy (NCBI): domain Eukaryota; kingdom Metazoa; phylum Chordata; class Actinopteri; order Beloniformes; family Zenarchopteridae; genus Zenarchopterus; species Zenarchopterus dispar. The sequence goes on from JAOWBL010000022.1 coordinate 8,844,914, forward strand.
ACCGTAGTTGTAGAAAACATTTACTTTAACAGTTACACTCACGCTGGGAGTTACTGACACACGTATAATACAAATCCCATATGGCATTGCGGCATTTTGGATTAGTTTATCATTGTAAGAACATGGGGTGACATAGTATTTTTGTTACAAACTATTACTGTACGATCACAGTTAATGCCAATGTAAAATTAAATACATATTATATATATTGAGAATTAATAATTTTGAATGTATGAATTTTAACAATGATTATTTTATCATTGTTTGTTTTCGGTGAACCCTTTGTATCTGAGCAATGGCTCTGTCTGTAACGTGCACATGTTGCTGCTTTGCTTTGCTTTCAACTGACATAGAGTGAGGGGAAACGGTTCGGGAGCAGCCGGGCAGGCAGCCGTCCAGTGGAAAAAACTCACAGAGCCCGCCAGCCTGACACACTTTTCAGTTTGCCGTCAGCGGCAGTGTTGAGTTGTCATATTGTTTGTTTGGTTTCTTGCTTAAACCGAAGCCATTTTTAATACTACAGATCAGGCCGAGTAATATCGGATGTGGTAAGTTCAGAACACTTGTGTAAGCTCTCGTTTTAGACATATTAGCCCCAGCTAGTTAGCTAATGTTAGCCGGGTAGCTAACATAGCGGCACAAGTAGGAAAAAGTCGTTGGGTGGCTAGATAGCTCGAAAGCTAGTCGCACACAAGCTAACAACTACGCAGTCATTTGATCTGCGTTATTGGTAGTGGTCAACGTTACTTGCTGTTGGCTAACTACATATTTTCCGCTCTTCGCTGCTAATACGGCACTGTCACTTAACTGCTCACGTATAATAATAATCTGTACGCCTTATGTCCACGAGACAGTTGTGTCTTTAATACATGTGACAAATTGTAGCTGGAAAACTACAGCTGCTGCAAACATTAAGTCTGAGCTATGTTGAGAGGTTCACTTCAGCTAACTTGGCTCACGGAACATAAAACCCATTGGCCGTATTTTTCGCTTTGTGTTTTTTTTTTCCTTTCAGGTAAACGAAACGATATCACCACTATATATGTTACCACAGTAACGTAATAGTGGTCACTTGAGTTTGTCAGGTTAGGCAGTGTGTTATTCTGACCTTAGTGATATTGACACGTTTCAGTTCCACGAGAATGGTGGAGAGGAGTTTGCATCATTTTTGTTAACAATAGCATTAGAATTGGGGATCCCCCTCGACATGTGTACCCGTGCGGCCCAGTCTTTTCCTGGGCCTTTGTCATTTGCTTGGCACCCCCTCCCCCAATACTCTTCTGCAAGGAATGCTTCCCCCCCAAATGTAACTGACGGCCCAGACGCTCGGCATCTCTTTGCCTTGCAAACAGCGTGCCTTCTGTTAAACCCGTCTCACTTATCGATGAAGCATAATCGGACTTAACAAAATTTGCTCAACTCGGTTAAGTGTTATATGTATTATAAACCTAATATACCAAAATGCACGGAATAGTTTTAGTTCAGGTATATTTTTCTCATAATGCATTGCGGGATATCTAGTGTAAGCTTTGTATGCAGCCTAGTTCCATAGCAGTATGGTTTCTGGGTTAAATCTCGCTGAAACAAAGATGCTGTTGTTGCTGGAATTCGTTTAGCATCGACAGATGAGTCTCCAATGATATTTTTGAAAAGATTAGAGAAGTAGAAGATTTTATTCTGCGTTCTTGTTTTAGACATGCACACAACGTATTATTAGCATCACAAGGTGTTTTTGACACAGAACGCAGTTATTGTACAGTATTCTACATGCCATGCATCCTCTGGTAGTAGGGGCGGGATGAATGCACGTTGGCAGCCAATTGGATGAAAGCCTGCCTAAACAGTTCGCTAACAGCCACCCTTTCCTGTTGAATATTTCAACCCCTGCGTCACATCTCCTCCGCCCCTTTCTCCCCATCTGCCATTTTGGTTTTGTTCCCGTCTGCAGTCGCAAAGCCAGCAACGCAATTACATATGAGACTGTCTTCTTAACGGCATAGTGACTCGACAGTATAGTGCAGACGATCTTAATCCTACGTCGCGTTTCACTTCTCGGTACGTTTCGTCGAATTTATAATCATCGTTTGTACTGACATCTGTGCACTGCGGGAGAGGAGCGGGTTCGCATAGGGAAGGGACTGAGAAGGATTATTGGTAAGAACGGAGAAATCAATGAAGCACGAGTGTAGTGGCTTGACGCTGATTCGTTTAAATGTGTTGGGTACTAAAGTGAAACTGTATATAAACGAAAAATCATTGGAGGTTCGGTGTACCCTTTGGCTGTCTGATAAATCCGTTTCTTCCTTTAGCAAGCATGTTCTATCATAGCGGCAGCTGCTAGCTTGTAAAGTTGTCTTCCGTACTGTGGCAGCCAGGGCCTAGGCCGAGCCGCTTATGGATAGTCTGACAGCCTGGTGTTTTCTTGCCTCTAACTTATTCATGTTTCGATTTCGTCCACCTGCCAAACCACTTAACTGATTAGTGGCTCGGAACTTACTTAATCGGTTTCCTTTTTGTTGCTGTTGATACATCACCGTTCTTCATTTTATTACAGGTTTAAAGGATCAAATTGTTTAGCAGCTCAGGTTTTCTATTGGGTTTGGCAAAATAGCCGGGCGACTTTGCTGTATCATGCCGGATGCCTTCATTTTCCTTTTCCAACCAACGGGACCGTTGAAGTTACGAGGGAATTTAAACTTAAGACCGAGTGTTTGTAATATCTGAAAATGTTACCCACCTTGTTTAATATTTTGTTTCATGGGGGCGGCCGCTGGCGACAAAGGCAAATTAGCTACATTCAATGCGGAAATTGTGACTGAGAATGTTCGCTGGGGGGTCAGCGTGTTCCAGATACTGCAGCTTTTTTTCTCATGTCATGTGACTTCTTATTTATAGTAATTTTTTGGGGGGGTTGGGTGGGGGGGGGTTTGTTTTGTTTCTATTTTTGTTTGTCCTTTATTAAGTCTTACCGAATTTAGTTACAGCAACACAGTGTGTGCATTGCTTTTTTTTTTTTTAAACCGCAGTGAACTTTAATGATTCAGCTGTTTTTGAAGAGATGCTAAAGGGCTTTACTTTAACACTAGTATAATAGACAATAGAAGTACATAAACAAGCCAAAGCTGTCTTCCAGGATGAACAGAACTCATAATGGAGCTATTCATGTCTCTTCCTGGGCTCAGTTTTTTTCCCCTCCTACTCTCTTCTTCTTCTTCTTTTAAACCCAGATTGGTGTTTGGTCACCATCCAGCCCAGCTGCTCTCTTGGCTAAATTTCATCTCAGTTTAACTTGGATACTCACCAGAATAGGTCATAGTAATGCTTATAAACAAAATTTGTTGCAGATATTTATTTGACAAGAATTTTTTTTTTTTTTAACAGAAGATTTAAGTGCAAACATATGGGGTTTGAACTTGACTTGTTTTGCTTTATCCATTGAAACATAGATGCTACTTGATTATAGTTAAGTCTTATCCAATAAATGAATAGAACTTGTAACATTAATTAGGAAATAGAAATGTTGTAGCATGAGTAGTAGTTTGTTGTTCTGCTTTGATTGAGATGCTATTTTATTTTATAAAATGTGTTTGAAAATTTCAGATGTCCAGCTCGCCGCTGTCCAAGAAGCGCCGCTTGTCAGGAACAGAGACGAAGACGGGATCCCACTGCTCCTCCTCTAACTCTGTCAGAACTGATCTGTCCCACACACCTGCCAACGTAAGTGCAAAAGCACACAGTACAGAGCTCCACACTTTTTTCCCCCTCCCATAAGAAGCACTGGCACTGTTACCAAAAATTTTAGGAGAAAAACAAAATTCACAAGCACCAACTAATAAACTCTGCCCCAGCGCTTTCAATTTAGATATGTGTCAATATGTTGGCTGTATTAATGGTTAGAAAAAGGATTTAGAAACATTTTTACATGAAGTAATGAATTATTTTTATTTTAAAGCAAATATTACCCAAAGTGAATTAGTGACTTTAAAGAAATATTGTTAAGCTAACTTGTTTTGTTTTTTTGAGAATAGAAAACCAAAATAAATGGATCCCTTTTAAAATTCACTTTTAAGATGGATTGGTATGAATATACATTTAGTTGTATTTTTGATATGGATTTGTGTAGCTATCACTAACAATGGGCTTTAAGTGCCATTTCTGAGAGCCATACATTAACTTGAACTCTGCTTTATTAAATATGGCACATAATTGTAGTTGTCTGGAGTACACACCTTTTTGCTTTTGCTCCAGAAAACTACATATTTCAGTTTTGTTTTTTAAATGACATGGTTGAATGACCAAAAGGCCATTGTCTTAGTAGCTCCTACTTTACAGTATTTAGATGACTCCTGTCTTTAAGGTGCTGTTAACAAATGTTAATATCACTACAAGATTAATGTTCACAATCTTTGGGAAACTAGTTTTCCATCAAATTATCATCCAGAATGGAACATTAAATGCATTGTGAGCATTTTGTAACAGAAGAAATACTGTATTTCCCTTTTCAAAGTGGGATCACCTGCTGATTGCAGACTTTTCAGCAATTTTGATCTGTATCATAAGTGGGTCTGCAGTCTTTTCACTTATTTATGGAACAATGAAGTAATAGTTTGAATGGCACTGTGAAATGAAAGAGTGCCTACTGAGTGGACATGTAAAAATGCTTGCACTGTTTACATCCCAAGGTTTCGGCAAAGAAAGACGGCTACATACCACATGCCTATAATGGCAACCTGACACTGTTATGACAGCCTCACACTAACTATTCTCACTACCACACATTACACACATTTGCACCCATTGGATTCTTGCTTCCTCATTGAATTGTATATCTGATTACAATATATGTATATATGAGTCATATTTCCAAGTCACACTGGTGCTCCTTATAAAATTTAGTCACATTGCCTCAAAAATGCTAGTAGTCTCTAAAATAGAAATGATTGAAACTACCGGTAATTGCATCTCCTACTCTCTCTTTGCAGGGCATGGCTAAGAATGGCAATGATGCTGAGATTGATGAAGGCCTGTACTCCAGACAACTGTAAGTTCTCCTGTTAGACAAATGGATATATTTCTGTCTTCTTTTCTGGTTGTTGGCTCATCATTTATTATGATATTAATGCTTAATTTTTATTTATTTTATTATTATTTTTTTAAATCATTATTTTCTTTTTTCAACTGTCTCTAGCTATGTGCTGGGCCATGAGGCAATGAAGCGCATGCAGAACTCCAATGTCCTTATTTCTGGAATGAGAGGTCTTGGAGTAGAGATTGCCAAGAACGTCATCCTTGGGGGAGTTCGAAGTGTCACCGTACATGATCAAGGAGATGCAGAATGGAGAGACCTCTCTTCTCAGGTGTGTGGAAATGGACATGGCTATACATGTTTTGCTTTAGTGGAGTAATAATTTTCTAATGCCCTTGCACAGTTCTTTCATGTAGTCCCTTTTATTAATAATCTGCTTAGAGTACAAGTTTAAAAAATATTGCTTACCTGTCACATTATTAAACATGTGACATGTGGTTTCATCATCCAATAAGAACAGTCACCCCCAACTTTTTAATCCACTTTAAAAAAAAAAAAAAATTAATTAATTGACCCAAATTTATTAGCTGATGGACTCTTCCTCGATTATATTCATAGCACAAGCCATGGTCTGGTGTAGGACATCACCACATCGGGGGGGGAATTTTGGTCCGACAGTGTCCTTGAATCGTAATGTGTCTATTTAAGGCCATGCTGCACCATGTGTGACTGGACTGCACCGATATTAATTAAAAAGGCTCAGCAGAGATGTCTTTCAGTGGCCTTGTGGTTGGAAAAAATTCTATTAAACCAACTTGTATTTGCCCAAATACATATTCAAAATGAAATGATTAGTTTGTATGCATTTTAATAAGAATTGGCCTTTACTCCACTAGTACGATTAACTTGGTGATTTCCACATTGGATAAATTCTGAAAAGCTCTTATAGATGGGTAAACTTGAAGGGCAATGTGTTGAAGTGCACTGTAGCCTGTGATTTGTCATTTCTGACTCTTTTTTTCATCTGAAATATTGGTACACTAGTAAGTTAATTGTAACTTGTAAGTGAATTGCATGATAGTTTTGTGCATAATGCATATTTTTAAAAATATGTCAGGTTTTAATGTTTGAAAGAAAATGATAACAGTGGGGAATTGAGAATGATTGTTTTGACATCTAGTCTATTTGGTTTTCTTTACATTTGTTTCCGCCCCGGAAAAAACTTGATCTCAGTCAATCTCCGAATAAACTCCTGCAATGTGAGGGTACATTTTGAGAAATTGAGGACCGTCCTTTTTGTGTAATGCACGGTCAGACATCAGTATGTAAACCAATATAATCAATCAAAAATGGAAGCCACACAAGTTTTGCTGGGCGTAATAGCTCAAGATAATGAATACTAATGTAGCTATTTTTTTTTTTTTTTTTTTTTTTTTCCTTTAAAAAAAAAACAACTTAGAAACAAGGGTGTTTGGGCTGATGTTCACTTGCTTCTCTTCAATAGATAATTTAGCATATCAGTATAGATGCAGTATGTTGATAAATAGCAGACACAGTAAAAGTCTAACAACTTGTATACACTTGTGTGGTTAGTTTTACCTTCGGGAGGAGGACCTGGGGAAGAACAGGGCAGAAGTGAGCCAGCCTCGCTTGGCTGAACTGAACAGCTACGTTCCTGTGACCACCTATACTGGAGCATTAACTGACGACTACCTGACCAAGTTCCAGGTATAGTTGAAATGGGCACATTTTTAGTCACTGTATAATTTAAGAAGAGGAAAGAAGTTGGTTTTGGTTTTTAGGGTTGTTTTCCTTGTAACCTAGGTGGTAGTGCTGACTGAGTCAACCCTGGACGAGCAAAAGCGTTTGGGGGAGTTCTGCCACAGCAAAGGAATCAAGCTGGTCATTGCAGACACGCGTGGTCTATTTGGGTAAGACGCACATCCTCATTTTAGAGTTCACATTGAGTCTAACCAATAATTTTTGAGTGTCTTAACAATTTTGTTTCTTTTTATTCTTTTTGTTATAGTCAACTCTTCTGTGATTTTGGAGAGGAAATGATGGTATATGATACCAATGGAGAGCAGCCACTGAGTGCCATGATCTCTATGATCACTAAGGTTTGTCCTTATCTAAAATATTTCACAAACAATCCTGTGCTCTTTTGAATAGGCCTCTGCTGGAATTGACTTAACAGTTACTTTCTTTTATTAGGATAATTCAGGGGTTGTGACATGTCTTGATGAAGCTCGTCATGGCTTTGAGAGTGGGGACTATGTCACTTTTACAGAGATTCAGGGTATGACTGAACTAAATGGCTGTAAGCCAGTGGAAATTAAAGTTCTAGGTAAGAGTGGATTTATCTTTTCTTTCCTTTTTGGGATTGCTTTTGACTACTACAAGGTAATGTTTTGCTCTTTTTTTGTTTAGGTCCATATACCTTCAGTATCTGTGATACAACTGGCTTTTCAGACTATGTGAGGGGAGGAATTGTCTCACAGGTTAAGATGGGCAAGAAGATCAAATTTGTAAGCAGTTATCTTGTTTTTCATAAAACCACAGTGAAATAATGGTGAATTTATTTAAAAAATACTGCATTTTCTTCCCTTGATATTTGATATCCTTTTCTCTGCAACTGTGTTAAATCACTGTACCAGAGCCACTATCTTAATCGTTGCTGTGTTCACCATTTAAAAATTTTATGTCGAGCCTGTCTTTCTAACTTTTCATGCCTTCTCTTCAGAAATCCTTCTCCTCCTCCATGGCTGAACCAGAGTTTGTATTGACTGATTTTGGCAAGTTTGAGCGTCCAGGACAGTTGCATGTGGGCTTCCAGGCTATCCATGCCTTCCAGAAGAAACACAACCGCCTTCCTGCAGCTTGGAGCAAGGTATACATCATATGTGACAAAGTGGACACTCTGTTAGATATTAGTGTTTTAAAGGTTCTTTAGTTACTGAAATGGATCTTGCGGATAACTTAGTTTGCCTGAGTTCATTCTATTGTATTCTTAGTGTTTAATTAAATGTGGATGCTAAAATAAATTACCCATTGATTTTAATTTTAGGAACTGCACTTGTAAAATAGAAAAACTAAAATCGATGCATAGTTTGAAATGAAAAATTATGAAGCTCTGTGTGTAAAAGTTTTACAAGTTAGTGCATTTTAGTTTTTGTATTTAAAAATGCTGAACTTTGTTTTCCAGGCTGATGGTGATGAGCTATTGATTTTGGCCAAGGAGCTAAACTCTGCCCAGACAGGTTCTGCCAAAGTAGAGGAGCTGGATGAAGCGCTTATCAAAAAGATGTCATATATAGCTGCTGGGGATCTTTCCCCTGTCAATGCCTTCATTGGGGGTGTTGCTGCACAAGAAGTAATGAAGGTCAGTGGAAAGCTTTGTGGAAAATTCAAGGTGGTCATATTGTCTTTAAATATTTCTTACCGTTACTGATATTTTGACTTTAGAAGCCACATTTTTTTATACCAGTTTTAAAGTCAAAGAAATTGATTAGCTGGTCTTTAAAGGGTCTGCTACAGAGAACAGAAGATGGTGCTTGTTGCCATTTGTCCCTTGTTATCTGTATTTGGACACCCCCCCCCCTTTTTTTTTTTCTTTTTTCCTTTTGAAATAAAGTAGATTTGGATCTTTTTGAAATGAGAACAAGCTTACATGTTCACTGGAGCAATTAGAACACCCAGCCACCATGCAATGTTTTGACATTTCTTTGCTGATATAGAAGCTAAAACAGCTTGTTTATAATGAAAGCACACAGATCAACCGAGATGAAAATCACTTCATGACGTCATATCCTGAAATGAAGCACATCTCAGGATACCCCTTTAGTGAAAGACGGTGCTAAATTTGAATTCACTTCAAAACATTTTCCCCACTTAATTATCATTCAAATTCAACAGGACCATCTATGTGGACAATATAAGATAAAATCATAGTAAATATTTATGCATAGTTCTAATATCTTGTCACAGACTCTTTCAGAGAAAGCCATTTTTAAATTTCATTATTCATGTTTGGACATGTACTCTCAAGTTGCTTTGATGTTGTAAAAATTCTTTTACAGTTGAATCTCCACACATTACATGCTTTTTGTTTTTTTAGGCATGTACAGGAAAATTTATGCCTATAATGCAGTGGCTGTACTTTGATGCCTTGGAGTGCCTGTCTGAAGAGGAAGAAGTTGTGCTCACAGAGGAAGATTGCGCCCCTGTAGGTGTACAACCCAGATAAAGCACACTTTAATGAGAAATGGTTCATATTATCAAGATGGACCACTGTAAGACTTGTATTCTGCTTCTCTTAGAGAAACTGCCGATATGATGGGCAGATTGCCGTATTTGGCACCAAGCTACAGGACATGCTTGCCAAACAGCGCTACTTCCTGGTGAGTCAGCCAATGGAAAATTTTCCAGTTCTTCCTCTGAAATCTTGTCTCATTGAGGTTTAAAAATTAAATCATATTCTTATTTATGTACATAGTATGTAAGGGTTATACAATATTCAACATTTAAGCCAAAACCAACAATTAGCTGCTTATTTATGCTTTATATAGTTAATCAGTAAATTAGTGAATGAGGTTGAGATGAGTATTTCGAATTTTATTCAGATGTCTTGTAAATGCATTGACTTTTTTTTTTTTTAAGTATCCTCAAAAGTGCTTACAGAAATATCACTAAGAGCTTTAAAAAAAATTCAAATGCCTGCTGAGCAGTAATATCAACTCTCCATATTATTGTTGTAGCCTTAGAATCAGAATACTTTTATTATCCCGAAGGAAATTGTTTTGTTACAATTGCTCCATATCAGACACAGTAAGTACTAGAACTTCATATGCTGTTAGTACTTAGTGCTGCTATCCATTCCTTCTTATTGTTTTGGTACACCTTTGCTGTGTTGATGTTCATTCAGGTGAGATATCAGACTGGTTGTGTGAAAACTTGCCAATTCCTTTCCTCATCTTTTAATCTTTGTCGAATATTATTTGCAAAAAGCAGTAGCTTTGTCATCCAGAAAAATTAACCAAACTGGCATGTTAGGCCCAGTGTTGTCTTGTGAATTGGCTCCATAAAAACACATTTTTCTTGCATGTCAACCAATATTTTATGGAGCCAATTCATATCGGGCATCCTTTATGTACATGTCAATTAAATGAGGTTTCTTGCTTATCCAATTGTCTCTTTTCTGTTGGAAAGCTTTGCTAACATCTATAATCCCAAAAATCTACATACTGCTCTTTATCAAGAATCTTGTTGTTTTATTTTGTTAAATGCATTTGAAGAGAGGACATTTTGTTTAATTATCAAGAGAGTGAGCATACAAACGTGGGATGTTTGCTAATGGCAAAGACGGTAAATGACTGTAAAGGCTCTTCAAAACCTCATGGTGTGTGCCGTATAGTAAAATTCATATATCAAATGGTGTCTTAACATAACTCTTGTAGCTTTTCTGACAAACATTTTCAATTCTCTCAGGTTGGAGCTGGTGCCATCGGCTGCGAATTGTTGAAAAATTTTGCCATGATTGGATTGGCTAGTGGGGAGGGCGAGGTTATTGTGACTGACATGGACACCATAGAGAAATCTAATCTCAACAGACAATTCCTTTTCAGACCATCGGATGTTACGGTCAGTATCACCAACTTGGTTCAGAGGATGAAATGTTGAAAGCAAATGTATTTGGCAATTTATTTATTGAGTTAACCTACCTTGTCTGCTAAAATTCACTTCTATTTTATGTGTTAAAGAAATTCAGTTTTAATGATGGCCAAGTGTGCTGTTTGCTGCTCGTGAAGGCTTGTTGATGTATTGATTACATAATATGCTGAAAGATAAAATGCTAAGACTGATGATGTTATGAGACAAAGACAGCTGTAATATTTATATTCTGGACCACATTATGGAATGTCCTAGCAGATATTCCATTAACGAAAAAAGACTACAGGTTATTAATAAAAGTTTGGTCTTTTAATGCAATTTCCTACAAAGGTTACTGTAATACACCCCTGTCCAATTTTTCAGCTATAACTACAACTATGTACTTTTTAATTCCATTGTAATCCTGATGTTTATATTTATCTGTGGAAATAGAAAATGAAGAGCGATACAGCTGCCGCTGCAGTAAAGAAGATGAACCCATCCATCAGGATCACAGGTCATCAGAACAGAGTGGGCCCCGACACAGAGAGGATTTACGATGATGACTTCTTTGAAAGCCTTGATGGAGTTGCCAATGCATTGGACAACGTTGATGCACGTAAGTTGTTGCCATTTTGAACAAAGCTGATTGCAAACAGGCATTTCGTTATAATATTAGATCTGGCGTATTCACTTTAACACTTTCTTGTTAGTTCATTTATACAAATCTTTTATTTTTCACTTGTCTCTAATCTTTAGGTATGTATATGGACCGGCGTTGTGTATACTACCGTAAACCCTTACTGGAGTCTGGTACCTTGGGTACCAAAGGAAATGTCCAAGTCGTGATCCCATTCGTGACAGAGTCATACAGCTCAAGTCAAGACCCACCAGAGAAGTCAATCCCTATCTGCACCCTGAAGAACTTTCCAAATGCAATTGAGCACACACTGCAGGTCAGTAGTTGAGCAAACTGTAAGATACCCTTGGAGTAGTTCACATCAAGAATCGGTTAACTGTTTTAAATGACCGACGAAAGTACAGCGAGAGACTTGGTAAAGGATATATATTTCAAACATCAAAGCATAAGTTCTCGCAGATTGTTCCACACTGGTGGAGCAACCTTCTAACTACTGTCTGAGCAGGGGTTTCACTCTGTCTTCAAGAAACTTGGAAAAAAAAAAACCTTTTCTGTCCTCATCTTCTCTCCTAACTGCCGAACAGAATCTAATCCCACGCTCCTTTGCACTTTGTAATAGCCTTTTTCCTTTTAGAAATTGCCCTTTTGGCGTACTGCAAGTCTCTCTCTACTTTTTAGCTTAATTGTGTTTCTCTTTTTGTAAATTGCTTTGGATAAAGATGTCTGGAAAAAGATAAGGGGCATCAGTTAGATGAGAATAGATGGTAAATTTTTCTAGAAGATGGATCCCATGTCAGCACTTTCTAGCTCCTTTGATAGACTGGGAGTACATCTTAATGACATTAATGCTAACACACACTAAACCTGTATAGTAATAATTTATGTTGGCATTTGGTAAAATTTGAAAATGTATAGAGATTATCAAGCACATGCTTCCTACTTGGAGGCTCCACCTACTGGTAAAAGGCTTTAATGTATTGACCATTTCTAAATTACTGGTTTGAGTATGAAGGAATGATTCATCTAATGACATTTAAATCAATTTACAACCAGATTAATTTACACTACTATAGTGTGTGTAAATATGAAAGCATTACTTTTGTTAGAAAATTCTTCTACCATGATCTAAGATGTTCATCTGCTTATTGACCTGCTGTCACCTCTTTTGTTCAGTGGGCTCGCGATGAGTTTGAGGGACTATTCAAGCAGCCACCAGAAAATGCCATGCAGTACCTCACGTAAGTTACTTTCCATGTCCTTCTAAAAGACACTTGTAGTATCAGTCTACTAATATATTATCAAAAATAAAACTGCACTTTTCTTCCCCTTACAAGATCTATTGTATTGCAACATAATAAGGAAACTTATGTGGTCTTTATTAGGTCTTAAAATTGGGTAAATGTATCCTGAACAAAAACTGAGTTGTTTTTGTTTAAAAAAAAAAAAAAACAAAACACTTTCACTGCTTTTATTATAATACAGAGGCTAAGGAGCAGTCATTTGCTGCCAATAAAATGTATTTGATTTACTAATCATTTGCAAGTGTACCCGCCTGTTTAGGATGGGGTGAGGGCTGTTACATTTCTTGTGTAAAATGTAATTGAGCTTTAAAACATCTAATTCCTATCTCAAAGTAATAAACAGAATTTGCTAAATGGAAAACAATCCATGTTTGTAAACATTTCACATGGTTTTATGATGGTTTTTCCTTCAGAGATCCTAAGTTTATGGAGCGTACACTGAAGCTTCCAGGAGCTCAACCTTTGGAGGTGCTGGAGGCTGTGTACAAGTGTCTTGTCACAGACTGCCCACACAGCTGGGATGACTGCGTAGCTTGGGCTCGCAACCACTGGCAGTGCCAATATAGCAACAACATCCGTCAGCTATTGCACAACTTCCCCCCAGATCAGGTAAACATTGAGGGTATCTTGAAACCAAAATACTGCATGAATTTTGTTGCTTAGCAGGTAACACATGTAAACTAATAATCTTCTTCAGCTCACCAGCTCAGGCGCCCCCTTCTGGTCTGGCCCAAAGCGGTGTCCTCACCCCTTAGAATTCAGCACTAATAATGTAAGTATGAATTAAGTTCATCTGCTTGAGGAATTGTGTGTTCTTAATTGTTTTGTTCAGTTTTAGAATATTTGACTTTCATTTCCAGGAGCTGCATATGGATTATATAATGGCAGGTGCCAACCTGTTTGCTCAAATGTACAGCCTGCGAGGCAGTAACGACCGTGAAGGTGTGGTCAAGATCTTGCAGGAAATCAAGGTGCCACCTTTTACTCCTCGCTCAGGGGTTAAAATCCATGTCTCTGATCAGGAACTGCAAAACAGCAATTCCTCTGTTGGTAAGATACTCTGATTTGCATACATGTGCAACTTCAAGTATTTACAGTCACCCATTTTTTAGTTGAAATTGTTTCAAATATGTATTCATGCAGGTGATTGTTAGTCATAACTAAAGTGTTAGTCATGAATCATTTGACAAGATGGATGACATGGTAGTAATCAAACTATGCACCTCATGTTAAGCAGACGACTCCAAACTGGAAGAGATGAAGTCTCAGTTGCCTTCTTCAGAGTCTTTCCAGTTCAGACTCAACCCCATTGACTTTGAAAAGGTACAGCAATCCTTACTTGTGCATCTCTGTGATAACACTTTGCTTTTGATGATCACGTAAACCTATGGGTAAGGAGAATTGTGTGTGTGTGTGTATATATAGATAGAGAGAGAGAGAGAGATTTTTTTTAATAGAATTACAGCAAATGAGTATAGTTTGCAGTAATTCTGTAACTACAAAGACAGAAATGGTGACAAGTATCAATATAAAGTTTGTTTTATTTATTTTTTAAATGCACATCACTGATCACTCTGAACCAGTTAGTGTTGTGTAAATTGGCACATTTTAGAGGACTGATATTAAAAAAGAAATGGTTTACTACAGTCACACAGTGTATCAATAGAAGGCCAATGACAGTCATTATTTGGATCAAAAACCATTCTGGAGAAATGTATCAAGCTAACAATATTTTTGTCCCTTTTTATATAATGTCAGGCTACACTAATGGTGGACTAGTTTGTCATGAGTGTGGTTCATGTATTAACAGGATGATGACACCAACTTCCACATGGATTTCATTGTGGCAGCTTCTAACCTGAGAGCAGAGAACTACGACATTCCACCTGCAGACAGACACAAGGTGGGAATCATAATTTCTTTTTTTTTTTTTTTAAACCTGACATTGCCTTCAGTTGAAATATCCTGATGTTTTCTCAGATTAAGTTTAGGAGGAATTTATCTGCTAGAGTTTATGCAAAAGAAAATGGCTAATTATATACATTGACTCAGGAAATCTGACAGCATAAGAACCCAGCTCCAAATGCCAGTTTCTGATTTTTTTTTTTTTCTTTTTTCTCTCCTTTCTTTCCTTCCAAAGACAATGAGGGTTTCACCATAGCACCTCCCTTTAAAGCCATTCAAAAGTCAGCTTGTTTCTTGTTACTATCTCTTACTGAGAATTTTATTTTTATTTTTGTCACTGTCAACTCTAGAGCAAATTAATTGCTGGCAAGATCATTCCTGCCATCGCCACAACTACATCAGCAGTGGTTGGCCTGGTCTGCTTGGAGCTCTTCAAGATTATCCAGGGACATAAGAAGCTGGAGTCGTACAAAAATGGCTTCATGAATTTAGCTCTACCTTTCTTTGCCTTCTCTGAGCCCATTGCTGCTCCAAAACACAAGGTAAGCTCATTAATTTGGTGCATATGCATGGAAATAATATACAATATACCACTGCATGACAGTGGTTGAATCGCTAGCATGTTGTGAAGCTCCGATGATGATCCAGCCATGCTAATACTGATGCATTAGGTAGATGTGTTTAGTCTGCCTGGGTGCAAATGAGTTCAAATCGTCTTCTCACACTGATGGTATCAGTGTGTGCTGAGGAGAAATAACAAGAATTGGTTATATTGACAAGCGTGCTCTTTGTCTTTATAAACATTACCTTAATATTCTGTCTTATGGGTAATGCACATGTGCTATATGACTGTAAGTGATACAACTGAACATCCCGTTTAATTCCTTGCAGTACTATGAAATTGACTGGACTTTGTGGGATCGCTTTGAGGTCACAGGGCTGCAACCAAATGGGGAAGAGATGACACTCCGACAGTTTCTGGATTACTTTAAAGTATGTCTAATTAATCTTTTCTGTTGCCACTATTGATTTCTGCTCGTGGCATTCTGTTAATAACACTGTTTTCTCATGTTTTTCAGAATGAGCATAAGTTGGAGATCACCATGCTTTCTCAGGGAGTGTCCATGCTCTATTCATTTTTCATGCCTGCTGCCAAACTTAAAGAAAGACTGGACCTACCGTAAGTTCATATTTCAACTGCACATCTCCTTCTTCTATTTGTGGCACATTTAAAGTTTTATGGGTTTTTTTTTTTGTTTTGCTTCTTAACTCTGCTGCTTTGCTGTTCTTTGTTCTGCAGGATGACTGAGATTGTGACCAAAGTGTCCAAAAAGAAGCTAGGCAAACACGTGAAAGCCCTGGTGTTTGAGCTGTGCTGTAACGACCAGTCGGATGAAGATGTGGAAGTGCCCTATGTTAGATATACCATTCGCTGAGCTTCATAGGGTCCACCCACAGGAGGGTGGCAGTTGTAGGGGGGAGGAAGGGAAGGGTGTGTACTTGGGGAGGTGTGTTAGGACTAGGGGTGGGTACCTCAATCCAAGTCAGCTTTATTGGATCAATCAGTTTCTTTTGTAGGCCTGTGGTTTGTGAAAACCTCTGCCTGACTGTATATAGTCCCAGTAAGTTGACTCAAGGATACCTGTAAGTGTGTTAGGGATACAATTGGTGCTTGGCTGTGGGAAGAGGGATGTCTTTGGAGGAAGGGAGCATGTATCCTGGATATCCTAAAAATTCTCATAAATAGAACCTTTACACTTAAATAAGCATTGGTGGTTTCAGTGTTTTTAAAAGCTCGACTGAGTCCATATGTACAGTGACATCCTCAGCGTCTTGAGAAATAAATGGGGGATTTTCAATCCAGCCCAACACCTGTCGTCCACTCTACTTGCCTTCTTTCCTCCTCCAACCCTCGTCTTGTAGACCTTGTTTTTTTTTTTTGTCCCCCCCACCCCCATTTTATTTCCTTGAACAATACAACCCATTGATTTAAGACACTGATTAAAATCCAAGTTCATGACCTTTCCTGACTGAAAATCCAAATATATCGCACTGGCAATAGTTTCCTTCCTGTCTGAGGCACCCCTACACCTTCAACACGGCACGGCAATGCTTTCAAGATGCTCTTGCACTAATTTTGTTTTTCTTCATCTATATTATGTGTTTTGTTTAAATTTTATTTTATTTTAGGGAGGGCGGTGGGGTTGACAGTTTTGGCACACACCTTGTAGATCATAAACTTTTTACTTTAACTCCAAATGACAACAGTGTAAGAGTGAGGCATTGAGATGGATCTTGAAATGGGAGCACTTAGTGTGATAGTGAATAAACATGTTAAAACAAACATACATTTGTGTGGTTGTTTGGTTTTTGTAAGAATTTGTGACTTATGGTTGAGCATTTGTGGCCATCAGAATTTTTTTTTTTTTTTTAAAGCCTTACCTGCTTTGTGCTCATCTGATGTTTCATTATAGAGCAGCACATCCGGGAAACAAAGTAGATAACTGCTAAACACAGACTTGTAAACTTGAAATGGAAAAACCCATGTTGAAGTATGAAAGATATAACTGCTTTAATTTTGAAATAAATAATTTTAAAGGGCACTTAATGAAGTAAAGTTGCATGTTAAATCTCACCTCATGTCTTCCAGCAGGTGTAATTTCAACTACTTTGAAACAGTTATTTTATAATTACACTAATACAGCTAACAGATTTCAGTGATAAGCATAACATTAAAGTTTTAAACACTCCTCCCCGAGAAGAGCGGATATGTGAGTATGTGCAACAGTAGAGGATGTGGTCTGTTGTGAGACGAGGAAGACTAAGAAGGAAGGAGTGCACAAAACTTTAAAGCAGCTCAATGCGAATAACTCGCCGTTGGCTGGAGTAACGGTCAATACTGGCTTAGATTTGGATTATTTCACCATTTCTCATCTTGGGGATGAATAGTGATTTTGTGAAAATGTGTTGAAGAGAAAATGGAAGTGAAGGAGGCTGGTGAAACAAAGACTTCCTGGTATGATGTGGTTTTACATTTATTCTTTTGTGTTGACTTTTTGCTGCATTAATGATGAGGCTCAGTTTAACAATACATTTTAACAGTGCACGTCTGATACTGTAATAAAATAATTTAAACGATAATGCAAGTGTACTATACACGTAGAAAAGTTTTGTAAGAATATTTTATTCTAATAATTTAATTTTCCACAACCTGTGGCAAAATGTTACTTATTTTGATACTGCTACCCATGCTGTCATCTGTCAGATTAATCTCTAATAAAATAATGTAATTGTGGGCATGAATAGTTGCTCTTTGCCCTTCTTAGGTCTGCCATGTCAGGCGAGATTCATGGCACCCCCAGTGACCATATTGGGGTAAGCTACCCTGCTGTCATTTCTTGCAACTTTACAAAGATCTCAAATCTGAGAAACTGGGCTTCACATAAATTTCTCCTTTTAGAAGAAAAGAAAACAAGACCCAGCACCTGAACCTGTGACAAGAATTGCAGAGGTGAGCAATAATCTGGGAGCTATCAGAAGATTCACATCATGGTCGTGTCTGCATTTCTCAGTAACAAGCGGAAGTTAGTTAACCTTACCTTTGTCAACCACAATGCTGAGTGTAGAACTAACAGGCACAAAAAAAAGAGAACATTGCATTCAATTGTGCTTTTTTTTTTAAAAAAAATCACATCTTGCTGGTCTCCAGCTTTCTGAATTTTTTTTTTCCACTTTTCAAGGTTTTTCTGATTTGCAGCGTCATGTATCTTATGCAGTTTCATTTTTACTAATTGTTTTTCAGCTCTTGTAATGCTGCCACATTAAATCTACACAAGGTGCGGTTAGCAGGAGGAAAAACAGGCAACCATCTTGTATTGACTGAGGCACAGTTTAAACCTTCTTCCTCTTTGAAAGACTCGCACAGGAAATGAGAGCTTTGCACCATGCAGCATCTCACCCCTCTCGGCACCTCTCCCTTTGCATACTCTGCAGTTTGAATTGACTCTTAAATTCTTCTTCCCATTAGGATGAAGAGGAAGAGGAGGAGGATGAAATGATGTTGGACCACCTCAAAGATTCAGAGGTCAGGTGTTGTTTTCGCAAATGCCAGATATTTCTTCACTTGTATGACATCCTTAATGAGTTTGCGGGACATTCTGTGCACACTTTCCAAAACGTGATTCTTCAATTGTCATTTTGATCTTTGCTTTAGGAGCCCAGCAATAAAAGGGTTAAACCTGTGATGAAGTCCAATAGCCTCACAGGTGTCATCACCCCTGTGAAGATGACTGCTCTGACCCGTATCGGGCAGTCTATTTCGGTAACCAGGCACAAACTTGCACAACGTTCTGGTTCTGCTGCAGAATGATCAATGAGTGGCTTTTGCAACCACATGTTTAACAACTGCTCTTTTTGCAGCGATCAATTAGTTTTCGCACAGATGCTCGACCCTTGCCCCCTTCTCTCATGCGCGCCCGCGCCAGCGGCTCATCATTTCCACGCCGGCGCAACAACCAGTGTTGGAGTGACACCGTGGAGAGTCATGACCTCACCGCAAAAGAAATCAAACGTCAAGAGGTGTGAAGTACTTTTAAATCTTCTGTGGAAGCCAAACTTCTATGCAATTCATAAAATAGGCGTGTTTTTTTTTTCTTTCTTAGAGGGGAATGGGATTTAGTGTGTTGATAAAGCTGTGGTGGTAATGTGAACAGAATGACTATCACATATTCTTCATTTCTCTGAAGCTGCTTTTCATGGGTATTATGAAAGAGGATGTGAGCTGGCACTAGAGGCCCAACTTCCTTTATTGAATAATCAGCTGTTAGAGATTCTGTCTCTCAGTGTAGTTTACATCTTATGCAACTTTGTTCAAATGTGTTCAGGAATTATCTTCGCTTACTGTGTGCAGTTCAACTGTTTACTATTTTGCAGGTTATATATGAGCTGACTCAGGGAGAGAGGCAACTTATAGACGATCTCAGTTTGGTCAAAAAGGTACTTGTACAGCAAACAGCTCCACAAGAGTGGAATACAGTGAACATGCTTTAACATTTGTTAAGTTCACTGTTTCAATTGCTCTTGAATTAATTTAGTCTCTCCTACAGTATATAGTCTTTGTCTTACCCATGCTTGCTGGTGTGTTCGTAACAGGTGTACTATGAGCCCATGCTGAAGTTGGACATACTTACGGAAAGCGAGCTTGGCCAAATCTTTGGTACTCTGGATTCGCTTATTCCCCTCCACGAAGGTACTTTTTTTTTTTTAATATTTTCTTCACATTCTTACACCTCAGTTTCTAATCATGCATGAACCTCCACATTTCCTGACCATGTATAGTGATGTGAAAAAGAAACTCTACACCCTCTTTCAGTTCTAAGGTTTGTCATGTTAAAATAAAGTCACAATCATCTGGTCCTCCATGGGTTTTAAAGTCAGGCAAATACAGATGAAAATCAACTGATGGCAACCCATGCACTGTCATTAATGAATGAAGAAATTAAGCCACAATACAGAAGAAGTGTGTGAAAAGTTAAATGTAAGAGAAAAACATAAATTGTAGAACCACTTTTGTCAGAAATTATTTAAGGTAATTGTTTTTATTATGGCATTATCAGTTTCTCACAATTTATTTAGAGGAATGCAAAGCTGATGACTTTTTAAGTCCAAGCACAACATTTCAGTCAGATTCGGGTCTAGACTTCGACAGGACCACTGCAACATGTGGATTCTTTCTTTCTTTATTTAAGTTTAATTTCCACCAGCGATTAGCTTGGCTCAAACTGTGGCTCTGTCATTACCCTCTTCTTTGATCCAGTTTCACTCAAGCTTTTTGACGTCAGACACAGTCTCGCAGTCGACTCTAGAAGACAAAGAAGTTCAAGATCAATCCCCGGATGGGTTATTTTTGCTTATATGTCGCATTTGCTCTTCACCAAATATAGCACCACGCCTTATGGCCAAGGATCTCCACTGTTTTTCCAAAGGACACTTTTTCACTTTGTAGCTGTTAGTATTTCATGGTCTGTCCTGAGGAGCTCAGACATCCGCTCCCAGCAAGACTAGAAACTGACTTGAGTGCTTTCCACTTGTGGAAAGATTGATCCTTGGCATTATTTTTTGTTTTTTTAGCCCACACCTGAGTGCTCCAGAATGGCATACTGCAAATAAATAAGTAAAATAAATCAATAAATGTATAAGGTGCATTTGATTAGAAGCAACTGGCAGTTATTTGCCTCTTGATTTGTATGACAGTGAGACTGTAATGAGATTTTCACATGCTGCTTCTGTAATTTGGGTGATATTTTTAGGAGTTTGCTTTTTTATGTTCTAGTACATAAAATTTAATCATTAAAACAGTACTTTCCTTTTCACATGTATATGCAGTGGACAAAATTGAATCATGTGAAATGGGAAAAAAATACGTGTTAGGCATTGATGAACATAGATATTAACTGTTTAGTAGTATGGCTCACATGATGTATAATTTACTTTTAATTGTTTGATTTCAGTTTTAATTACACTGTGAAGCGCTATCATGTACAGCAAAGTGAGGAATGTATTATTAACCTAAGATTAAATATTAGAGCTGATTAAATTCTTTTTTTCTAGATATGAGAAGTAGGAGCTATAGTAGCAGTATTAATGTTGACTGAAGGTCAAGAAAAATGTAACTATCCTTTATTTTTGTAATACAAGATCTCCTGAGTCGTCTTGAGAGGCTGAGAGGATCAGAGAAGACCGTTGGAGAGGTGGGGCCAACTCTTTTAAACTGGGTGAGTATTTCCATGGAAACCAAGGGCTGTCATGCTGTTGAGATCTTTTATGCTCAGTCTGTGCATATTCCTGTTTTTGAGGGTTTTTTTCTTCACACTTCTTGCCTCATCGCTTCTCTTCTCCTCTCGTCTCGTCTTTCTCTACCAGTTTCCCTGCCTGAATGCCTACGTCACATATTGCTGTAACCAGGTGGGAGCCAAAGCCCTGCTGGACCAGAAGAAGCATGAGAAAAGGGTGCAACACTTCCTGCGCCTGTGCCAGGAGTCCTCATTCAGCAGAAAACTGGACTTGTGGAACTTCCTGGACCTCCCTCGAAGTCGTTTGGTGAAATACCCTCTGTTGTTGAAAGAGATTCAAAAGTGCACACCTCCAGAGCATCCGGATGAAGACTCTTTACCTGAAGCTGTGAGTTGGTCTTATCATCACATGTCTTTACACATTCATAATATACATAACACATATTCTTTTACTCATTACCTTCCAAATGTAAAGACTGGGCATTCACAACTCATGTCAAGCTACAAACAAACACTGATTGTTTTCTTAGACTCTGAAAGATATCCGTATTGATCATTTAAAAGAAAATATGCTTCCAAAACCTTCTATTGCAACACTTACAATAATGATGATATTTACGTTGCCTACAATGTAATGTAATACGATTAGAAATTATAATTAAAAAAAAAAAAATCCAAGACTAATTTGTTATGATACTTGGGCACTGTAGTTACCAAATAGAAACTATAATTACATTTGCATTACATTGGGACCGAGAAATGGAAAATTCGTAGCTTTTGAGGATGCAACTTTATAACTGCAATAGCTCCAGTACAGTCTCTTAAACTAGACAGCTGGGGTGTTTTTTTTGTGTGTGTGTTTTTTTGTTTTTTTGTTTTTTTGTTTTTTTAATAGGATTACACCTAAGTTTGGGAGATTTTCTCAAAAGGTAGTCTGGTTTTTCTTGTTTAGGGTCCAAGCTAGAGCCAGATTTTTATTTTTTATTTATTTTTTAACAGTTTTATGTAATCTGGGTTGGGAGATCCAGCTTTTTCTCAATGACTAAAGCAGCATTTTAAGATCAAATCTACTGCTTTGTTTCTCCTCAGCTGGAGCTGATTCAGAACATTGTGGCAGAAGTGAACAAAAAGACAGGAGAGGCAGAGTGCCAGTTTTACAGACGGGGACTCGTCTATCTCGAAGACAGTCAAAGACTACCAGAGATCCACCAGTCTCGCTTCATCTACTGCCACGGAGAGCTCAAAAATAATAAGGGACAGGTACTTTTCCGCTATGTTTCACATTTTTTCTGATGTTTCACTGAATTATGCTGTTTAGTTTAACTTAATTTGAAAGGGCCAAATCATCCAGTATGGAAGAGATGAGCAGCCTGGATGTTAGACTAGAATTGCCTTAACCACTTCATATCAGTATTGCTTTACTTTTACATAAATCATTTTGTGTAAGTGTTTTTGTGTGTGTGTGTGTGTGTGTGTGTGTGTGTGTGTGTGTGTGTGTGTGTGTGTGTGTGTGTTGTCTCCGTGTGTCAGCGGTTGCATGTATTTCTGTTTGAGCTGGCTTTGGTGCTGACCAGACCCAGTGAGGACAGAGAGGGCGGAGAGGTGTTTAAT
>JAOWBL010000022.1:8871623-8894597 GCA_028564865.1 Zenarchopterus dispar
TGCATGTATTTCTGTTTGAGCTGGCTTTGGTGCTGACCAGACCCAGTGAGGACAGAGAGGGCGGAGAGGTGTTTAATGTGTACCGACAACCGCTGCCCAATGCCCTAATAAATCTGGAGGAGATCCCAGATGGTGAGGCAGGTGGAGGCAGTACCTTCAGAGGAGCATTCACTGGGGGAAACGATAAAGGTAACTCAGAAGTATAATGTCATAGAATTTATATCAGATGCTAAATTACAGCAATGCAACATTGAAACAATGTCGAAACTGCTGAGCAAATAATCCACTGTCTCCATCTTTGTCCCGTAGTGAAGAATTGTTTCCGCGTGAGCAGCAGGGGGCGCTCTAAAGTCAACCCTTACAGCCTGCAGGCCAATGACTCCTTCAGCAAGCAGCAGTGGATCACTTGCCTGCGCCAAGCAATTGTACAGTCGCGAGACAGGACCGCTCAGACCAGCCAGTCGCAGCTCTCCCTTCACTCCGATCCCTCTCTTTGTCACATCGCCGACCTCAGACTCAATTCGGACACAGACATGGGAGACCACACCAGTCCCTGATTGTGGTGACTGATGTCTCTAGCTGCCTGTGGGCTCTACAGACGAGAGCTGAGAAAATGAATGGAACTGTTTCTGAAAGAAGATTGTACTTAGAGAGACACACACACACACAGTTTCTTACGGGATTTATTTTATTTCATGAGCTTTTGGTGTTATGGTGATAAGGAATGTGAATTGCTGAATGTGAATTTAGAATGGAAAATGTTTGCTGTTGTATTTTAATAAACTGACACCTGAAAAATTGTTGATATGCTTGTGGGAGCAGCAACGTGTCTATGTATAGACAAAGAGATCTGCAGAAAAAAGATTAGAGATGATTACCCCCCCTTCTCTCTCTCTCTCTCTGTTTTTCACCCTCTCCTCTCTGTCTTCCTCTCTCTGACACCGGTGGCAGGGGAGAGAGGTAGACTTGCTGTTCGCGCACACAGACACACATTGAAACAGTAGACGTCCCCTTATGCATTTTTAAAAGCTCAGCAGATGATGGGAACAGTTTGGTTGGGACAGTTTGTCCACAGATAGAGTGACCAAGTGATCAGGTAAGTCCAAATCGCTTCATTTGTTCCTTATTACTCATATATTTAACAGTTATTACTTGCAAACATACTTTGTAAGAGGTTCCCATTTACCTGTATAAAATTAAGACTTGGCATTGGTTCGTTTTAAACTGCAACACAATGTGTTGGGAGTTACGTAACAGAGTCTTATCTGTAGCTTCAACGCTGATGTTTAGTTCATAAGTGAACAGTTGGTGTGACTTCTCTGAAAATCTCCACTCTTGTATTAGCGGATGTTAATGTTATGATTCACTGAGGCCACTTTCAGACTTTGACTTTCAGTGATCTTGTGCATGCAAAAGTTTAAGTCAGAGAATTATGAGTTGGAGTTGATGAACTCACTCTTGTCAACACGAGAGAGTCACCAAAGCAGAGGCTCATTTACAAATGACCTGTTCTTTTTTTCCTGCAGCTGTGAATGCCATTGCCCATTGTACTCCATTACCTGAAAAGAGGGATTCATTTCTCTTCTTACCGCCACATCCTGTGCACCTTTCCACTTGCACGTGAAAGGGGACCCAATCAGAGATCTCTTTGGGACGGCTTTCAGC
Organism: Zenarchopterus dispar; assembly: GCA_028564865.1. Classification (NCBI taxonomy): domain Eukaryota; kingdom Metazoa; phylum Chordata; class Actinopteri; order Beloniformes; family Zenarchopteridae; genus Zenarchopterus; species Zenarchopterus dispar. Next base: position 8,873,289 of record JAOWBL010000022.1, read on the forward strand.
CTGTCTTAGGGTCCCTTTTAATTTCTTCTTCAGAGGTTTAGCAGCATAATAGGATGCCCGGCTCTAGTGGTGTTAATGTGGAGGGCTCTTGTAAGGGTCTGTGTCGAACCCTGGTGTCTCAAAACGGCCTGCAGAGGGATACAGCTGACATCTCCCAGTCTGTGCTCTACACGTCACTGATGGGCCTTCTTCTGGTTGCCGACAATGAGGTGTGGACAACACAATCAGCCTTGAATATGTTTTTTTTGTCTGGGGCACAATGTTCATGACAGAAATGTAAACACAGACAAAGAAACTGTGAAGGTTTTAAGATGCAGCACACATCAACACGTGTTTACGCACCTGTCAGCACTCCCTGGGGTTCGCTAATAGGATGAATGCTTGAGACTGACCTTTTTTTAGCTCACTTATTATTCTAATGAGATAAGAAGGCTAAATCTGTCCTGGCAAAGTTACACTCATGCAAACATGGTAGAGTTAGTGCAGACAGAGGCATGGAGCATTGAGCACAGCCAGGGGTCAAAAAGTAGGACACATGACAGACAAATTAACACACAGCAGTGTAGTGCTCTTGCAGACTCTGATTGTGGTTTTAAGTTGACAGTGTTTCTTTAAATTCACAGAAAGAGCCACTTGCCTTAGGAAGTGGAAGAGTTGGCCTTAGAAACATAGGAAATACAGTAAGTTTTTTGTTTTGTTTTGTTTTAAGGCTTTGAAGAACTTGCCAGCAACTTTTTTTGCTCACTTTCTGCTTTACTGTGTTTTGTTATCAGTGTTTCCTGAACGCAGTGGTCCAGTGTTTGTCTCATACCTGTGGTCTGAGAAACTATTGTCTCCTCAAGTCTTACAAGCAGGAGAAGTTCTCCAAAGAAGATGCTAAGCTCATGGAAGGCATGTCATCTTTTTCTTTTTTTGTCCCACCATTCTTTTTCTTCCCTTGTTTAATTTTCACCTCCTTTGATTACCTACATTTCCATGTCAGCTTTCTCTCAGGTGCTGTCAGGCCTTTGGGATGTAAATGAAGGAGAGACGGTCGTAAATCCTCGACAGTTTTACAGCATTTTTAAAGAAGCAGTGCCTTACTTCAGTGGATACAGGTGAGGATGTAGATTTAAGATTTTTTCTTTCATAAATGTCAGCAGCAGCTTTCCATGAAACCTCTGTGAGAACACATGACAAGTTTTAAAACACTTCTACAAAACAATATCCACAGCATGCAGTACAAGATTTGTTTGTGTCTCATCTATACCGTCCTTGTCCCAAAATAACTGCTTGGAAAAGTGATTAAAAGATCATTCCCTCTCTGTGCTTAACCCAGTCAACAGGATGCTCAGGAGTTCCTCAGGTTTCTGCTGGACAAGCTGCATACTGAAATAAATCGCAGACCCTACATAAGAAAAACCGGGAAGGAGCCTGAACAAAAATATGCCAGATTTAGGTGTATATATGACCATGATAATCCTTTCTTAAAACATTTGTGTCCCTTTTGTGGTGAGACTTTCCCCTCATTCTCCCATTTATCACCTGCAGACTTGCAGAAGAAGCTGCTGCCATGTGGAAGAAGCACTTGGAGAGGGATGACAGTATAATAGTAGGTGAGAGGGGAATCTAGCAATGGTGTTGCATCACGCTCATCTGCAGGAAGAAGTTTAAAGAAGGTAACAAATGGGAATTCTTCTTCCTCTTCGAACAGACCTGTTCTCAGGCCAGCTGCGGAGCTCGCTGCACTGTTCAGTGTGCTCACACTACTCCAACACGTTTGATGTGTTCTGTGATCTGTCACTGCCCATCCCCAAGAGGAGCTCTGGAGGGGAGGTCACACTACAGGAGTGCCTGGACCTCTTCTCTCAAGAAGAGAGACTGGACAAGGAGAATTCACCGGTGAGTCAACACAGAATGCAATAATTGTGAACTTTAATGTCTGTCTTTTTCATGATTAGAGCTCAGTTTCACTAACACTATTAAAGTTGATTAATTTTAGCATGTACTCTCCAAGCTTATTTGAACTCAACCAATTCAAATTCACTTCCAAAAGAAAGAAAAAACAGCCAAATATATGCTAGAAACATTCAACTGAAGGTGAATTATGTGCGTTTCCACATTTTCTAGATGTGTGAGAGGTGTAACAGGCGTACAGAGTGCACGAAGCGGCTGACCATCCAGAGGTTTCCCCAGGTTATAGTGATCCGTATCCTTGGAAACAACTCTTCCTATGTTAATCATTAAAAAAAAAAGAAGTGATTTTTCTATGAAAATCTGTACAATACATTAGTGCTTAACAGTCTTGATCAGATCTGAATCGCTTCACAACATCACGGTGGTCTATCAGTAAAAGCACAGTGTATGTGTCTTTTCCGCTCACCAGCCTGGACCTTGGAGCCTACGGACCTGCAGACTGTGGTAACTTTAACTTAATTTCCGTTTATCCAGGCACATGTCAGACTTCAGCTGAAAGAATGCAAGTGAGATGCTTGAGCAATACCATATGCAGGAAAAGTTACAAAAGCATGACCTTTAACATTTTGACATACAGGGTAGGGGACACAGCCCAGATTTTATCATATATTTTTAATAGCATTTTATTTTCAAAAAATTTCAGGTGAACAGAACAGGTGATATGAGGAAATAACAATTTACAAAAAAAAATGGATCTAAGCTGAATCATGAATGCTCTAGTTTGTACCCAGATGGGGTGCTATAAAATGCCTTACTGAGAAATAACATTTTACGATATAAAGCTGCTAGATGGGAAGTTTTTAACAGAAATGAATGGTGTTTTTATTCAGCAAGCAATAAAACATCCCATTGATTGGAAAATCACAGAGACTGTAAAGGAAAATGATGGTATTTCGGTATTTAATTAGTAGCTCATACACAGCTGAAGAGACATTTTTCATGTTTTTAATGCAATAAAGATAACAGTTGCTTGCACTATCCCATCATTTATTCAATAAATTGGAAGCTGAACAAAATATGAAGTTAGGGCAGAAAATGTATTTATAAAAATGTTAAATTTGAGATTCTGAAAAGAATATGGCATAAATAACAAATGCAAGCTTAATATAAAGCCATTCATATTCCAGGTTGTGGAGCCTTGCCTTTACAGCTCTTCAAAATATAGAGGCTTTTGTTTCATGACCCCAATATGATGGGAGAAATTATTGAAAAACTGTTTCATGCCCATATGACAATTGTCTGTTTATCGTTATTTATGTTATTTTATTTTTTTTCGTGATATTTTCACTTTTAGGCTGTTGGATTCAAACCCATTTGAAAGACCTTACTTAGGAGGGTGAAAAAGAGTTTTAAAAAATAATAATAATTTAAAAAACAATACAGAGTTCAGGGGCGCAGGAGAAAACAAATCAATGGTTTGCACCTTTCTGGAGGCAAAATATTGAGTTCAGCAATATAAAAGGCTGCTTCATTCCAACAAGATAAGAGTGGCTGATGACAGAGTGGTTTCTATTGTGAAGAAAAAAACCCTTCGCAAAATCCATCCCACTCTTTTAAGTGACTGCACTTATCAAACGAGATCACTAAACTTAAAGGGTTCAACAGAAGGTGTAAACTTTTCACACATATCTATAAAAAAGAGGACAGACTATTTCCGTAACTTATAAAAGTAGAGCAGTTCTGATGATTATTTTGTTGGCTCATCTTCAGATATAATAATAAATAAAACAAATATAATGGTAACTGGATGGTTCTTCAAAGTACAGGTCAATATTGACTCCCAAAACAGGCTGTGAAAGCAAACCAGGAGTTTATGAAGATAAAGATGAGGGACTTCCTGCAGCAGTTGAGTCAGTCACACAATCTCACTTTGATAAATCTTTATTTCTCCTGTGCAAAAAAGATTTTTTTTTTTTTTGGAAGTTGTCCAAAACTCTCAGGTTTCAGTCATCTGGCATCTAAGATTTAAAAATGAATATTCTATTTACTGTGTGGTTCATCCAATGAAATTTGTCATCTTAAAAACGTGTATACATCTTAAAGAAGAATAGTTTTTTAAAACCTTCCTCTAATTTAAATGGGATATACTCAAATTAAATGGGACTGTAAGAACTTAAAGGCCAAAATCTTTAATTACAACTTGAATACAGGGTATACTTTGATAAAAGAAAAAGTGTGACGGTATCAAAATATAATGGGGCCTAACTTTTGCTCTGAAGAATGAACTGGTTAAATTTCTTGTCTTTGTCTCCACAGGTGCAGTTCTGTATGATTTATATGCTATTTGTAACCATGCTGGGACAGTGAACATGGGCCATTACACAGCCTGCTGTTTAGATGACAATGGCTGGTGCTTCTACAACGATTCTAGGTGAGACTTGCGCTGCACCCATAACATTTAGCTTTACTCTGCAATGTCCAAACATCTGCATGTTACTGGCAGGGTAGCAGTTTATGTTTAGACAGTTTACTTGATGAAGATGAAGCTGATTTTAAAAAGTCTCCTCTGTTTGTTCACCTGCAGTGTGACCCCACTCACAGAGAACCAGCTTCAGACCAATCAAGCCTATGTGTTGTTCTACCAGCGCAGCAACAGCACTGCCACCATCAGGAAATAGACCTGTGACTGGCTGAGCCATGCGGCCAATCAGAGCAACCTTACCTCCAGCATCTATAGAAATAAATGGAAGCAGCTGTAAAAACCTTTTGGTCTCAATGAACAAACCCTCAAACTGTGAGGAGAAGGATGAGAGAGCTATGTTTGCTCTAATGGGGATGAACTCTGGAGCATGCTTTTGCAGCATCTCAGTAAGAAACTGAGACAGCTCAGAAAGACTATAGCCTTAAGAGTCACCCTAGATCTCAGGCAGGAGTGAGTGATGTACTCACACACCACGCAAAGCTCTTAATCTATGATAATCATGATTTATGCTTGCTAATGTAAACCCAAATAAATAAAACATTTTGAATGGAATGGAAATTAAGGAACACTTTATGAGTAGTGACACAGAATTGGATGAAAAGGTTTACAATTCTAAAGTTTGTTGATTTTTATGTCAATGAAAAGAAATATACTACACGCTGCTTCTTTGTCAGTGATAGCTGGGATATACTCAAGTCACCCCACATGACCCTTAACTAGATGGATCAATGGGTGGATGGACAGATGGATGCTAAGAGAGGTTAAATAAAAGTGACGCATGCCTGCAAAGAAGCCACAAGACAGATGACGGATGAGGACATGTGGTGCAGAATTTTCCGCAAGAAAAAAAAAATTGTGTTTGCTTCTTGACCAACCATCAAGAAGGAAACCTTCACCTGTGACCTCATCAGTTAATATCTGAAGTATGAAAGCCAACATCTGGAGATGCCATGCGGTGTTTTGGAAATAAGAGCTGTGGACAGATTAGGTTACAATCCAACTCTACAATCAACAAAAGTATGTTTCTGTATGAGAAGAGGGGCAGCATCATGTATTTGTGTTGGGAGTTTAATTTTATATGTACTTGTTGTGGATTATAAAATCGCATTTATGCAGTGCCTGGCAAGAGGGAAAAAAAAGGCATAAAAGAAAAACTGCCTGAGTTAACAAGTCATTTCAACATAACTGTTGCAATGACTAGCTTCTAATTCCTTTAACATCCATGTCAAAAGACACACCCTGTGGCTTTGACATAATCTTACTCTGTTTCAGAGGGACAAATAATTGGTCTGGATTAAGCCAACTAAACAACTAGGTTAAGAAGTCCAGTGCATGGAATTATGGTGGTGAAACATTGTCTTCAAGTAAGAAATGTGACTGGAAAAAATGCCTGAATGCTTGTGATCAGAGGCTGAAAATGAAGAAAATCAACAATAATAATCAACAATATCTGAATGTCTTGAATGACAGATGTTTTTTTTCTTTCCTAATGGCAGTGGAATATTTCAAGATGACAGTATCAGGATTCATCAGGCTCAAATGTGAAGAGTGATTCAAGAAGCATGAGGCATAATTTTTTTCTCACATGTGTTGGCCACCACAGTAATCCTTTTAGGATATGCTGGAGAAGATTCTAAATTGCCCATAGAAGTGAGTGCGTGTGGTGTAAAGTTATATTTGGCACAGCGATGGATTGCCGACCTGTTCAGGATGTAACCTTGCCTTTCAGGGTCACAGGGATCTACTGGACAGGCTCCAATAAATTGAAATAAGCAGGTATAAATAATGGATGGCTGGATGTGCTGGAGAGGACTTGATACAGTTGTCTGACTCTTGCCATCCATTTCAATATATTGGTAAAAGGTTAAAGCAACTGTGTAGTAATAAATGTGACATTACAAATGCTTATAGAAATAATTCCAAGATGATTTTTTTCCCCTTTCCTTAGGATTAGGCAGCATTATATACACAACGTATTTTTTAATGCACATTACGAACATACAAATGATCAATCGGAAGGCTGTTCTTTTGTGACTAAAGGAGGACGACTACAGTGTATAAACAACTAAAATAATGTATGCGCAGGCTGCCACTGCCTGCTGACTTATTACGTAATTGCGCACATGCGTGCAAGTGGTGGGCGGAGTTTTCCAGTCGGTCAGGAAGAAGAGAAAGGCGGACAGAGAAACATAAAGGTACTTTAATTTACACAGAGCTTTTAAACCTTGAGACAAGTTTTGTTTCCGTTTCAAATAACTGCCGACTGTGTTATATATGTCATGGTCGTAATTTAAGTGATAATACTTTGAATGACAGTGTTAAGAAACATGGAAAACACCGTTAGCTTTCGTGCTAGCGGGTGCTGTCTGGTTTGACAGGCCCGGACCGCGATGCTTCAGTCTCTCAGGTCCAAAATGTGAAACTGTCTGGTTTTCAACCTCGGAAGCGCTCGGGTCAGCCACTTGGTTCTTAACATACATGAGAGAAATGTTGTGGGAGGAGTAGACCGATCGTCTAATAATGTATGAGCTAATAGTAGTGCCTAACAGGGAGAACTGTTGAAGCTATGCAAACACTGTAACTGCACCCCTTTTAGGTTAGGAAGTTTTAAAGGCAGATTAAGTGTTTGCGCAGAAGAGTGTTTACTTACTGCACAACTGTAAACTGTCTGTCGGTTGTCGTTTCCAGAGATGGCTGCTATCAGGAAGAAGTTGGTGATAGTTGGGGATGGAGCTTGCGGGAAGACGTGTCTGCTAATCGTTTTCAGTAAGGACCAGTTCCCAGAGGTCTACGTCCCCACTGTGTTTGAGAACTATGTGGCAGACATCGAAGTAGATGGTAAACAGGTGAGAGAGCAAAGTCTGTTTAAAAAAAAAAAAAAAAAGTTACATGGTTTCCATGAAAAAAAGAACAACTGTAGTTTGAAATTATTTTTAGATAATACAGCTTTACAGATGGGATAAATTTTTAAAATATATCCCATCTGTGATAATACCATGAGTCCCCATGAATACCATGAATGTTGTTAAAGATACAAACCTTATGTCATTGCTAATCAATAGTTTTCATTCTGATAGTTTATCTGTTGATCAATTTCTTGATGTGCTGTTTGATTTCTGTGATTTCAGAAAATGGTGAATAATCCTTACTAGCATTTTAAAATGCTAAAGGAAATTGTTGGGATCCCAATGTAATATCTCATAGTTCAAGCAAATAATATCAAAAGGCTTTTTGTAATGCAGAGGTCAAAGCTCAAACAAATCAATTTACATGAAATTCTAACATTGAAAAAATGCCAGATTTTGAATCTTGAAATGTGTACTTAGACCTTTTTCAGATAGATGGGAGAAACTGTCCATTTGAAACGTTAGAATGCATGAATTCCAACCTGGGAGATTCCTGGTATGACAAAAGTTAAACCTTTTGAAGTGATAAGGCACATGTTTTACACATGTCATGTTGGTTCATGCTCTTAAGTTTTCTGTTTAGTACAAATAAGTCTTAATGGTGGCTTGTGTTATTTTAATGAAATGTAAAAATCTATTTGAACACTTTTATATTCTCTCTTCTATAATGTAGCAAACATGCAAATACATTGGATTTATGTCTGAAAACAATATTTAAGGATGAAACTACAGCACAGCTACCACTTTTTTTTCTTGATTTAATATTGATAATTTGATCAGTCATGCAAGAATATTTCACTTCAAATAAGTTGCATGTTTTTGTTCTTAAAACACATAATACTTGGAAAAAAGTTTTCTCATCTAAAGAAAAATGACAAATGTTCTCATAAAGAAATGTGGAAAAAGACTATTTTTCTTTTTCCATGGTTTTCAAAATGGTATAAACTTATTAAAGAGTACCTTATTAAATTTTTTATGTGACTTGTTACTGGGAATTTTCTACAAATGTCAAACCCTGCGTTAATGGAGTGTAGCCAATCTTAGTGTTCCATACCTTAGTCAATCCCGTTATCGGCAATGACATGAGTCTCCTCGTTTTCTACATTCTCTGTGTAACCAACATCGCAGTCCTACCTTACGTCTTCTCCAGTCTCACTATTTAAAATGGTAAAATAATACAATATTGGTCAGCATAAACATGGTCATGATGTTCTCTTTTCAGTCCTGATGTTCCCCTTCATCTGGTCATTTATCTATTCATATATTCATGTCTCATTTTTTTTCTTTCTCAGGTAGAACTGGCACTTTGGGATACAGCAGGTCAGGAAGACTATGACCGACTGAGGCCTCTGTCCTACCCAGACACTGATGTCATCCTCATGTGCTTCTCTGTGGACAGCCCCGACAGTTTAGGTACAGCTTGAGCAAATCTTGGGCCACTCTGTATTTAATACATTACAAATGAAGAAAATAATATGTTGCTAATTATTTCCTCAACCTTTCTGCTCTCCATAGAGAATATTCCAGAAAAGTGGACTCCTGAAGTGAAACACTTTTGTCCAAATGTTCCCATCATCCTGGTTGGAAACAAAAAAGATTTGCGCAATGATGAGCACACCAGACGCGAGCTTGCCAAAATGAAACAGGTTCAGTTATTTGTTGGTTTGTTTTGGTGGATAATTCAATGCATTCTGGAACACTGTGCACATTTGTCAGTATAAATGTCTAGATTTTTATTCTCTTGTGATATGTATTTCCAGGAACCAGTTAAATTTGAAGAGGGCAAAGAGATGGCCAGCCGCATCAGTGCCTATGGTTACCAAGAGTGTTCTGCCAAAACCAAAGATGGTGTGAGGGAAGTCTTTGAGATGGCAACCAGGGCAGCATTGCAGGCCAAGAAAAACAGGAAGAAGCCTACATGTGTATTGTTATAGGCCCCTAGAAAAGAGCAATCTGTTCTTAAGCACAGATGGAGAGGGCTTCTTTCATTGACATTTGACATGGGAGGTTTTGTTTTCTTTGTGGGTGGGATAAAGAAGTTATTCCGATGCTCAATTTCTGATCACCTGAGGGTCATCACCAAATCCAAGCAGATCTAAAATGATTCTGAAACATGCTTCTACATTTTGCTTCTTGGTTTATAGATTAGGTTGTATGCCATTTGTCTGGCAACTGGCAGGTTTTTTTCTTTTAGATCTGTAGGTTAGTTGGTGGGAAAAAGTAGGGGGTGATTTGAAGCTGAGTAGTTTATAACCCAGAGGTTATTTGTGCCATGTGGGGAATGAAGAAACAAATAATGGTCCTTATCAGGCCAAAGACAATAGGAACATGAGAGAAAACACCAGAAAAGACATAATTTTAGCATAGGTTTGAGTTAAGACCATGCCTAAGCAGATCTTACACAGTACCGCCTACATGTAGTGCCTTGAGAGCTGTGGTCAAGACAAAAATAAGTTGAAGGGTAAGGATTCATAACTTGGATAGGGTATTACTTTTGACTTGTAGTGTCCATTCCTCACATTTGTGAAAGCTTTCTCCCTTTCACTGGCTTGGCTCCTTCAGGCCCTTTTTCTGACTCAGCTACAATGCAGGGGTATGCCTAAACTACGAGATGTTTTCCCCTCACTGAATTACTTACCTGTAGTTTAGAGTGTGTGTATGCAACTGTATGGTAGTTTGTTTTCTCCAGTGCAGCTCTGCATGCAGTGAATGTGTGTGTGTGTATTTTTGTGTGGCTGTTTGTATTAACATATGTGTTATGTACTGTATTCATGATAAGGCCTTTGCGTCACTGACCTAACCCCTTGTTTTCATGCCAAAGTTACCCCGAATGGCCACATTTTACGGCTCATATGGGTAATGGAATAGACAGCTACTCAGAGTGACATAGAAACCTTCACTTTACTGGAAGTCATTGTACTATAGCCAGTGGCACAATCAGGTTTAAGATATGTTTTAGGACCTTTTTTTGTGTGTATGCCCATATTGATTTGATTGTGTTAATCAGTGGGTCTAATTACAAGTGGTGTAGTTGATAAATTGATGTCTTTCATATAGATGGTAGGCTTATGTTATGTTCATTATGTACTGTATGTCTTACAAGGCCTTGTAAGGACATGTTAATGATGTGTATTTCAAGTTTGCCTTTTAATCCACTTTCCCCATTCCCCCAAAGATGACGTTGTCATTATTGTATTATATACTTTTTATTGTTGAGGTCTCAATTTCTGAGTATGTTTTAAGCATTTTACCTAATCCTGCTGTTAAAATTATCTTATGTCAGTCAAATAATAAATTGTAACCATTGTATTGTTTCATTTAATTAATTGAAGGTAAAGGTTGGGTGCTTGAATAAAAGATTTTAGGCTGCTGTAGCAGTGTTTTTTTTTTTTTTCTTCCCCTCCTGTGAGAAATGGGGATTTCTGGATATTTTTTTCCTCCCTAAATAAAGCTGGTATTAGGGTTTTCTGTTATATTTATGTTGTCTTTGATCCATTCACTAATAATTGCATCAATGTTCCCTATATTTTTGGCTTTAATTTACTTTTTTCCCAAAATAAAAACACTATCTCAAACAATCTGCTTGTTTGATTTCATATTCAACAAGATTTTAGTACACAGACTGCTGTAGTAAGGGAGTACATATAATTGAGACTATGTAATCAAACCCTAAAAGTAATAAGATCACATTGATTTGATAAATTTTGGTGGTGCTGCATTGTATGTTTTAAATTTTTTTTTTTAAAGGTATGTTTAAATAGGTTTTTGTCAACTTGTTTTTAATGTAATTTGCCATTTTTAATCAATGAATTCACTTTTTTGTTTTGTTAATATAACATCTGTATAATATATACAATTTTATGCTAGATGTAAATTACTGTATATTTGTACTGAAATATTTGAACTTTTTTTAAAGAAAATTGTAGAGCTGTTTGGAAACAATCTTTTAAGCATGTAAGTACTTGAGCATTGAATACAATTTCAAGAATTTGTATTTATTCATTTAAATTTGTCTGCATCTGCGTGGCCATTTATTTTACAGGTTATCTGTCCAAGCTTCAGTCCTGCTCGGATAGGCTCCTGACTATCGATGAGATTTTTTTTCTTATTATTAGTAGCCTTGAAATGTATTCAGATTAAATTGCATTGATTTAATCCAATGGTTTACGTTACTAATTATAGAAATTATATGGTCATTAATTTACCTGAAACCCTTTGGGTATATCAGATAAATGCATGCGTGTTTTGCCAGTTAGTTGGTAGTGAAGTTTCTTACTCCAGGGCGGAGCTGTTGGATGGTTTTGTCCAATCAGCGTGAGGAGTAATATATTGGCTTTGCGGGCACCAATCAAATGCCAGAGTTTGAGCATGGATCCGCCCTCCCTGCCATGTATCGCTGTGGCCATTTTACACTTGGTTCACTGAAAATTAAAAAAGAAAAAACGCCCCGCATACCTTTTACTTCAACTTGACATTTTAGGAAAGATTATTGGTTGGTATATTAGTTGCAGGTATGTGTTTCTTCTTTTTTGCATATGGCTTCCGCTGTTCTTGTCACCTTTGACTCACGTTTGTTTACAGCTTGAACTGGCTAGCTACGCTCAGGCTAAAATAGCTAGCTTGGCTGCTAACGGAGACGACCGCTAAACGTCATTGTTGAATACTCCTTTTTGAGGAGTAAACATGTGAGCTAAGTGAATAAATACGTGCGTGTGTATTGCACACAATCACGCTATGTTTGTTAGTGCACGGTCACGGTATCTTTTATAATCCGTGATGTTTTGGTCAGGAAATTGAACAGCACTGATAGAATTTACTGTTTCAAAAGTGGAGAAGTCTGCATTGTGCCCCAATTATTTCAAAAAAAAAAAAAATGAACGCGATGTGATTATTTATAAACCTTGCTAACAAAGCCTTTCCCCCTTCAAGTTATTGCTTATGAGCTTTGACTGTTTTGGTAAAGCAGTAAAGTGTGTCTGCATTCAGTGTTTACAGTGCGTTATGACTCTTGCTAAAGCTTCATATCTGTCAACAGAAAAACGACAAAGGCTTGAATCAGACTCACTTTGTCGGCATGGACTATGAACGGAGGTGAGTAGGATAACTCAGTCTATTGCTTTTCCTCTAACTTTTGTCAGACAAGGCTCTCATATTGTCTTCTGTGATTGTCAGGGGTGGGCGAGGTGATCGCATAGGTCGTTATGGCAACACTCATAATGATCACAACTTTCGGGACATGGACTACCGAGCCTATGGGCAAGAGGATGAGGAGGCAGAAACGGGACACGATGTCAGAGTGGAGGAGGACAGATTATATAGTAGTGATGAGCAGTCACTTAACGTCCATGACTTCTCACCAGGTTTTCATCATGATCGTCCAGGCTTTCAGCACAGAAGGGGTGGAAGAGGGAATGTTGGCCGTGAGGGAAAAGGCCTCCTCTGGCCACCTTGCTCTCAGTTGCACCCTGATCTTTCTCATCCCATCCTACAGAGGGAGGAGGACGGATCTGGACTGGAGTTTGAGCAGTTGCAGACTGGCCCACAGGAAGCGGGCAGGGGAAAAAGTGGAAGAGGGTTTCTAGAAAACAGTGCCCCACACTCAGGAAATAGGGAAGGAAACTGGCATCATATTGGGAACCATTCTGAGCATATGGACTTTGGTCCAGGTAGACAGAGAGAAGAGGACAAGTTCTCTCGTGGAACAGGACAGAGGAGGGTAACTCATTTTAGATCTCTGTTGATGAGGTGGAGATTGGGTAGGGAAGGAGGGCAATGCCATTATTATCAGTTCTTAATTTAAATCTAACTTATACAGGCTTTTCCAGTGAGGGTAGAAGATCGAGGAAGTGGACTTTCTGGCCCAGAGATGACCATTGATGACTTGGATCCGAATGACCAGGACTACCGTGGAGATTTGGATCACAGCCAGAAACCCAGCAACATCATCATGCTTCGCATGCTGCCTCCCAGTGCCACCTCCAATGAGGTACTTTTGTCTAAACAGTGGTATGATGATGCTTAGATTTTTATCAATTGGGATTAACAATATTGTCTTTTCTCTTCATAGATCCGGGCCAAACTTCATGAACAGGGGATCCAGCCAAGAGAGGTTCGCCATATGAGGAACAAATCTTCAGGTGAGAACCAGTCTGTTGCCCGAAATGTATATTCTGTTGCAAGCTTTCTTTCTCTCCTTCTGTCATTCTTGTCCACTACAAGCTCTGCCATTTTTATTACTTTCTGAGGGGACTTCTTGTTATTTGCTTGGTCTTCTTTGTCTTATGAGAAAGTGTCTTTTCTTCCTTTTCACTCTTGGTCTGACAGACTTTCACAGTACTTGACGGCAAACTAGATGGCTAAAGCAAAGTATATGAGTCTGCTATTTGTGCTTACAGAGCAGGCTTTTGCATAGATTACTGCTTTGAGACTTTAATCTGCTGGTTTCTCTAATATTTTTTAGTGCTCAGAGGGCATTATTGATTTATGTCTGAAAGTAGGGTCCTATTAATTTTGCCCTTCATGCAAGAATGCATGCATACAACCAGATTCACTTTCATTGCTTTCATTTTTCTTTTCTCCTTGGCACTCATAAGGCAGTTGTCATTAGTAGGGGTCTGGGGTAAAACATACAAGGCTGGAAGTGTGACAGGGTTCTTTGAGCTGCTACATCTTCATTGCAGTGTCTACCCCTGTAGGATGCACCATCAAAACAAAAAATCTCTGCATACCACTTGGTAGCAGTATGTATGACACCCCTTGCCTACAGCATACTCAATTGGGAGTTAAAGAACACTACTGCCCCCCACTCTATAGGTTTTTACTTTTATTTATTTATTTATTTATTTATATATATATATATTTATTTATTTATTTATTTGGGGGTGGGTGTACCTAACAACAACCTGAACCTGAAGTACCTGACCACAACCTGAACCTGAAGTACCTGACCACAGGCAGCAGCTTCTCTCCATCCTATATACATTCCTGAAAACTCTTGTGTATCAGTTCCTGTTAATGGAAATGTGCTACCCCAGACCCCAAGAATGGAAACCCGCCTTTATTATCTTTACCGTTTTCATGATTTTGCCTCATCCATCTGGATGAGAAGTGTGTTGAAAGAGAAATGAGGATCTCCAGCAAAATATATTTGTCTCATTGTAGTCATTTTTTGAGTTTGTGAGTGACAGGACTGTGCACTACATGGACAAATGTATTTGGCCAGACCTGTTAACCCTTTATGACTTACTGGAGCGCCAGCGCTCCCATTCGCATATCGATTTTCAAAAGCTTGTAAAATTTTAACCAACTAGCATGCAAAAATGTAAAAATATGCTTAGGCAAACTTGTTCTATGGTAGGTCATAAAGGGTTAATTATTTAATTCAGATGTTTCAATCAAACATTCTGCCACAGGTGTGTAAAGTCAAGCACTAAGCCAAGCCGTATCCATTTGCAAACATTTGTGATATAAAACAGCTCGTTCTTTAAGAGCTCTGGGTCTTTAAGCATGCCACTGTGATAGGATACCGCCCTTGCAAAAGAGCAGTTTATGAAGTTTCACCTTGCTGTAAGGCAGTGTTTCTCAATTCCGGTCCTCGTGGGCCTCTGTCCTGCAGGTTTTAGATGTTGCCCTGCTTTAGCACACCTGTCTCTCATTAATGATCATTAACAGGTTGTCATACAAGTCTGTCAGTGACACACCCACTTGTGTCATGGTGTGAAGAAGCAGGGCAACATCTAAAACATGCAGGACAGAGGCCCACGAGGACTGGAATTGAGAAACACTGTTGTAAGGGGATATTGTAAAAAAAGTAAACGTGTTGAAGAAATGAAAAAATAAAAATCATTATTCAGTCACAAAGTGGAAGACCACATAAATTCACAGAGCAGGGTCAACAGCTGCTAAGGCACCTGGTGTGTAAAAGATGGAAATGCTCCACAGCTCAAGACTCCAGAATTAATTCAAAAACTCGCAGGATCTTTGTGGACGCCAACACTGGACAGTGGAGCTGTAGAACCACATTCTGTGGAGTGATGAATTGCACATATCTGTTTACCAGTCAGATGGGCATGTCAGGGTGTGGAGAATGGCAGTAGAATGTTACCCGCCTGAATTGAGCCAACTGTGGTGTTCGTTTGAAGGAAGAATATTTGTATGGGGCTGCTTTTCAGGGTTTTGGCCAAATCCCGGAAGGGCAAGCTTAATGCTTCCGCATATCAAGACATTTTGGACAATGTCATGCTTCCAACTTTGTAACAACACTTTAATGAAGTCCCCTTTATAATCCAATATGACTGTGCCCCAGTGCATAAAGCAATGACTCTAAAGACATGGTTTGATGAGTTTGTTCTGAATGAACTGGTCTGCACAGAGCTCTGACTTGATGAAGTACCTAACCACAGGCAGCAGCTTCTCTCCGTCCTATATAAATTCCTGAAAACTCTTGTTGTTGGGGACTTGATGACCCCATCAAGCTTCTTTGAAATGAACTGGCATGAATATTGTGAGCCTGGACATCTTGTTCTATATCAGTGCCTGATGTTGGAAGGAATTAATGTTCAGAGATTTGCACAAAAACTCCAAAAATTTGTAGAAACCCTTCCAAGAAGAGTGGAAGCTGTGATAGCTGAAAAAGGGGGAGTATCACTATATAAAAGTAAACCGGATATATTTGAATACAATATTACAGACCTCATTAGTGTAATGGTCAAGTCTCCAACAACTTTTGTCCATATAGTGTATCATTCATAACTTTTTTTTTTTTTAAACTCACAAATATATTCCCATTGAGATCATTGGTCTCTCACTTTGCTAACACCTGGTTGTTTGTAAGGTTTGCCTGTCTGACACTGGCACACATACACTCTCTAGTATTACGCAGTCTTTCTTCTACTTCTACTTCACAGTTTTTCTGTTTGTTAGGATGAGTATTTCTTATTACATGTGTTAAAATGATTACTTACTTACTTTAATTTTATTTTTGTGCAAAAATATTGTTAATTTAAAGTTATGATCCTAAAAATGTTGTATTATGTGTTGTCAGGGATGAAAAGCAATGCTTTGATAGGAGCATTTAACGTGCCATTTCACAATAGTTCCCGGCAAGCAGGCTGCACTCTGACTCTGAGTAGATGAGTTGGGTTTTTTTTTGTTTGTTTGTTTGTTTTGTTTTGGTGTGTGTGTTTGTCTATGTGTTTTGTTTGTGCCAGGGTGCTTCATCATTCAAATCCAGAGATCTCAGACTCAAACTGACGAGCGGTTAGGAATCTCTGTTTCTCTCTCTTCCTCTTTCCCTGACCCTGTTGAGTGACTTGCCATTGCATCCTCCCCTCCTTGCAGAGAATTTGAGAGGGGGAGCCGATACAATGACATTTTCTATTAGTGCTGATACAGGGTCTCTCTCTCCTCTGTACATGAAGCACTAACCCCAACACTGCGTTGTTGTTATGTTGTTGTTGTTGTTGTTCGGTTGCCGTGGTGCTGGGCGGTGTCCAGGTCAGAGCCGAGGATTCGCCTTCGTCGAGTTTAATCTCATACAGGAGGCCACCAGCTGGATGGAGACCAACCAGGTCACTCTTCTCAACACAGACACAAATACACATATAGATTGATTCAGTGGGATGCATGAGATAATCTGATATACAGTCTTGTCAGGCCGTCATCTGCACATGATTTCCAGTGAAATATAGAAACTTAACTGGAAAATATTGTTTGTGCCAGAGGTAGGTAGGCCTCAAACTCTGAGAGGCATGACTTTTCTTTACATTTATTCAAAATGCACAAATGGGCAAATTCAGGTTACATCATGCTCCAGTCTTTTCCAAGGCTCAGTTTCCATAAATGGACCTTCCAAGTCACATGTGTCCACTATAACCTCCTCTTTTAGTAGAGGACTCCACTTTCTTCAGTGACTTTTCTCAGTCTTTTTCCTCACTTGTGAGTACCACCTCTGGGATAATATGCCAGTGCAAATAAAACTTTTCAAATGGTCTATGTTGAACCAAAAACAGTATAATGCTTGATTTTCTTTTTCTTGTAACTTTTCTTTTGACCATTATTACATGTTTTATGGCAAAGGTATTGTCTTTTATTTTATTGGGGGCGGGGTGACACATGCAAAGGATGTGTGGAAAACATTGAAAGGTTTCCCCTTAAGGGGGGAGGGATCACACATTTGAACAAAACACACAGTGTCCTTTACAACGGACACCTACAAAACTATACCATACACCATTTCAGTCCGTCCGAATTTTCTAAAGCTGAAGGCTACAATGCTCTGATGTTGTCTTTCTTTCAGCTTCAGCTCTACTGTTTCTCTCTTTCCTTTTCCCTCTCATTCTCTCCTCTCTTCTGTGGCATATGTGGCCTAATTATCACTGATAGTCATTGTTTGTTCTCCCTCCTTCTCTTTCCTTTTCCTTCAGGGAGTGGTGTTGATTCTGGGACAGAGAGTGTCAATGCATTACAGCAACCCCAAACCACGTGCCAATGAGGACTGGCTCTGCAACAAGGTTGTGCGTGTTTGCTATCTCCGACATGAAATCCATATTGGTTTGCATGTAGCGCACTCATTACTGTAACTCATTTAAGAAGTCCTGTAACAATAGCTTGCATAACATTTCAACAGTGTGGTGTGCAAAACTTTAAAAGGAGAGAGAAGTGCTTCAAATGCAGTGTGTCTAAATCAGGTAAAGTGTCATGGAGCTACTATTAATAGCTGATTTTTATTTTTATTTTTTTTAATAACTCTCAGTATTTTGTTTCTGCAGAGGCTGAGCTGAAGTTGCCACAGTTACACAAGGATATGACTGCTGGGCTACAGAAGGAAGGAGCCCAAGGTTTACTACCCTTGCCGGCACCTTATCAATCCTCTGGTGCTAGTGTCACCCCAGGGCAGCCTACACAGCAGGCAGACATTGCTAATGATAGTAAGTCAATCACTTGACATTGTCTGTAGTTGTCTATTTACCCATAGCAATATGTTCTTGGGAAACCTTAACGAAGCAACCATTGTTGCTTAGTGACTTTTTTTATGTGGTTTTTGATGAGTATTTTACAAAGATGCATATATACCAAAAGATGCATATATACCAAAGTACAGGTCGCAGAATCATAATGGACATAATTGGATACTTGGTCTCAGAAACTCTGTCATATTTTAAGAATATATGTTGTTCTCTGATTCTGTTTTCCAACAGCTCTGATACTCAGAAACCTTGGTCCTCATACCTCAGTGGAAGCCATTTTGTCTGCGTTAGCTCCATTTGCCACTCTTGCCCCCTCAAATATTCGCCTGATTAAAGACAAACACACACACCTCAATAGGGGCTTTGCCTTTCTGCAACTTTCTACAATAGTGGTAAGAATCAAATGGAAATACATTAATGTATGCTAAATATACATTTCTGCACAAACTCACTCAGAAGGAATAGATGGGTGTGTTCAGACTGGTACTATTGTGTTTGAATTTGATTAATCCCAAAGCAAAATATTTTAACAGTTTTTTATGTACAGGTAGTTTTGATATGATCGTCATATAAAGCATATATATATATATATACACCAACAATTAACCCATTCAGACCTAAGACTTTTATTTTAAAAGAAACATGAATTCAAAACTATTTAAGTGGCTAAATCTTCTGCTTTCATGGGAAATTGACATTTTGTTTCCACAATTCTTAGCTATACTTTTAAGGAATCATAATATTTTTTTTGTCTTGAAAATATAGATGCAGTGTATACATTTAAACTTTAAAATGTAAAATAACACATCACAGGTCATAAATGATTAACTCAAAGATCTCTGTGTGACTTATCAACAGGAGGCATCTCAGCTTCTCCAGATTCTTCAGGCGCTTCAGCCACCTCTCTCTATAGAGGGAAAGGCTATTGTAGTAGAATTTGCCAAAGGCTCCAAACGGTAAATATGAACAGACACCTTAATTTGGCTGCGAAGAAAACACAATGGCTATTCACTCAGTTGTATCAATGAAGTGAAGTAGTTACTTGAATTTACACAGAAACATAGTTTGCTTATGATATTAGTGAATTTGAAATGGCGTTTGGAAGAAATTCATAAAGGCGCCATGATATGCTTTTCTGTGTTTTCTCACATCTACAAATAAGCCTCCAGTCATGTTAAAAGTTACAGGAGATACTATTTCTGGAAAGCACATGAATTTGGATTTACAAAGTCTTGTAGGCTCTACATAATAAGAGTTTTGCAAAATTGCTAGCTCTGTCTTACATAAGAAATACAGTGGCAGAATCCTCTAGTTTTCCAGAAGTATCTCTGCTAGTAATTATTTATCTTTGTCAGTCTTCAGTAATGAGAGCCTATTTGATTTATGCTGCGTGCAGAGTTAGTTACTCTACAGGTGCCAAAGATAAGAAATTGGGATATTGTGGGTTATTATTAAAATGGAGCTGTTCATATGCAGTTCAGCAGCAAAAAGATGCAATATAGCTAATACCCTCTCTGTGCTTCTTGTTGACATAAGTGATGCTTTTGTGGCGGATGGTAATAGAGTGAGTGCCGCTACCGTGGCCAGCACTGCTATAGCTGCAGCACAGTGGGCTGTCTCACAGGTAAATTATCTAACTTATGACTTATCATTAAAAAAAAAAAAAAAAAACTTTATGTATTTATATATATTTAATGAGGCAAAAAAAGTAAAAGAAAATATCTTTTTATTCACAGAATGCTCCCAAAGGATCTAGTGGAGGACAGAATGCAGATGCAACTCTATACCAGCAGGGGGCAACAGTAACCTACGGTCAGGACGGACTTGAATACACAGGGCCAGACGGCACAACCTTCAAAGCCCAGGGAGATGCAGGAATTGCTTCCTTACCAAGTGTAGGAGCATCCTTGAATGGGGCATACACAGCCCCAGGTCAGTGTAGCACATGCGTTTAAGTTTATAAAACAATATTTTGTCAGGATGTGTACAGTTGTTTAGATTTGATTCTGACTGTGTTCATCCTCTATTCTGCAGCTGTTCTTTCATCTGAGGCAGTGAAATCTGGTTCAGCAGGCATGCAGCAGGCTCTCACTAATAAACAGGGTGCACTCATCACCACAGCTGGCACCACACCAGCCACACAGGTCCAGCATTAATCTGTGTGTTTTTGCTTTGCCTTTTTGTGTCCTGTTCTTCACAGTCTTGTTTTTTAAAGGTGCTATTTTTTTTTTAATAGGTTGAAATAGTTGGAAAACCACAACCAGCTGCTCCAAGTCAACCTGCCACCCCAGGCACTGAACATGAGCTCAAGCAGTACCGTAAGACTTTGTGTGTTCATTGTGCTCTTTGAGGCATTTGCATCTTTACAAAAGACTGGCCATCATAAACTATGAAGGATCCCAAATGTTATATTATTGTCAGGCTTGCCTTTAATTCCCAGTCAAAGACTTGAATATTTACTCTCACTCTGAAATGAACGCTGTTTACCTTTACAGCTTTGCCGGATGTGTCAACATACCAGTATGATGAGAGTTCTGGCTACTATTATGACCCTTTCACAGGACTTTACTACGACCCAAATTCCCAGGTAAGAACACCACTGTCCAAATGTCCAAATATAAAACAGGTATTTTTTGTGAGTGTATTCTGCATCAACCTTTCAATCTGGTTTTGTTTACCTTCTTTCTTGGCAGTACTATTACAACACTCATACTCAACAGTTCATGTACTGGGATGGAGAGAAACGCACCTACATTCCTGCTGCCAGTCAGTCAAACATTGAAGGTTCTCCAACAAGGGATAGCTCTGCCTCTTCAGACTCAACAGTTTCCGCCTCTGGAAGCAGGGAGAAAAAAGACAAACCGAAGAATAAAACTGCTCAACAGGTACAAGCACTATCATAAGTGCAAATAAAACACATTTATGGAATTCTCAATTAAATTACAATTTTTCCTTTTTCTTGTTTACTTTGCTTTTTAATATATTGGATATATGTACAGTATATTGGATATTTATATATTGATGCCTTACAGTGTTGTAAACCTCTCACTTTATATAT
>JAOWBL010000022.1:8911375-8931081 GCA_028564865.1 Zenarchopterus dispar
TTTCTAATTTTCTAATTTTCTAATTTTCTAATTTTCTAATTTTCTAATTTTCTAATTTTTTAATTTTCTAATTTCGAAATTTTTATTTCTAATTTTCTCATTTCTAATTTTCTATTTCTATTTTTCGTTATAATGAATTGGTTTTTAGGTCACTTAGGAGAGAGGGCTGTGTTCCTGCATTAGTCAGCTCAGTGCAAGCAGGACAAAGCTAGGAAACATACACACAAACACACATGTCTGGTGGCCTCAATTGTGCTATATATGTGTGTGTGCATGTGGTGCACAACTATGACATCATGGAGTCTGAGTTTTGTGCCTACACTTGAAAACCCAGGTTCCCTTGCAAGTGAATGGTGGCTTTGTTGCAATGTTCACTTGCTGCAATAAACTTTTCCACCGTTTAGGTGATGCCTTCCTTGCTAACTGATTGGCCCATGAGAAGAGACTCACTCCCCTGAAAAGCGTGGTGTGCAAGAGACAGACAGGGATATTTTGGTGCGGTTTAAGAGACTTTTCTTCACAGGGTCAATTCTGGCAAGCGTCATGAGAGGAATGAATGTGTTTCTCCTCACCAGCCGCCAGCTCCAGTCTGCCTGTTAGGTGTGGTATAAACAGTAGGGCCTTCTAATTAAGGACAAACAGACCATGTCATAATATTTTTTGACCACTGCAGTGACTAAATGCCCAAGGGTGGACAAACCTGTGAGGAAGCCTGGGGTTACAGAGTTTCCAGCTTCGTCCATAAGTCGATAAGTCACTTAACACCTTAACTGTACAAAGAAGAATGATTTACCTCAAAGCACGTTTACTTTTCTTTTTATGCCAACACAAAATATTCCGAAAGGAAACACCTTGACTTACAATATCGAAACTGGGCTTTCTGAATCTTGAGCCCACATGGCATTTGCTTGTTTTGACAAAGTACCAATTCAGCTTTAGTCATTCAGTTTGTCTTGTATTTTCCTTCTCCCTTTTTACAACAAGTTGGGCATTTAGATGTGCACACTCATGACCACACTTGCTGGCATTCTGGACCCAAAGTTAAGTAGATAAAACATTTCTTAGCACATTCTGGTAAAATTCAGAAGTGCCATAAATAGAACCATTTGGTGATAATTAAGGTCCTCTGGTGTTTGACAATATAATGCATTCATTGTTAGGTATAGCTAATAGATAAAGTGTGTATATTTGTGAGAACTAAGACTTATATTCCTCTCCTTCCTCCTTGTCTTTTCCCAGGTGTTTACATCAATGATGTTGCCACATTGCTCCCTCCTGCTGTTGCTGTGCTTGGCCCAGGCACTCTCGCCCTCCTCTGCTTTGCCCTTCGAGCAGAGGGGCTTCTGGGACTTTGCTCTGGACAACATAGACAGCAATGGGATGATGACAATGATGAAAGATGAGGAAGAAGGTTCTGCCACAGAAGAGCCCTTCCCTCCTGACACACGCGTGTGCCCCTTCGGTTGCCACTGCCAGCTCAGGATCGTCCAGTGCTCTGACCTCGGTTAGTGAGAGTGCATGCGAGGAAGAGGCCTTCCAAGCGATGCTTTGTCATCATGTAGCGTGTGACCACATTGAGGCTCAGGAAGAAAAATAAATCATGTGAACGACTGAACATGATCCAAGCCTAAACCCTCTCACCCTTTTGCTATATTATCAAGGGGAGGGGGCTTCTCTCTTGGGAAAATGCCAGTATGTTTTAACAAGGAAAGGCATCTCTTTGAGGGATTTTGTGTTCCAGACTTTGTGTATAGATACTAAGTGGAAGAACATAGTTTGAGCTGAAAATAAGATGGAGGGAAAAAAACTAGGGAGTAATATCAGAGAGAAAGATTCAATATTATTTGTGGATGAAAAACGAAGTACTTTCACTTCAGGAGATGTTTTTTTGGCCTGAGCTGTCTGTCTTTAGGGGAGCTTTCTAATGGTTGCTTTGTTTTTTGTACTTTGAACAGAATTCTTGATTGAAACCACGATGGAGTGCATCTTAAGGCATTTAAAGATGGCAAACAGGTTTTGAAAAAGGAATAAAAGTTTGAGATGTCAGCATGAGAACGTCTGTGAATCATGATTAAGGATTACTCTCTGTTATGATTTCCACCACAAGTTATAAAAAGCTGGGTATATTGTGCTCGTTTCTGTCAGGTCATCAAAACAAACTGCACATCAAAAGTTTCATTGTACTTGTGGAGTCAGACTTTATTTTCATCACGTTTCTGCATCAGCATACTGTGGATAATAAAACTGCATGCTGTTCTCTCTTTTTCTATTCCAGCAACTGAAATCACTGTCATTTATGAATATTAAGATTCTCCACAATGTACCTCTCCAATGAAATGTCTGCGTTCGGGCATAATGGTTTTGTCGACTCATCATTTTACAAGTTCCATATATTTACTGTCCCCAGTTTTTCAGCAGCGGGTAAATGTGGAAGCATATAATTTCAGAGATGTCAAGTGCTTATTTAGAACAGATGTATTTTGGTGGTGGCGTCTGTCTCCTCTCAACATGCATCCCGGCGTGATGTTGAGTATTGGTGTTGGGGGGAACTGGGGTTTTTGCGGGTGCTAGTGTTGTCAGTTTGTGGTTAAGACTTTGAGATTTGTACCTTGCCACAAGTCTTAAGAGAGTTTCCTGGTGGCAGGAGGCATTCCTGGAGCTGCAGGTGCTGACTGGAAGGTGATATTTCCTACCACATGAATCAGCTAGGTAACATCCTGCCAACTTAAGAGTTTCCTGGCAGCTGTAATAACTTTTTTTTCTTTTTCTTTTTTTTTTCTTTTTTTACTTCTTAGAGAAATAAATTGTGGGGAAAAATGTCTGGTTTGTGATTAGTCTTTCCCTGCAACATTAAGGATTAAATTTACTTTCAGTAGGCGAAACCTCGATCATTTCTAGGATAAAGCCACAGCTCTTTCAGAGTTGCGTGGGTGTGGTTTGAATGGTTTTGTCAGAGGAAGCTACTGATGATTTGGCCCTGTGTGGTGTCATTGAGGGTGTGGCACAGCAAAAGTCATATATCTAAAGTTAACTGGAGCTGGACAGCTATAAAGTCCTGTGGGTCAGATGTGGTTGGTGGCTGACTGGATCCCAGTGGGACAGCTGACACGTTCTCACCAGTGGGTCCCGTTGCATCACGGTCTTGGTCGAGAAGTTTGTCTTGATCAGGATTTGCTTACACATCCACCAACCACATCTGACGCTCTTGTTCACGTGGCCCTGCAATGTGTTCTCACTAATGGCCACTGGTTACTGTGCTGGTGTGTGTGTTCCCTGACTGGAGTAATACAGGTGTATGCCTTACTGTCAGTTTATTTATTGCAAGCTTTTGTCAGCATGTGTGATTTGTCTTGGAGAAAAAAAGTACCTCTATATTAAATGACACTCTTAATTTTTTTTTATCGTTTTCACAGCTTTTTGTTTCACAAAGAGGCCAGAATTGAGACACTAATTACCAATGCAATTTAACTTCACCGCTCACACATTAACACACACATGGCTTATATTTCTTGTACATGTAAGGGTTGCACCCTTCGCCTTTCTTATTTGATGTGGGACTTTACTGATGGTATTTAAGTCACATCCTTTGTGACTTCTGTCAAATGGAAAGCAGATGGAAAACATCTGCTGTCCCCATCTGGTGTGAGGGGAATTTGAGTGTCTGTGTTTGTATGTGTGTCTGCATGCTACTGCTATTGCCAGTGCTACGCTGACGTCTGTGTGTGACCTCCACAGTTGTGTCTATGTCCACCTTTTATTGAAATAATAGATGCGGCGCACCAAAAGTACTCATTAGAGATCAAGTGGGAGTGTGATAGGTTTAAATTTTATGCCTGATGGAGCTTTAAAATATACTGTGACTATTTATTTTCCAAACTGTGTGTCTAAGAAATCCAGAGAGCTCATGATCTGAAAGTAAAAGAGTTGCTTTACAATTACCCGTGGCAGTATTTAATGGAGGATAACTCCCTCTTGTGTTGTTCTTGGTCTTGTCTTCAGGTTTGACGGAGGTGCCAAAGAATATTCCTAGAGACACCAAGTTCCTGGACCTGCAGAATAACCGTATCACGGAGCTAAAAGAGCATGACTTCCAAGGCCTTACAAACTTATATGTAAGAAACACACCCGTGTCTGGCAATGTCTGGTTGCATCCTCTTGATAACATCTCAGCACTTCTCAAGGATGTACAACTGCAGGTTGTACTGGCTGTCATGGTGGGAAAAATCATCATGATTGGTATTTCTATTAGGATTCAGAGATCCATTTTCTCTGTTTACTCTCTCCACTCCCTTTTTTTTACTCTGAGAGCTTTAATTGTATTAATGTTTGAGCCTGAGGTCAAATGGGAGTACTCAGGCCCTCTTAGCAAGTGAGGTTTTACTCACTCCTAACCCACATTTAAGAGCAAAGACCAAGAGACAAATATTAAGTCTGGCAGCTTAGGTACATCCTGTCATGACCTTATATAAAAACTTCTCTTTCACAGTGTGTTTGTACCACCCTTCATCTGTCTCCAGCTAACACAGGTCTGGGTGATAAGGTGCTGCAAAATGTTTCTGGATCCACTTTAATACACTCAAACTTGCTCAGTGGTAACAGAGGGTATAAACAGAAGTGGATTTTATGTTTTAGTCCTTTTCTGTCCTCCTTAGTGCAACTGATGGCACAGACAAGATAAAAACCCAGCTGACTTTTGCTGTACTTGGTTGTGTGTGTATGTTTTTTCTTTTTTTTTTCAGGCTCTGTCTGTGAGGAATAACATGATTTCCAAAGTCCACCCCAAAACATTTGCTCCTTTGAAACACATGCAGAAGCTCTACTTTTCAAAGAATCTGATGACCACTATCCCTAAAAACCTGCCTCCGTCCTTGGTTGAGTTGCGGATCCATGAAAACCGCATCAAGAAGGTGGCAGCTGGAAGCTTCTCAGGACTCGGCAACATGAACTGCATAGGTTAGAAATACTGATGAGTTTAACATATCCAGGCTATGTTGGTACTCACCACTGCCTTTACCACTGTTCATTAATGATATTTGATTCTGAAGACCAAAGGGACTGGATATTATTTCGTTCCATAAACACTTCCTTTATCTTTCAGAAATGGGAGCAAACCCCATCCAAAACAGCGGTTTTGAGCCTGGAGCTTTTAAGGGGCTGAAACTGAATTATCTGCGTATATCAGAAGCCAAACTGACTGGGGTACCAAAAGGTAACAACCCATCTGTGTGGCTGAAATGTTATGAAACCTAAGATTCTTCAAAGGTGGAGTTCAGTGCTTTGGTGGGAAATGCTTTCTTGCTTTTATAAGAATACTGTTTATAATGTGACCAGCCAGACAGGATCATTTAGTTATGAATTGTTTGTGTAACGTGTGTGGTTTCGTTGGTGGCTACTTGGTAAGTCCACACTGATGAGAAGACTTACAGTTTGCATCTCAGAAATCCATACATTGTATTTTTGTACTTATATATTTATGTTGATTAAGTAATCTTTATATATTTTATAAATTTGTGATCTTAAGTGATGCTGCTAGGTGGTTTTTTTTTTAAACCTCTGGACAACCTGTTCCCATCAATTTATCCTTATGTGATGGTATGTTATTGTATTGTCGCATTTGTATGTACATATATATCATTTTAAAAATGTTTAACAAAAACTTTTAATACTGCCATCTAAGTTGAATGAAGTGACATAAGTCAGTTCCACAAACTGTCATATTCATTCTGAGTATCAAACAAGAATGACTAAACTGAAGAGAAGATTGCCAGCGTGGCACGAGAGGTTCTGTTAGGATAAGACGAATCAACGAAGGTTCACCCCAAAAGTGAAGGCTCACAGGTTTGATGTCTGACTTATAGATCTGCCTGAGAGTCTCCATGAGCTTCATCTGGACCACAATCAGATCCAGGCTGTGGAATTGGAGGACTTGAGCCGATACAAAAACCTCTACAGGTCTTCTTCACACTACACTCTTTCACCCTGAAGGCTTTTGCTTGTGTAGGTGCAAAGAATTCCTACATGACAGTCAGCAGTGCCCCTTAGGGGTAATGACACAAACTACATTTACACGCTACTTAAATAGAGCAGGAAAACAGTACTTCTATGCTAATGTTTTTCATTTCTTCATGTGTGATGGCTCAAAATCCATCAACAACCACTTTCCAAGGACTTTTTTTTCACAACTGAGTAGGAAAAGCACTATAATGGGAAAAAAAAGAAAAAGACAACAATGCCTGTATTCTCCTTAAATGTCAAGTCTTCACTTTATTGTTTACACGTGTTTTGCCAACTGTCAAATGGGAAAATGCCTTCTGGGAAACCAATGAGTTAATGTCCAACATCTTTTGTTCTGTTTCACCTCCTTTCAAAAGCTCTATCCCTGGAATCAATATTAGTCATAGGAGCATGCCAGACTTCTGCAGCCCCATTTCTCAAATGTATTAAAATCACATTATTTTAATAGTGGTCTGGGGACGTGTTTTACTGGTAGTGTCCTGTTTTCTGTCATAAACATATTTCCTCATCTCTCTCTGTTTTTCTCTCTCTCTCTCTTTTTCTTTTTTTTTGTTACAGATTGGGTCTTGGATTTAACCATATTCGCAACATAGAGAATGGCAGTCTGTCCTATCTGCCCAGGCTGAGAGAGCTGCACCTGGAAAACAACCGTCTCACAAGTGTTCCCCAAGGCCTCCCTGACATGAAATACTTACAAGTTAGTTTTAGCAACTTTTGATTGCCAGTTGAATTTTAAAGTTCAACATCTTCAACAATTAGACTCTACTTTGCCTTATTTTTTAAAATGTTTTTTAGGTGGTGTACCTCCACTCCAACAGAATCACTCAGGTTGGCGTGAATGATTTCTGTCTTCGAGGATTTGGGATGAAGAGGACCTTCTATAATGGGATCAGCTTGTTTGATAACCCCGTCAACTATTGGGAGGTCCAGCCAGCGACATTCCGCTGCGTCAGCGACCGCTTCGCCATTCAGTTCGGAAATTACAAAAAGTAAAAATTGACAGAGATTCTGAGATGTGGGAAGAACGAGAGGGAGGTGATGGAGAATAGGGGAAAGAGCTAATCATTCCAATAATAGGTTAAAACAAAAGGATGAAAATGGAAGTTTATATTTGAGATTAATAATTTTTATACTTATTTTCATGGAGTGGATGAATGATAGATAACATGGACGATAACCTGATGGAACAGAATAAGAAGTGAAAAATAAAATCCCATAACTTGAAGTGAGTGGAGAGCTAAACCTGTGCAGTTTTGCATTTTGGTTTTTGCTTCTTTTTTTTTTTTTTTAAATCATAGTATTGAAAGTTTTGTCATCTAAAACAGGTAAAGGAAAGGGAAAGTTTGGGAGGAATGTTTTCCCAAAACCTTCTTCAATGAAAAGCGAGTACAGAAAACTTGTGAAGCATAGCATTCCAGTTTTTTTCCCCTCATATTTCTTCTTGTGACAGAGGTCATTCATCTTCTGTTCACGTTTTGGTTAAGGTTATGACAAAAACAATAAAAATACAGTGCATCCTAGATTTAGTTCTTTTTTTTAAATATGTATATAAAAAAAGGTGCTCTATGACTTCTCGTGTGCATTAATTTAGCAAATACATCACATTATCCTTGTTTCACTGATCTGAAGATATTTGCTCCTTTGACTCTGATTTAAAATCAAGGATTCACAGAATTAGTTTATCACCAGCTGATCAGTTGATTAAAATGGAAAATGGTCTGTTTTCCTCTTAACAGGGCTAAACATATTTTCTTACTGATATCTTCTCAAATCTTTTTTCTGACTTTACTAAATAATTAATTATTTGAGCAGTACCTTAAAGCAGTATTCCTTAAGGGGAGCACTGTGATGGTGGATCTTCCCCAAATTGAGGAAACACATCTGCTTTGCTTAGAGACAATGAAGGCAGTCAGTTCACATATGTGCTATAAATTAGTGTCAATGCATTGTTTTGCACAGTTTATTTTTTGTTCTCTTTTTTTAATATATATACTTTATCTGCTTGAGGGTACAGTACAAGGGACTGGGGGGTGGGAAGTAGCCTGTTTACATTGGTAGACCTATGTGGAACTACTTTAGCCATAAGTATTATGTCCTGTCTCTGTTCTGTAATCTGACAACCTACTGCTGCATGTGAATAAAGACATTTTTAGCCTGCTGCATTCAGCGAGAGAACAACTGACACACCTGGGTTGAATGCTGTGTGAGAAATAAAGATGATATACCCAAAAATGATTAACACTTGATAAATTAATTGAAAAAAGAAGGACATTTTTTACCCTTGAACACTAACATGCACTACACTGCTACTATTGTAAGTTGTAACCAAGGCATGTTAAAAAAAATCATCTGGTTGTCATTACTTCAGATGTGCAACAACACATCACATTGTGTCATTATACATTTGACAAAAATTAAGAAAAAAACAAAAGAACAAAAGCAGTGTGTGAAAAATGATGGAAGTTTTGGATTGTGGAAGGAAAAATTTTAAGAAACCCACACATAGGCAGAACACCTAAACTCCACAGAGAAAAAACTTCAGCCTAGATTTCAGTATAAACATTTTATAATGATCTTATTTACAGTTGGTGTGCTGCACAGAATTTAAATTCAACACAGTGGCATGGTTTGTAAGTTATTTAATCATTTAGTACTGGCAACCTGTCCAGGGTGTACTTCTACCTATTGGCTGTGATGAGCTGGCTCCAGCAGAACCCTGTGATCCTGTACAGGAACAATAAGTATAAAAAATGGAAGGATGGATTATTCATTAAGTTTAATTGAAGACCAAATAAAAATTTATAAACTATTTTTTTTAGTTTAGAATAGCATGTCAGCTCTTTAACCAAAGATATAAACAATTGTAATATGTGCAGAACATTGTCTTGCTGAATTAAACAAGATTTTAACTGAGTTAAACAAGATGTTAACTATTGACATAGGTTATGTCTATAAAGAGGGTTACCCATGCCAAGTACACAATACATCCCCATCACTTATTATTTCCATTATTATTGTTATTGTTGGTAATATTGATGTTGATGGATGAACTATTAAAAAATATATATTTACAATTTTAATACAACCGGACAATTTTCCATTTAACTCTGTAATGTCAGTACTCTTTCCCTATAAATCTCTGTAATGTTATCCTAGGTTTTCTGAGAGTAGTTTTGAAGCATCTTTTTCCTTGTGCTGCATGGCACCATGTTGCAAATAGTTGTAACAAACAGTCCTGGAGAATGGCTGGAAAACACCCACCTCATGTCAATCATAGTTAGCCATTTTTGCTTGGCTAATTAAGCTTATGCTAACCTTTAATGTTAATTAATATTTCTTAACATACATTATTTTCAAATCTGTTCAAAGATCCTCATTTCAAGTGTCAGAACTGGAAAAAAAAACAAATAAACAAAAAAAACCCCATCTAAAACAAGTGTTGCCAGATATAAAACACAGCTCTACTGGGACCCCCGGTCACTTTTCCTGCAGCTATTGGGGTTAGAGCTATTCAACCAGGCATAATGGGATAATGGCCTGATATACTGCAACTGAGAGCAGACTTCCACTTAGAAGGATCTTGAAATGACGTGGCTCTCTGCTCTTTCAACAGGAGGAGCTGTGGAGCTCCCATTTGCAAAAGTACCTCCCATTTCAAATTTTGGTTTCGTGGGAAAATCAGTAATGACCAGTTAGCTGCCACCCAGTTAACAAAAGCCACCTCCTCTTAGCTAAGCTTTCTGCTTGGACCCTTCCAAGGCAACCCTCTGCCACTTACACCCATCCATCTATTTTCTAAACCCCTCTGAATCCATTTCTGGGTCACGGGGGTCTGCTGGAGCCAGTCCCAGCCCATAGCAGGCGATAGGCAGGGGTACATCCTGGACAGATTGCCACTCACACCAGTTAGTAAAATTTAAAGCACAACTGGGGAGCTGGAAAACTCACTTGGTTGAGCACGTGCACTGTATTTAGAGGTTATTGTACTCATGTAGACAGTCCAGGTTCAAATCCCAGTCTTAACCGTGGGTTGTCTCCCTTCTCTCTACCCCAACATTTCCTGTGAAGATACTTTGAAATAAAGGCCACTTGAGCCACAAAGAAACTAACAAAACATGTTCTCTTTTAAATATGAATGGAAAAGCTGTGTTGTGTCTTTTTCCACAACTCAGAAGCTGTGCTCAAAAGTCAACATAGCGCTAAGCTAAGAAGCAAAATGATAGCAGCTAGCTATTAGCTGTGCCAGCTGCCAACCAAAAGTCCACAGCCCTGATTAAGCTTTATGTAATTTCACCTTATGTGGTACAAAAAAATCCTCATCCTAACCATAGAGTTGTTATGGATGTAAAATCTACCTATCCAGAGCAAAACTTTAAAAAAAAAAATTTCCTAAACTGCCCTCTGTGGTCAGTCGAGGAACTGCAGCTTTTTATACTGCCTGGATGGCCCCACTCCAGAGGGTAGAATGCTGGCCACCTTTACTTCTGCTTGAATTGAATGCTGCTTTGTAGTGGACCATGTTTGTGGCCTCATCTGTGGTGTTTCCCGTGTGAACGCACATTTAGGAAAACAAAGATTCCTAGTTTCAGCGGCGACAGTTCGGCTTCACGTTTGAATGTGGCGCTCAGCGCGTCACCGTGTGCGCCTCGTCTCGGTCTGACAGGGACGTGCTTGGATGAGGCAGAGCGCACTTGCCTGTGTTGACACCGGACGGATATGCGGCGATGCCCTTGCACATGAAAGCGTTTGCAGCCGTGTCTAAGCAGCAAGGGAGAGATTTCGCCTCGCAGGAGAGCATAACAAGCGCGGGGGGAGCGACCAGCATCAGCAAGAAGAAGAAGAAGAAGAAAAAATCCACATCTGGGCATTTTTTGTCTGCTTTTTGGTGGCAGCGGCCCCTCGATTCTCCGAGGAAGCCGGGGGCTGGATTTGACATGTCGCAGGGATGTGCTGGTGAGTCTGCTGGTGCAGCTGATCGCTTACGAAGCTCTGGAAGAAAAATGTGTAAATAAATAAATAAAAACTTCAGGCGCTAATAATCTAGGCGACGTGCAAAACCACGCAGCCAACCGTTCCGTCGAACGATTGTTACTGGCACATTTTTTGCTTTTGTGATGTTAAGACCCCACATGAATGGCCGCAAAGGCCAAAAGATGGATGTAAACAGACTAATCACATGATGGGTGGCTGTCGTGCTGTTATGATGATCCCATAACCTCATTTCTTTCCTTTTTTTTAATGTGGTGAATTTTTGATGCATGCACCTTCAAATCATCTCCAGAATTTAAAGTCACTCTTATGCGCCTCTCTGTGGCATGT
Organism: Zenarchopterus dispar; assembly: GCA_028564865.1. Taxonomy (NCBI): domain Eukaryota; kingdom Metazoa; phylum Chordata; class Actinopteri; order Beloniformes; family Zenarchopteridae; genus Zenarchopterus; species Zenarchopterus dispar. The sequence goes on from JAOWBL010000022.1 coordinate 8,922,710, forward strand.
AATTGTTTGGACAAACAGGAAAGAAATGTTAGATTAATTTGATATGCAGGCATCAGTTTGTCTTCCATGTAGCCTAAACCTAACATTGAATTTCACAGCTGACATAAGACGTTCTAAATAAAGCAGCAAGCAAGACATTTGATTGCAGCTGCTTATCATTTCACTGCCTATTTTAGATTTAAGCAGACTTCACAGAGAGGCAAAGCTGCTTCTGCATTGTTCCTCACTTTGGTCTTTTGTTTTTCTGCAGACAGCTTGATAATGAAAGGAGGAAGAGACAGAGAAAAGAGGAGCGCATTCTTTCTGGTCCAGGATAGGTTTTAAATCGGACCTCGCCAAAACAAGGTAGCCTGCATCTACAGAACTCTCCAAAATAAACACAATAGTTCCAACATTTCCAGCCCAGCTTTGTTTTAATTAAATCCTACTGACAAACAATAGTGCCAGGAAATGCATTCGTTTGGAAAAGAAAGCGCAGTGTTGCAAACATTGGAGGGTTGACTTCTCTAAATATCTACCTTTGTCTTTGTTTTACACCTCTGCAATATCTCACAGTGAGTTTCTACAAGTGTTTGATGTAATCTTTCTCCAAGCAGATCACAAAACAGCTTTTAAAATGTATTTTTACACTCCAGTTCACACAAGCATCCATACAACACTTGTAATAAATATAAAAGCCATGGCTTCTGTGTATAAAGTCGCCTATCAATGAGCATATCAATGGCAATGTAACAGATAAAGACACTTCCACTTGTGGAGGAGTTAGTATCTGATTAGAAGATGACCACTTTATCATTTGAGCTATGTTGTCCCCTCATCCTTAAACATTGCATAAGTGTATAAAATGAGTTCTTAAAAGTTGGATTACACTGGAAAATGGACAGATAAACATGGTGGAGTTTGCTTTGGATTTTGGAAAGATCACCAATTGAAGACAGATATGAAAGTTTGAACCACATTTCTCAAACTTTGTGTCACCCTGTGTGGAGCGTAGATAGATGGCCCTTAGCCTACTTTTAGCCTTGTCTCCTTCTAATGGGGGTGTGAGAGTTGTTTCTTTCTTGAAACTCTGCATGCAGACATGCACCCTGGAGCTGGCTGCTGACCCCGATTCCTTTGAATCTGTTTAATCATAACAATTAAGGCAGCTGCTTGGAGGAGTTACAGATATGGTGCCTGTATTATTGAAAGCAGTGTTGTTTTGCCATGTGATATTAATAATCTGCTTTTGAGCCTTCTTTGAGACTACAAGGTGCCAATAAAATGACTTACACAAAAGCTCTGCAGTAAAATCTGGGAAAGTTTTGTAAGCATTAGTATTTTTGATAGCACTGCCAGGTATTTTGATTTATTAACAAGTGACAACAGCAGTTGACTAACAATACTTTGTTTTTTGTTTTTTTTTCTCATCTGCGGTCAAAAGGTGATGGCAGTGCTGACGGAACTTCACCACCGCTACTACCCATTTCCACAGATGAATGTCTGTCTGTCGCAAGCCTGAGCCTGACGTCTGGGCTGCCTCCTTCCCTTCTTCTCCTTGTGCTTCTCCTTGCTCATTTCACACACTTCCCTCAACTTTCCTTATCCAGCCCCATCTCTCCTTCCATCTTTCCATCCACTGTCCCCAGCTGGTATTGCACTATACCTCTATAGTTGTCTTCAGTATGGCTTGCTGTGGGCGCTCCCTGGACTCCCCGTGCACGCTGGCCTTGTTAGTAGGCTTCCAGTTCGCCTTTGTGCTCTACTTCTCCCTTGGGGGCTTCAAAGGCCTGGTGTCTGTCCTGGTGCACAGCACTGATCCTGAGTTTGATTATTCTCGACCTCATGATGTCTACACCAACCTCAGTCAGTTAGGAGTACCGCCTCCCCCGCCTCGCAACTCGGGCAGTGGGATTCCTGCCACGGGACAACCGCTGAGAGACTGCCCCATTCCTTCCCCTTTGTTGGGTGAGACAGATGAGTGTTATATGTATTCTGTGAAAGTTAGGGTTATTTGAATTTAGATAGTACAATTTTTTTCCCCCTTTCCTTTCAGTTGGACCTGTCTCTGTCCATCTTGCCTCTCCTCTGTCTTTGGAGGAGATCAAACAGAGGAACCCGTTAGTGTCGCCTGGTGGACGCTACCGGCCTCCAGACTGTGAACCTCGCCACCACACGGCAATAGTGGTACCATACCGCAACCGTCAGACCCACTTGCGCGCTCTGCTCTATCACCTCCACCCATTCCTGCAGCGACAGCAGATCCACTACAGCATCTACATCGTACAGCAGGTCAGGTTATGTATTCTGTGGTTGTGAATGAATTGGCCATTTTGAGATCATATTGTTAATATTCTGTCAGCTGCTTAACACATAAAAAAACCCCATTTATCAGTGGTACTGTTTGGTAAAGGAGTGAGTAAAAGGTGTGAAATGATGACCTGTAGTTGGTCAGCTGCATCTCTAAATGACTCTGGTGTACTATATTAAGTTTATGTAATACTGGCAGTGTCACTGTAAAAATATTGATGCTATTCCCATTTAATAATGGTGGAATAATGTTGTGAAATTGGGAGCATATTTTGATACAACAGGTAGTTGTTAGACCTGTTATTGATCAACATTTGCTGATTTTAATGCCTTTGGATTTTTTACTTAAAATATAAAAATACAAGTTAATCAGGTAATTTGCTTAAACTGCCTTACTAGATCTTACTTTATGTAACTTGACTCACTGCTTCAGTGCAGACAGAGCTCTATAACTGTTGCATTCTTGCACAGATGTTTTCATGCACTTTTGCAGAGTAGACCTTTCTCACCAGTAATTAGTCACATTAAGTTTTAAAAATAACAGTAAATGGCTTGTTCTACCCAAAGAGACACAGTAAAAGTCAAGCAGGTAGTTTGGAAAGTTTCTGCCCTGAGACTGTTCATATATTTTGAGTTTTTATTTCCCTCTTCATGCTAGTGTACTTTTGCCTGGGCATTGATCAGAATGCTGAGGTAATATGTAATTTTACTTTTATTTGGTAATTGTTACACTTTGTTTCTGACTTCAGTGGGGGAACAGCACTTTTAACCGTGCCAAGCTGCTGAACGTCGGGGTGCGGGAGGCGCTCAGAGATGAAGACTGGAGCTGCATTTTCCTTCACGACGTTGACTTGCTGCCGGAGAACGACCACAACACCTACACCTGCCACAAACAGTTTCCCACACACATGTCTGTGGCCATGGACAAGTTCAGATACAGGTAGATGAAGAGTGTGCATGGATTTCAGTTGGAACACGTTTCCCTGATATCTTCTTTTAAAGATCAAACGTGATGTGATTCTCCCAGGCTGCCGTACCCTCAGTATTTTGGTGGGGTGTCTGCGGTGACCCCAGACCAGTACATGAAGATGAACGGCTTCCCTAACCAGTACTGGGGCTGGGGCGGAGAGGATGATGACATCGCTGCAAGGTAAAGAGGAAGAAAGCGGCAGAGATGCACAGCTTTCCTATTAACAATTTGCAACTTTAACTGTGCAGCTTGATGTGAAATGTAGGCAGGTGTTCAACATAAAAACAACATACATAGAGCATTTTTCTCTTTTATCTGCTTTTACTTATTTATCATTTGTTCACCTCATGTTTACACTTTCATTGCTACTTATTTACATCTTTTTACTTTATCATATTTATTCATCATTCATGTGTTCCCACATAAACTTTCATCTTCATGTCTCCTCCCATTGCTGTTGCTTTCCTTTATATCTCTTGGAGTTGGCTTGGTGGGTATGTTTGCATGGACTAGCTTCCAGATTTGGGCCAGACTGTTAGCCTGACAGTCTTGGACAATATTCAACCTCTTCTCATTTTTATGCTGTGTTCCCCTCTCTCAACTTTCTGACTCTCTATCCTTTTATGAATATCTCATGGCATATTAATGAATTCGACAAGAAAATCTTTTAAACATAAATTGGACGAATTATTCAAAGAAATTCGATGTTTTGATTCTAGTCTGTGGCACTTTGCATTTGTGCATGATTTTTGTAATTTAAAAAAAATATGTAAGACATTAATAACATTAAGCTCGCCATGTTTTGATTAACTTAAATAGAAGGATTGGTAGGCAAGCAAGAGGTGAAAAAGGGGATCCAGACTACATTTCCTATCCAGTAAGCTGTAAAAGTATATTTTCATCAGCTGCTTTGTTTTTTTCTTTTTTTTTTTTAACTTTTTTGCTTTTAAATGTTCTACTTTAAAGCATTTAGACTGAGTAGCTAGAATTGTAGGTGTCATAGTACATAGCAGTGTTAGTTAGGTACCATATTTTTTATTTTGACATGAGGTTTCCAGTTTTATTATTGGACATAAATGACTGAGAATCTGAGAATTTTTTTTTCTTCTTCTGGTCCCCCTGCTGACTGCTGCCCACTCAGAGTGCGGCTGTCTGGCATGAAGATTGTGCGCCCTCCGGTGGCCATTGGTCATTACAAGATGATCAAGCATAAAGGCGACAGAGGCAATGAGCAAAATCCACGCAGGTACATAGAGGCACAAGCGTGCAGACACCAATTATTTTAATCTATTTGGTTATTTTTACCCTTAAAAATCTGTCCTTGTCGTATTTGAGCTGGGGTTAACTATTAAATAACAAAATACATTTAAAAAAGCCCTGGGCATTTAGTATGTACCTTTCTATGTTTCATAGCAAATTTTGTTGATAAGAATCACAATTACCTGTCTTTAAAAGAAAAAAAAATCCTTAAACCTTTAATGCCTGACATTTAAAATAATACAGAGAAAATCCTATTTTTTAATTATTTGGAGTATTTATTAGATACTTAAAAAAAACTCCAGATTTTTTTATATAGTAGTTTCTAAGTCATAATTTTTGAATCATTATGATTACATTGGGTACTTTTATGTACTTTTTTTATTTATTGGTTTAATTTTTTAAACATTTTTTAGGGTGTATAAATATATATATATTTTTTACATTGTTTTGATTATAGTGGCGGTGGAGAAGTCTCAGATTTTTGTGTATCAGATATGATACATCCAGCATTATAGGGTTAATTTTCTTGTGACCGACTGACTTGTGACTTTTTTTCTGCTCTGTCTATATTGCCAACAATTTAGTCTACTTCAAAGATGATGGAGGGTTAGCTTGTTTTTTAATGCCTGTGGCACGTTCACACCATTTATGAGGAGTTCTTTTCCCCCATGTTGTAGGTACTTGGAAATAGATCATTTTGAATTTTAGAAATTATTCTTAGCAGCTTCCAAACAGAGGGAAAGATAAGTAGATTTAAGTATCTTATAAGGGACAAGAGTTGTTGAAAAAAAGAAATTCCCAACATGTTAGCTGCAACAAGTGTAATGATGAAATAGACAGATATGATCCAATATTTGTCATTTTAGATTTGACCTCCTGAAAAGGACCAGGCTCAACTGGCGCTCTGATGGCCTCAACTCTCTGACCTATGAGTTGCTCTCCAAAGAGCTGGAGCCGCTCTACACCAACCTGACCGTCAACATCGGAGAAGAACTCCATCTGCACCAAGGAAAAGCCCCCATTCTTGTGAAAACAACAACCCCTGTCCACCAGCACAGCACCAGCAAGATCAGAGACACAGCTGGACAGGAAAAGAGACTAGAAGGGGGCTTAACAACAAACAGCACTGTGGCCAAACAGGCCAGTGTAAAGACAAAACCTTCGCAGGCAAAAACAACAAATCAAACCGCACAGGAGAAGATAGGAGTGCTGAAATAAGGATACATGACATAGGGAGCATCAACTCTGTAGCATGAAGTGGTTAAGCCCTGCATGAAAGACAAAGTGGAGGACAGTGACGTAGATCTGTTATAAGTACTTACTGTACGCACTAGATCAGAAGACAAAGCTGCTTTTGTCTGAAGGGGGTGCATTCAGGAACAGTTCCCTCTTGGCTTATTCTGAATGTGACTCTGACTCTGGTGACTGACAGAAATCTGTGTTTCCCTCCAAAACTAGAGCAGAAGCAGACTGAAGAACAACTCAGTCATAAACAGACACAGGTCCAAAACAAACTCGCAAAACAAAAAAGAATGAGAGTAAATATATGGATTTCTGCAGTTACATGCTGCAGGTTGCAAGGGACCTCTCCACAGAGCTGCAGCTTCATGCAGTGTACCCCTCTACTCCCACCAAAAGAAAAAAAATTAAAAAGGAAAAAAAAAACTTGCTGCTGTCTGTCCACCTCACTCTATGATGGGTTTGTGTTTCTGTGCCTTCTCTCTTTTATGCGCATTTTATAGGACCGTGTAGTTGCTTTTAGATGCCAACTTGGGAAGCGTTTTCCCGCTGTTGCCACATGGGAAAAATGACTAAGTTGACAGGAAAAAGCAGATTCTGGATAAGTACAGTTGGTTTATTCCTGGACTGCTGTTTTATAACTGTGTGCATTGATCAATCGCTGACCCAACTCCATAGTTATTGGACAACTCTAGAGTTTATATTTCTATAGAGATACTTCTTTATTTGTGTACTTGTTTGCTTTACTGTCCTTCATTACAGTCTGGTGCCTCTCTCGCTGACATTTAGTTTATAGACAATCAAATTATATCAGACGATAATTCTGCATCCAAATACGTGAGAAAATTACTCTTCTTTACACCTGTCAGATAAACATAGACTCGGCATGATAATTGTTGTCTGGTTTACTCTTGATACATGGATAGACTTTTGTTCTTTATATTATCTGTGGTTTTATTATTTTCACTATTTTAATTTTAGATAAGTCAGATATGTAAAAAAAACAAATTAAAAAAAGAAAGAAAAGCTAACTTTCAGATAACATTCTAGGCATGTGGCCCCACATTTGTCCATTTCAGGAGGTGTTTTGATATCTAAAGTGGTCATGGTTACAACAAATCACTGTGAATAGGTTTGGGTCAGCTTTTATCGAGGTGGCCCTCGGAGGATCTTAAAATGAATGAGTGTTTGCATCTTCTTCCACATATTCGTTTGCTGCAGTGACTTCTCTGTGTGATGAAGGGAAGCAAACGTGTTGCTTTAGATAGAATTCTGTGGGCTGCTATTCAGGACATGCATGTAGGTCATTTATGTTGATTGGAACTTCTTTCATTTTCACTGCTATCAACCTATCTGCAATGTATTATTGAAAGTGTGCAGCCTAGTTTACGTTTTACCAAGGGAGCATTAATCAGATGACTGTGGTTATCTTAGTGGAGGGGGGCTTGAATCTGATCACTCGTAGGCAAAAGGATTCCTTGCTGCTATTTGAAACTGTACAGCTAAATATAGCTTCAGATGATGTACTGTAACACTTGGTGTGGAATTTAGTTATCACACTAACAGTTAATGTATGAGTTAACCCAATTTGAATGTATTTATTTTAATGATTTATTTATGGTGTCACCAATAGAGCTAAGCGTGCAGACTTTGATCTTGGTGTGTAGGTGTGTTTTACAACATAGAGCAGGTTGTTACTCCTTTTTTTTTAAAAAAACAAAACAAAACATATTTCTACATTTCTCATGTTAACATTGTGCCTCATGATGGAAGCCCGTATCAGTGGAGGATGAATGGTTTGCTGCAGGGTTAGACGCGAGCAGCCTCAAGTGAGGACTGTATGAAACTGCAGTGGTGTGACATGAATGTTGATCATTAACATTCACAGGTTTCGACTGCTCAAATAATATGTGCAATGCTCTGTGAGGAGGTTTTCTCATTTATGTATTATCCCGCAAGCTTCAGTGAGTACAACAATTTATTCACTTATACAAACATAAAGTACATGGTGTAGTATCTTATGAATGGATATGGTTTCATAGAAGCGATCAGTGTTTATTGTAAAGTATTGTTTAAAACAAAGAGCAATGTTTAAATATAGAGAGAGCCGATAAAGCCTAATTTCTTAGATTTATGCAACATGATTATTTATTGATTTACAAACAGATATCATCCACTTATCATATTGCCTGAGACAAATCGTATATGACATGTAACAGTGACACAGTGGAAGCTTTTAAGAACATTATATAATCTCAAAAGATTAATCAGAAAACTGTGTGCTTACCCAGAGATTGTTCTATATTTAATAAATAAATAGATTACTTTTCAAAAGAATGTTGTGCATATAATGTGCCGTTGAACACAAAGTCAGTAAAAAGGATTGGGATTATATATACATTTTTATTTTTCAAATTTATTTGAGGATTTTATTTGAAAATTTTATAGTCATAAATAACACACTTTTAGAGGTGTATATGCCAAGGATAGCGAAAAAACCATCTGACAAATGAAAGCATAATAATACACAGATGAAGATGTTGATTCCTGTCATTTTGGTTCTTGGCTGCCTTATTCACTGAGCTTATCTTAAAGTGAAAGATTGTGTGTGTGT
>JAOWBL010000022.1:8954037-8965871 GCA_028564865.1 Zenarchopterus dispar
ATATATATATATATATATATATATATATATATATATATATATATATATATATATGCGCACACACACATATATATCATTGGGGCATTGGAAAACATGTAAAGAAAGGTGCGAGTTTGCGGGAACATTTTTGCATAGAAGTTCAAAGTGCGTGATTGATACTTGATTAAGCATGAAGAGAGACAAATGGGAAATCTGCGAGCAGTTGATTACCTCTTGATGATGAATTGAAGTAGTGAGCCATTGAAAACATCATGATGAATGATTATAAACCTCACAGTTTCAAAGCAAAAGTGTTAATATTGATTGAGGTAATTGAGAGTTTTTATTCACAATCCCACAACACCTGTGCAGTACAAATCTTCTCCGAATCCATGTTGCCTGTGGGGTGTGTTTTTAGTTTTCCCACAGGAGCCTGGTGGGGGAGCTTTGGCTTTGGTGCTCACAGAGAAGCAATGATAAACCCTGTCTCCAAGGCAACGAGGGTCACCTCATCTATCAGCACACAATTTGTCACAGCAACCTAAATTATTAGTTATTTTATGAAATCTATAGTACAAATGTGTGTCTGAGGTCTCTGAGGAGTAGAAATGCCTAGGTTGTTATGTCAGCAGGGCATCAAGTAAATTAACGAAGATCACAGAAATTGCTCCAAACATGTTAAGCTCTGACCTTGCATAAGAGGTTGTCGGTTAGTTTTTTAAAAGTCGAATTCCAGATATTGAGCACTCCAGCAGGAACTCAGGGGCATGAATATTTTCGAGGATACTAATCTAAGATTCAAGGAAGTTTCTCTGTCCTTAACAGGGTCAGGATAATAAAGTACGGGTTTAAAGTGCATTCCTTCCTGACCGGGGCTTGTGAGGCTCCTCTATCGCTGTGACGGTGGTTTTGAAACTAAGATATCTGTTACTTGTGGCTTTTCTCCAGGAATCTGTTTACATCTGCATGACTGCAGCATGGCATTTGCCAAATGGCTGAAAAAGGTCTGATTTTCATCAAATCCAAGATTAACGTTAACGTGCAGGAGTTTACATGGAAGGGATTACTCATGAGACCGGTGATATTTAATGTGATCGAATGGACCGTGAGCTTGGACATAGACTTGATATTTGAGAGTTTAGATATTTTTAGTTGATACTCTTCTTGTTTTTCCCGTCTTTTAATCGATCACATTCTATAGCAGCGAGCCCATCCATTGTTAGATGGGATTGTACTCTATGTCTAGATTTCTGTTCCCACTTATCTGAACTCGGGTCACTCATCTCCTTTTCTCTTATGTCTGATGAACACAGAATGGATATGGATGTCCTGTCATTGGCTTTTTACACTTACTGTAATAGGAAGTGAGAAATTGAGAAAGTAAGGTTAACAAAAGGGCTTTTATAGGGGAGGTAAAGTTGATTTCTTCCTCCCAAAAAATGTCTGATATTGATTGCCGGATCCTGAGTAACAAAATAGTGTTCAGTTAATTACTGTAGTAGATCATTCTTTATGTTTTCTCTCCTTATCAAGCCCAAAAAAGTGTTTTTTCTGGGATTCTTTTTGCACTCAATGTGATAATTAATTATTGTGAAGCAAACATAAACTACACGACTGACTGATGTTTAGACAGTGTGGACAATTTTGGCTGGACGGTGTCCGACCATGTCTCGTCAAGCATAAATTCTTCCTCCAGTCTTTCCATAATGCCGTCAAGCTTTCATCTCTAATGATATCGTCGTCAGATACAGACAGTTGCTGGAAAGATAAACATCATGATTATTCTAGCCCTCTTTGGAGAAGAAAGATACCCTGATCCAGACTGGAGGCGCTGCCCTCGGATAGGCTTATTCTGCAAGAGATCAAAGGCTGGCGCTGATGGAACACATTTTAAGGCAAATAATAAACATGAATAAAACATGTCATGGAAGTTTTCCAGGTCCCTCAAGAAGATAATACAGCTAGGTCCGCCACACAAACTCCGTCAACTTCACTACTTAAGAGGGAAATTTTATGCAACTTAAAAAATCCGACTTTGCAAGATGTTTCATATATTAAACATGATGCTGTTCAGTCAGCTATGTGGTTACATTTGATTTGTTATTACACAAGTAATGTTTAATAATTAGAATCTTCTTTTCCTTCTCTCCATTTTCATACCCGATCAACCCTCAATCAGTTAGAGGATGGTCAAGGTCCAGTTCTGATGACCACAGTGGCAATGCCAGTGTTCAGCACCAAAAATGAGACTGTAAGTTTGCTGCAGGCTTGGCAGTCACTTTTGTACTTTTCTTTATAGTGATATTTTCCATAACTCTTAAGAATTTGGGATTTCAGAAAACAGACACAAAATGTGAAATAATAGTTGATTACATTTAGCATTTGGACGCTGATTTCAGTTTAACATACAGTTGAGAATTGCTACCAAGACCAAAATATTTATATTATAAATATTTTTTTTCTTTGAGAGGCCTTGTTATATGAGCAATCTTTCAAACAAAACTGAATAACATCTGAATTATATGTTCTTCCAGAGAAACCATGGGATCCTTCTCGGGGTGGTTGGGACTGATGTTCCTGTGTCCGAGCTGCTCAAAACTATTCCTAAATACAAGGTACCTTTATCTAAAATCACTTCTTCCATATTGCATAGGACATATATGTCCTGTCCATTTGAGCTAATACTCCACAGATTTATACTTTATTTAATCCTAACCAGACTTGTCAGCAGCACGACTGTGTTTTGTGGTTGCTTTTTATTTATTTATTTATTTTAAAATAGCAGATGCTGGATTTAAGCAAGTGAGAGGATTTAGCCCTTAAGTTTGCTTTGCAACTGCAGTTTTCAAGTTCATCTCCACAGTGCAATGGCTGCATACTGAGGCCATTTGCACATAAATCACAGTTTTTGCAGATTTGAAACTCGGTTCACGGTTAGATTTTGATATTTAAAAGGTGCTATTTGTCCAGACTGTGAACGAATGGATCCACTTGTTGGGTTTATTCACAAAAACGGTCATTTTGACTGCAGAAAATTACAAAGAGATTGATTAGCCCAGGTTTAAAATTAGTGACTGTTGTGTTTTTTTATTTTTATTTTTTTTATGGTGTATGAATATTTCTGCTTATTATTATCTGCAGCTTGGCATCCATGGCTACGCCTTTGCAATCACCAACAATGGCTACATCCTCACCCACCCAGATCTACGGCCACTTGTGAGTGTTACCTCTAACACTTTATTAATCTTATTTAACATAGCTCAACCCTTTAACGATGCAGAGAATGATGTTCAAGTAAATAGTTGTTTTGTATTTTCATGTGAAGTTCTTTGCTGATTTTGTTTCCACATTTAGAGAGACCGAATATAAGTTTGCTAAAGGAAAATGTGTGTGTTATTATTTTCTGTGTGTGAGTGTGTGGGTTTGTTGGGTTGGGGAGTGGAGGGACTGGGTGGGGGGTTGTGCTGTGTCTTGGTTACTTGACAGTATGCAGATGAAGAGAGTGCATTCCACCCCTCCGCTTCACTGTGAATAGACAGTGATGCACCTCCTGAATGCCTGTGATTAACTCTATTGTACTAACCCACTTTCCCCACAAGAGAGTGAGGGAAGCGAGTGTAGAAACAGGCAGAGGATGAAGTGGGCAAATAACCTGCAAAACATGAAAAAAAGTTGCAGGGTGACAAGTGCTGTGCAGCACTGAATAAAAAACTGGCGAGTTATGGGAAAAACGGAGGAGAGGAAAGAGGGACAGTGAAAGACAGTGAGGCCGGCAGAAAGATGGCCGGTCTAATTAATGTTAATGAACAGTGTTTAACAACTAATGAGGGGTGGGATGCTGTCCTCGCTGACAGATGAATGAATGGAGACATTCACACATACAGAAGGTCCACATGCACAAGGACATTAACTGTAATTAATGAGCACAGCGCTCTGGCTTGTGTCACCTTTGTGCTGTGTTCACGTCAAACAGGGTTGGTGGGTCAACCAAAGAGATGAGCAGGGTACTTAGGTGATCAGTAAATGAACATCACCAATGTATGATATGTGTCTGGTGTGGCAATAAAGTTTAAAGTGCATCGAGGCTAAAATGTTGCTCTGGACTGAGAAACTGAAAAAACTTTACTCAGAAGCTATTCAAATTTCCTTTGCTAGGATGGTTTAAAAAAAAAAAATTAGGGTTCATCATAGCTGTTACATCTGCTAGACAAAAACTTCTGATTTGAATCTAATTTAAAAAAGAAAGGCACATTGTTAGTGTCATGGAAGGCAATATACACTGATTACATAATTACTAGACAAATCTAGATTCTGACCTTGTCTGTGCACATTTTTCCAACTCCAAACTACATATAAGCCATTTTGAATTTAATCAAGCAGAAAGTGATTGTGTTATGAGGGAGAGTGGGACCTAAGTAATTTTTGACTTATATTAAGGTGTCAGTAGTTATTAGTAACATCATTACCCTGGGCAAAATGGGCCCAAAAAGCAGTCTAAATGAAACGTTTAAAATTGAAATTAGCTTTTTTTTTTCAACACAACTAACCATCTTCAAATAGAAAATCACTGAACAGTTGTCAAATCAAATCAAAAGTTGTTTTTTTTTTTTTAAGTATTCAACAGGGTCCCAAAAAACAAACAAATAAAAAAGACAAAAAGACACAAATTACCAGAATTTAAAAAGAAAAAAAAGTCCTCAGCTTGAACCTATTCTCATACAATCCTACAGTACAAATACAAATATTCTATCTTCACCCTCCAAAGTCAGCCAAAGAGACAAAATACAGGGTACTTGAAGGTTACGTTAATTTCATTTTGACTTCGTTTTCCAAAGATTCACAAACTGTGTTTCCTGGCAGCATCATATCGCATTAAGAGAATTAAAAGAAAAGAAAACCGGCAATTATCACTGAATTAACTTGACACTGAAAAAAGCAATGATAAATAATTTTCTAAACATTGACCAATAAAAATCAGACATTGATTTTGAAGTGTGGTTCAACGGAATCTTAAAAAAAAACCCCAGAAAGAATCTTTTAAAAAACAACACAAAATAAATGGGACCCTCAAGGTAATATTTTGTTGGACAGCCTTTTCAGACAATCACTGAAATCAAGTAATTTCCCTAACTCTCAGTGAGACTTTTCCACCTGTAGGTGGGTATTTTGGGCCACTCCTCATGTGAAAACTGCTCCAGCTGACTCAGGTTTGACGGGTCCAGACTGCATGTTTCAGCTTTTCCTGTTAGATAGGATTTAGATCAGGACTCATAACACTGTGACATGTTTAAGCAGGCAGCCACCTACAACCACCAGATCAACATCCAGGAATATTCAGACACGGTTACTGGATACATCAATAAATGCACTGATGATGTGACAAGACCAACCAGAAATCATGGCTGATGGGAGAAGTCCATACACTACTGAGAGCTGTAACGCTGCTTTTAGAGCAGGAGATGAGGCTGTTCTGAGAACAGCAACAGCCAACTTGCCCCATGGCAATCAGCCTAGCAAAGAGACAGTACAGCAGTAAGATGGCCCACCACCTCACTGGCAGCAGAGACGCAAGGAGCCTGTGGCAGTGAATAAAGACCATCATGAACTACAAACCTTGACTACATCAACATCACTCTGCTGAACAGTCTGAACAACTTCTTTCGACAGTTTTAAGCTGACAACACCACCCTTAGACAGAATATACTGCGCCCTCCAGATGACCAGCTAGCATAAGGACATCCTTCTTCAGGATCAACACTTGCAAGGCTGCAGGACCTGACAGCATTCCCAGTTGTGTATTTTAGGACTGTGCAGAGGGGCTTGCAGATGTCCTCACAGACATCTTCAACAGTTCTCTGAAACAAGCTGTTGTCCCCACCTTCTACAAGAGTACCACCATGATTCTTGTTCCAAAGAAGGCTTCTCTGTCCTGTTTCAATTACTACCACTTACCCCCATCATCATGAAGTACATCATGAGCGGTTAGTCATGCAGCACATCAAGACTATATGCAGCTTCATTTTTGCTTCTGTGAACAAAGCGCTGATGTGACTTACCAAAAAGCTCCAGTTTTGTCTCATCTGTCCAAAGGACATTCTTCCAAAAGCATTATGTGCTTTGTCAATCGACATTTTGACAAAGTCCAGTAGGTTTTATTATGAATTGCTTTCAACAATGGATCTTCCTTGGTCGTCTTCTATTAAAGTCACTCTGATTCGAACCAGAATGGATGGTGAAATTTAACGCTTTACCAGGGAGGTTGAGTACAGTACTGTGAAGCCTAAACCACAAAAGCAATCACAGCAACATCAAGTTGCTTGGGGATGGTCTCATTGTCTTTACCTTTAACTATATATATATGTTCTGATCCCCTTAGACCCTTATTTGCTTTCTCTGGTCCATGTTCAGTGTGGTAATCTCTGTGATACTAAACACAGACTGACCACTTTTTCACCCCTTAAAAAGCCAAACTGACTGATTGCAGGAGTGAAAATACTTGTGATGCCAACTACTGGGTGCACTTTCTAGGGATACCCAGTTTCATAAGATTTTTGTTTTGTTTTGTTTTGTTTTTTAGCGATTCTGTTAAACGTTGACCTGCACTTTATGCACTTAGATCTGAAATGGAAACGATACGTAGTTGAACTTTTAACAGAACAGGTAAAGACTTGAAGTCTAAATAGTGCTCAGTTATACGTTCTTCTGTATTTGTGCATGGATCTGCTTTTACATGGCTCCAGTACGGAGATGGCAAGAAGCGTAGGAAGCCAAACTACAGCAGTGTGGATCTGTCTGAGGTGGAATGGGAGGATAAGGATGACACGGTGAGACACTGCTAAATCTACATTAAGCTTCACCACAGTACCGCTCAGATCACCCTGATTTAGGATACCATGTGTATCTGGTTTATGTTTTTAGCTGAGAAACGCTATGGTCAACAGGAAGACGGGAACCTTCTCCATGGAGGTGACCAAGAGTGTGGACAAAGGGGTAAGAAATTCAAAATGTGTATATATATATGTGTGTGTGTGTGTGTGTGTGTGTATATATATATATATATTTATATATATGTGTGTGTGTGTGTGTGTGTGTGTGTGTATGTACACATACATATATACATACATACATACACACACACACACACACATATATATATATAAAAAGCAGCAAGTGAGCAGTTGTCATTTGCTCCCAAAAGGTGCATGATAGAAAGCACCCAGCAGGGAGAATCTACTCTGCCAAGTGGCTGTTAATCTTGGCACAGTGATGTACAGGATTGACTTGGGGATTTTGTTTCTGATTTGGTTTGCTCTGCATGCGCTGGTGTGTGTCACTGTGTGTGAGCCTCTTATCTCCACCAAGCACATGTTGCTGAATACAGGGGGAACCATTCCCCCTGTGATTCTGTATTAGCACTCGCCCGTCTGAGGGAGGAAGTGGCGTTCAGGTGTTGAATCTGTGTACGTACTTTGCATTTTTAAAGCTTAAAGAGCATTATACATTAGTCTGATTATTAAACATTCAACATGCAAATATAAAAGGACAGTTAGGGACTCACTTAAATGTACATATGCACGCGTATCTTACTGCATACACTACAGAAACCCACATCCATCTGGAGCTTACTAACGACCTACTGGAAGCATTCACTTATTGTACCACGAGATGGCGCTAGATCTTTAGGAATCACATCGGAAGACTGTTGACGTGCTGCCAAATGTGTGTCTGACAGTGTATTAATCTTTTATTTCAGAAACGTGTCCTTGTTTTGCACAATGATTACTACTACACAGACATCAAAGGGACTCCTTTCAGGTGGGAAGCACAAATACATTTGTGTAAATCGGTGTTTAAGGTGAACTGTATTCTTTGGGGCTTTATTTACATTTTCTTTTTTGTTCTTTAGTCTCGGGGTTGCTCTGTCTAGAGGCCACGGGAAATTTTTCTTTAGAGGGAATGTCACTGTGGAGGAAGGTAAAAAATCCGTCCCGCCTTCATCATTTGAAGTTTTTGCTCTTGTTTTTTTTTGTTTGTTTGTTTGTTTTTTGTTTTTTTTAACAGCATCTCTGTTTTTCTTTGTCTCCATGTTATCTCCCCTTCTTCATTGACAAGTACTTTAAATTTAAAATTTTTTATTGAAAAAATATAAAACTAGAATAGTTAAAAATCACTTCTAATTTTGCTTAAGGAGACAAAAACATTCACAAAAAGGAAACAGTTCTTGATTTGCCATAAACAGGTTGCAGAATTTCAGTGCTGACTTCCATGACTAATCTAAGGCTTATTTACTTAAGTGAGGCTGCAGACACCACAGTAACCTTCAAACTTGTGTATAACATATGCTATTTATTTCAAGAGCATTGTTTTTTTTTTTTTTCTATTATAAAGCATTAGTGAAATAGACCTCTAATATCTGCAGGGTATTTTTTTTTCAGGGAGCTACACAAACTACATTCATACTATTACATTTCTTTCAAGTAATAGTACTGATATACCTTTTTCAGTTTTTATGTTATTCTAAAATTATAAGATTGATGTAGACTGTGGTTTCCACTGTGGGATGAGGGCTGACATATATATTTTATAGTGTTTTGGAAAGTTGAATCAGTAACTATTTATTATGGTTTAAAAAATAATGTATGTGATATATAAAGTATTTGTATGTGTGTGTATATATATATATATATTTACTTATTACTTTTTTAAAAAAGGATAAAAGTGCATGACAGAAAAGCACACCAGTTAACATCATTAGCTACTCGCCAACACTTACACTTGTATTAAACCCTTCATGCTTTTTCTGTGTAAACACACTCACAAGCTCCTTCGTATGCACAATCACTAAAAAAATACAATGATAATGAATTTTAAAGCCCTAGCCATGCAGGAAGTAAAACATATATACATATATATTTTTTGTGGGTAAGCAATGTTGTATGTGTCCTTGTCTTGACGATGTTCTTCCACCCCCATCTGCATGTGTCTGTGTGCATTTGTGTCTGTTTTTCACGTCGAGCCTCATGCACGTTAATATTCATGTGGCGGTTTATGTGTCTGTGTGTCTCTGTCTGTGTGTTTCTCTAAACATGTCCATCATGCAGAGGCCTCTGAGCATGACTTGGCTCTTCCTGATCTAATCAGTCCTGTCACATTCATTCAAAAAACACATTTTTCACCCCTGGTGTGTTCTTAAGAGTGTGTGCATTTGAGATAAAGACTCCTGCCCCCTATTATTATGAGTTCATTTTGAGCTTGTTTGCTTATTTATTTTTGAGACACATAGTTATTTTTCTGTTATAGGGCTTCATGACTTGGAGCATCCTGATGTAGCCCTGGCAGATGAATGGTGAGAGCTCAATGACAATTCTTTGTTGTCTTCTTCCCTCCTTTTACTTACATTGTCTGTAGACTATATCCTAAATATACTTTATATAATTACAGAGTTGACAAAATTTTGCAGTTCTATGGCAGCTTTCTGATTTTTAGGACTTTGACTTTATGGTTTGCGTCACTTGATGATTTGTGGTTACCTGGGTTAGGAGGAAACATCTTAAAGGATTACAGTAAATGCTTTTCAAACTAATGCTTGTAAGTGAAAGAAAACAGAGCCTCTTTGTTTAACACAATATTTTATTCAGCGCTTTGCAGTCCAAGGGCCGCTAAAAGTAAACTGATTGTATTACCAAAGTTAAACAGTGATTTCGATTTTAAACAGATTTATTAGGTAAGAAATCAGTATAATGGGATACGTATCAGGAACCAATTAAAAATGTGTAACTAAAGTACTGTGCTCTTGTTGTGCTGCAGGACGTACTGTAACACCGACGAGCACCCGGAGCACCGATACCTGCCCCAAATCGAAGCGATCAAGATTTACCTCAGTGGACAAGAACCACACTTACAATGTTAGTCGTGTATTTTTACAGTATAGCCCTGCATCTTTTTCTAGTGTAAGCTGATATTCCTGGTGGTCGCTGGTAAGTTAATGAACATTATTCATGTGTGAAATTCTTTTTTTTTTTGTTTTGCCTTGTCAGGTGACAAGGAACTGATACAGGAAGTTCTCTTTGACGCTGTGGTGACTGCGCCATTAGAAGCCTACTGGACCAGCCTTGTTCTCAATAAATCTGAGTATGTCAGCCATTCACAATAACTTCTGCTGAAAAAAGTATTTAATCAATAACTATGAGATTATAATTGTTACATGAACCCAAATAAGACATGTTACTTTGTGAATTTATAACCTCTAAAGGAACTCCGACAAAGGTGTGGAGATAGCCTACCTGGGTACAAGGACAGGTCTATCCAGAATTAATCTGTTTGTGGTGCCTGATGAACTTACAAACCAGTGAGTAACTGGAGAGCTTTCATAATTAGCTGCAAAAAAAAAAGTATTGAACTATAACGGTGGTCTTTCAATTGCAATCTTCTATTTTGTGTCTGTCATTTGCATCATATGCACCTCAAGAGACTTCCTGACAGCTGAAGACAAAGAAGGGGTCTTCAATGCCGATCACTTCCCTCTCTGGTACAAGAGAGCGGCAGAACAAGTTCCTGGCACCTTCGTTTACTCTCTGCCTTTCAACACAGGTCAGTTTTTGGTGATAATTTCATTCCAGCAGCAGTTCTTCAGGGACTGGCCAGATCTTTTAAATCATTTGTGGTTACGCAAAGTTACAAAGACCCATTACACAATATTCAATTGAATTTTGAAAAATTGTTTTCCATTTTCTCTCTGCCCTTTTCTCTTCCATCCTTATTTGGTCATTTTCTCTGGCCCTGCGTTTGTGCCTCCCCTTCCTCTTTTATTCATTCTGGGCTGAGTGCTTGTGGATACGACTGATTGCTGTGGGTTGAAATAAGATATGTTAGGAAGAGGTTCACCTCTTTCCATCGTGAATTGCCCAAAACACCCACATGCCCGTGTGCGCACACACACACACACACACACACACACACAACAAATGACACACAAATACATATGCACCCTGCACACATTCAGTTTAACTGTTTCTCTAAGAAATGGCCTGTCCTTGAAAGGAAGAATATGTTCTCATCTGTCCTCAGCCTCAGGCTTTCCATTAGTGTCAGCTAATACAAGTGATCTGAAAGCCTTTTATTTACTTGTCGGACTTGCCTTGGATGCACTTTCCTCTAAGGACTGCGGTAGTTTTGCTGTAGCCATGAAAAAGTACTCTGTGGTATTTATGATAGGTGTTTCTCTCCAATCAACCAGTGATTAGGTCAGAAATAGCATACAGTAGTGTAAAGATTTATGATGCCAGATTTTAACTCAATGTGTATGTGTGTTTTAGTTGGATTTTTGTGTTTTCTTTATGTGTGTGATTTAGGATCAGAAAACAAAAGTGTTGTGTTGGCCAGTACTGCCATTCAGCTTCTGGATGAGAGGAAATCACCAATAGCTGCGGGTAAGTGAGAACCCAAGTGGCTATTTCTTTTTTTGTCTCTTACACACACATACACTGACACACACACACACACACACATGTATACACTTCTTCTGCATTGACAGAGGCTGTAACATTTTCATCCTCACACTGCTGCACTTTATATTTTTTACAGTTGTAACATTTTTTTTCTCTTTTTTTAAGCTCAAGAGAGATTCTATCTGTGCTGCTTTTTCATATTTTTCGGTATTTAGTGCTGCATTAGCACAGTAAACAGCACAGAAAGAATGTGTACCCAAATGTATATATGTTCCTTTTTTGTTCCTACAGAATGGGACAAAAATATTATTATTATTATTATTATTATTATTATTATTATTATTATTATTATTATTATTATTACTGATAACACTGATTAACACTTTGCTGGCAAGATTTTTTTTAAAT
>JAOWBL010000022.1:8965971-8986031 GCA_028564865.1 Zenarchopterus dispar
TATTATTATTATTATTATTATTATTATTATTACTGATAACACTGATTAACACTTTGCTGGCAAGATTTTTTTTAAATGTAATTTGAGAAAAACAAACAAAAAAAGAATTGCATGTTTCATCTTCAGTGCTGTTTTTTAGCCTACTTGCAAACTTTTACTTCCTTTACTACCTATTTCCCTTATTTGGAACCTTATTAATCACTCCAACAGTATTAACAGTGTTAATGTTTGTCTTCTTGTTGCTCTTGTTGAAAATGCAGTGTGTGCAATGTGAATCATCGCTACATTTTCCTCAAAGTATTCACAAGAGACCAGAATCTACCATAACCTTTGCCTGACGTTTAAAACAACATCTTCAACTGATTTTCTGTGTTCGCTCGCCCATCAGCATACGAGGGCAAATGATGCCAACAGCAGAATCGCATAATATCTGGGCAGAGCAAAGAAATAATGACCAAAAGAAGAGGAAGGGAAAGCTTTTGGTGCTGTGCAGATAAAATGAGAGAAGAAGTAAAAGGGCAGAGAAAGACAACATTATTTCACGGTGCCTGAATGCGTTGACATGAAAGCAGTGCATTGTGGGTAGGATTTGCCTGGGGGAACCCACTGGAGCAGAAGGACAGAAATGGGAGAGTCTGTGCAGATTATGCATCAGATTTCTAGCTAGTGGAGCACAAGCAGCCCACAGTCAACACCAGCCCACAGTATAATCTGACCCTGTTGATTTGATTTCTGTTGTTTGAAGGTAACGGCGTTCTCTCAAATCCTGCTCAGCACTCATTTAAATAGCTAATGAGTAAGGAGGATTTATGAAGACATCATTATTGCAGTGGGTGCTGATGTACAGCAATGACGACCGTGCTTGTCATATCGGGGGATGTCTGTAAGGGTGATTTTATATAAGAGTGTCAGATGGGAGAAATGATGTGGGCTAGAATGCAAATTTAGCGTAGGCCGGTTAGGGCCAGTTTTCACTGCCCTGCACTCCGCTGATCTGCAGACTTGTGAATACGCTAACACGCTAACTTAACAGGACAGGCTGATGACATCACACACTACGGGCCCTGCAGACATCACCAAAGTCACAATGTTAACTGTGCACGTACTTACAGACGTCTGTATGCCAGCGTGTCAGTTTGTGTGTGTGTCATTGTGTGTGGTCACATCCCAAGCCACGTGCAGTGAATCTGCTGCTGTAATATACACAGACACACACAAAAGTCAGGTCAGCCGTTAAGACCAGAGGCATCTGTGTCCCTTCATGTGCCTCCATACTACATTAACTGAAATTCAGTTAAAATTTTGGTTAAACATCTATTATATTTCCTTTCTGTAAAATCTGACATACAATTAAAAAATAAATTTATAATGTATGCCTAAAATTGCTTTAGGCATACGAACCCTATCAGAAAGAGAAAGATATGATTTAAAAATGACAAACAGTACCAAAGCTTTTCTACTGTTTACATAGTTCTTTTTTTCTTTTACCATTTTTGCAGCTTCTTTCTGTGATCCTTCTTCAGAGGATTCATGGTGGCAAAATGTCACATTTACTTTTCCTGCAAGACACATACCCACTTGGATCAATTGCCACTGTTCATACAGAAATGAAGTGCAATGCTTCCTTTTATTTTATATATTACATACTGAAAGACATTTCTACCATTATGTAACCAGGATTAACTCACAAACAAGACTGAACTGCAGTCAAAAAATGTAGTTTCAAAAGTTAGAGTGTGTGTGGGTGGCAGCAGTAGGATAATTCAGGCTAATGAATCCATGAAGACATAGAAAAAGGCAGAGTTCAGGTTTTGTAGTTGATTTCATTTTAGTTTGTTTCATTATTGCTTCATCGAATGTCCCATTTTCACTCAATTTCCCAGAAAAATATCCTTTAAGAAAACATATCTTATATCTCTCTCAAAACATAATAACAATGTTAGGCACAGACGCTTATAGAATTCTCAATTATATATGCATACTTTATACATATCCATACACACACATACACACCCACCCACACACACAAACACACACTCTCACAGGTTAACCACAGCCTCATTATTTTGCCCATACACACATCAATAAACAACTTAGTATATAACTGACAACAGCTGCCTACTATGAGTTATTATGAGTCAAAAACAGACTCAGAATTAAAATTAACAAGCAAAAGACAGCCAATCCACTTTTTAAATACCAGAGCTTTACATTACAAATACCTACAAGTACACAGTTATAAATATATATAGCCATTTGCTCCTCTCTTTGATATGCATTTCCAGGGCAATAAAAAAAATAAATGTTTGAAGTCTTTGGCCAGCCTCTCAAACAGAAGAAGATATTCTTCTCATCAGTGCATAGTCAAATACCTGTGGAATTTAGCTACCCAAATCCCAGATATGAGGTGAATTTATGGAAATATAAATAATTTCGTAGTCTCTTCTCTTTTTTCTCAGAAACATACATGCACAAACCCACATATGGTGTCCAGAGACAATAAGGTTAAAGGGTTAAAGCCTGCACAGTGCAGATTTTAAGTCCAGGGTAGGTTTCATAGTTTTCCTAGGCAATGGCGTTCTCCAGTGGTTCCTTCTCGTCTGCTGTGGCATGATCTGCTCTCTGGGCTGCGGCCAGCTCCTCATTCTTCTTTAACTCCCGTTGGTACTTGGCCATGATAGCAGCGTAGGCACATCCATACACTGCTGCAGCCAGCATCATCAGACACACTATCCCACACACTACACCGGTGATGATCACTGTGGCAATAGCGTGGCGCAAGTTGACAGGCCGTTGCTTCTGCTTAGTTTCACATTCTGTCATACCCCCTCCCCCCCCTCCTCCTCCCGCACCGCCAAACCCCTCCCCCATCCCCATGGGGACATGGAGAGCATGGATAGAAGGATGAGCGTGGTTGCCATGGGTGTGACCTCGCAGCAGCCTCTCAGACTCCAGGTGCTGAATGTTAGCAAACAGGTAGTGGTAGCTTGTAGTCATGCAGGCATGGAAGAGCTCATAAGGGACTTTCTGCAGGTCTTTGTTCTTCATTTCTTCTGGTTGAGAACAAAGCACTTCATCCAGCACTCCACCTTTAAAATTAAACAGAAAAGAAGACCAACACAAGGGAAAGAGAGAACAGGGACATCCATCAGTTGCTATGCATTATCAGAACATCTTACCTATTTCATTTCTTGGCAAGGGGTGAAAGAGAAAATGATAATCACAGTGGGTGTGCCTGAACCATGCCATAGCTTGATATTCTTTTTATCTATAGTGGCATACATCAGAGTGTGGTATTAGCAAGTATAATATGATTAATAACCGATGTCTCATTAAAACCCTTTGAATACAATTTGCTGGGGAAAGCATACATTTAGAGTTGCAGTCACTAAGAATTGCCTCTCCGGGCCAGTTTTCTACTACTGAGAGTCTCCACTTCATAGAGATGAATGGTATAAATACAGACCTGGTAGAGGATTAACTGGAAGGTGAATGGTCCATGCATGAAACCAGCGATTCTAAGCAGCTGCATCTGTAGGAAGTCATTAGCTGCACTCTGTGTGTCCCTGAAAATGTTGTTTCATCTCAACTGCCATCACACAGTTCTTTCTGCCTACTTGAGTAACCAACACCTTCCTATTAAGCACACATCCTTATATCTGGGGCTTTTGTTTTGCTTTGCAGTAATTAGAATGTTCAACCACCAAGACAAAAGTTATGTCAGGGTAAAATAGACATGTAGGCAGGCCGCCGAACTCCATGTAAATGGTAATTTTGTTTCCCAATCCATGCCGTGTTTGCTTCAACTCTTGTAAGAATCACCACTATAGTTACAAGAGCTGCAGCACAGAGTGTTCTGGAGATCCCCCTTCACACATGGATGACCAATCACAATAAAAGCTCAACTGTAAATGTAGTAAATTGTCATAATATCTAATACTTGTCTGACATGCTTGTAGTTTCCTCCTGACCAAATAAAAGGGGGGTGGGGTAATTCCACAGCTGCACATCATTTACGATGAGATGCACTGATACCATCTTTTATACTTATTTCAGTTATTTTTTGAGTTAACAGACACCTTCAAAAGATAAATAAAAGCAGAATGGGCTGAGTATTTAGGGTACAAACTGCATGTGGGGAAATGCATCAGGCAGCATGTATACCAGAAAAGGACAGTATTGCCTTATCTAAATGTTGCTTTGATTTTATCGTTTGCCCAGCAGGAAATGAATTTTGGTGAATGAACACTGGAAATGTTACAGACATTCTCCAGCTGCTGCCTAAAGGCTTGAGTGTTCTAACCTTTAAAAAGGTAGGTTTCCAGCCAGAGTTTCAGGCCTATCAGCTGGCAGTCACACCGCCAGGGGTTGCCTCGTAGACTGAGGCTGTCGAGGCGAGCCAGGGCCTCCAAAAGCGAGCGGTCCAGTCTTGTTAGCCTGTTGTTTGCCAACCCCAGGTAGCTGAGATTCCTCAAACTATCACCCAAGGCTCCAGGCAAACTCCACAGGCTGGTAAAAGGGGTGTGGAAAGAGAATTAGAATAGACTCAGGGAGTTACATGGAATAAGACTTATAGCATGTAATGTCCATCACAAGTATGACATGTTTTTAGTGTTGAGCCTTAACCTGTTGTGTGAGAGGTCAAGATGCGAAAGTGAGCGGATGGGTCCTAGTAGCCTCTTGTCAAGCTCTCTCAGACTGTTGTGTGCCAGGCTGAGACGCTGCAGGGCTCTCAGACCGAGCAGAGCAGTGGGTGAAATAGATGTTATGGAGTTATTAGATAAATCTAGAATGCGAACAAGGGGTATTTCCCGGAAAGCCATTGATCCCAGCCCTCTGATACGGTTATCTTGGAGATAGAGTTCTTGAGTGTCTGGGTGAAGTCGCCGAGGGATGTCATAAAGGCCTCGACCCCTGCAGTCAACTACTTTGGTGTTACTGTTGCAGCTGCACTCCTTTGGACAGGCATGTGAGAAAGACAGAGGGGAGAGGAGGGCACACACCAGTATCACTGTGGAGACACAGTCACACAATATAGCATTAAACGTTTGAAAGCAGAGGCAGATTCCTTTTAGACACACATGACAAAAATTAGAAGAAAATTTGGAAACGTTTAATTTAAAATGTAAAAACTTGATTAATATTTTGATTGTTTTTAGCAACAGCTTCCACTACTAATAATTGCGTAGATTCACAGCACACTCTACACTACCATGGCCACTGTCATAAGTTCTGTAATCATGCTTTTTTTTTTTTTTTCTCAGTATAACATATACAACATATTAGGTGCACATTGTTACTCAAACACCATTATTCTTTGTCCAAACAAATAAACATCTAATATACCAACATCCATCTCCCACTTCCTTAGATAGAAACCTTTGGTGACTCCACCAAAGTCTCATAACCCCTCACCCACACACAAATCCATATGCAGCACATATTGAGTGTCTGATTCCCTTTGAGATAACTTCACATGTCCATTCCTTCTGGAACATTACAGCAGTATTTATAGCCTTGGCTTGACTAGCTTGAGGCTCAATGAAATGAAGCTGTGACCTGAGCCTGAGAGAAGGAATCATAGATCCTTGATAACAAATGGAAAGCCTCTACCACATTTGCTGGTATGTTAGAATATCTGTCCAATCTATTCCAATGCAAGTTCCATACCTGGTTATTTTCTTAAAAAGGCTAATATATTATTTTCTTCTGCATAAGATTATGTTGTGCTAGAATCATCATGAGAAGTGGGCCTGTCTCTTGAAGCATCTCTAAATTTCACCAAAGCCTTTTTATAATACCTTTCTAGACAGGTATTATAAAAAACTGTGCAGATAATGGCAGAAATAATCATTTAGCAGCCAAAGTGTTAAGGCTTACAAGGTACAAAGTATATATTATCCTGAGCATCAATAACTTCATTTAACCTTCAGCTTTTTGTAGTTGTGTTACTTGGCAAATAAAAAAATAACTTTTAAAAAATTTTCAGCGAGGTAAAATCAGGCACTTAACTCATTCATTTAACCAGGAAAACACTTTGGAAAGTAGAAATAAGTATGCGCAGTAAACAGTCATCACAAATTGTTGTCAACTTTAACAACAAATGTAATATAGAGAGAACGAAATGCTAATAACACCAGTAACCGTAATAAATGTAAAGTAAATGTAGGCCTCAGGTGGGTATCAAAGTGTTGCTGACTTTAGCTAACTTCAAATTTCGACTGCAAACAGCTCGTCATTCTCATGAATGGAACGATCTAAAATTGGCTAAACCAAATAACATTATTTAGCCATGAAAAACAGGTAAGCTTGTGTGTTTGCTAGTCTGCTTTCCCGCTGTACTTTAAGACACTATAATATACTCTATTCTTTAGCCCGAGATGTTAAACTCACGCAGTTGTGATTTTGCTTTTCTTGGCTGGTAGATTTCTGAAGTATGTTGTGTATTACAGATTAAAAAACAAACAGGCACAGGTGCTAAAAGGTCTAATCTCAGGTGCTGGTGTCATACAGTTGCTCTTGGCGGCACTGTGTCTGTCGTATTATATTACGTGCTTTGGCAACCAGCATCATAACATGGCTGGGGTTACATGTAGCATGCTGTGGTGCAAGCTTTGCATTAATTGCATAATTATTAATGATATTAATGTGTGCATGTAAGACTGAATGCATTCGGTCGCATGTGCTTGCATTTGTGCATTCACTGAGAAGTGAATTCATATGCAGTGCTCACAAAAACACAACACCAGCTCAGAGCATTATAACGGCCGCTTTGGTCATCACAGGAGAATGGCTCTTTGGTCTGATGGGTCCCTCTGGCTCAAAGTGTACACAAAGAAGTTTGTAATGACATGCACATGTAACCTACAGCAATGTCAGCTCTGTACCAGTATCAGTAGCAAGAAAAATATGAGTGAGAATGCGAAAGTTCAACAGTTAACAAAGAAATATTGAGGTAATTTTGCATTTGATTTTATTTCGGTGATAAACAAGTATTTTATGATCACTCAGTTACACAACAGTTTACACAACACCCTAGTTTGAACAGCTGATAGCAGCCTACCTAATCATGCACACCTACGTATACATAAATACACACATACAGACGTATCCATACTCTTAACAGGTGATGGAGCGCCTACCTCTCATATCTGCCAGTGGTCTCTGAGCCGCTTGCATTCAGTGTTCTTTTAACTCCCCTTTTGGCTTGTAGTGACTGTCACTGGTTGATGATCCATTTGCCATTAATGAGGCTGAGAATAGCTTGTCCTGACTGACTATATTGGCTTTTGTAGTCGATAGGTGCGAAATAGATGGGACAAGATCAGCAGCAAAAATCAGTGTTGCCCTCAGTATCCCCAGCACTGCCTGCGAGGACATGAAACCCCATCAGAGTGGGCAGATCAGAGCTCAGAGCTCAGTGCCAGCCAGTTAGCCACTCTGGGAATCTCTCGAGTAAGGAGCTCTGCCTCTCTCGCTTGCTCTCTCTCTTTCTTTCTGCCTTTCTCTCTCTCCCACTGTTTTTCTCCTGTATGCTCTCTCCCAATTTCTCATCACCTCATTACATTTCTTGTGTTTTTGTGTTGCCTATTCTTGCTCTTTGCCTTTCCTCTTGCCTAATTGTGTTGACTATCTGCTATTCTGTTGAAATCAAATTAACACTCTGTTTTCTGTCCTCTGGTTTCCTCGCTTACTCTCCCCTTCCACAGTTGCATTGGTGTGTGATGGTGTGTCATCTCCCCAGGGACAGCTGTTCCTTTTAAATCACAGCACAAACACAGTCTCTGACATTCACGTTACACCTCCTATTGCTCTGGCAAGAAATGAACGAGACAAAATTAGATGGAGATTGCAGCTTGTCGACAAAAACACTCAAATACTTCAACACACAGCGAGCATAGACAGAGGACGGCCGTTGCCGTGGTATGCTTTGATGATATTATGCGTAAGCCGTGGGCAGAGGGGATGGCAGAACACGCCCCCAGCACAGCAACACAGAACGCACGAATGCACACATTCACATACACACATACAGTTGGCTATTAAGCTGTTGCAGTGAATTTAAATGGATTGTTCTCCTTTTTATGGCATCTAAAAGTATTGACTTGCCAAGCTTATGTAGAAGGAGAATTGTAACCAAATCATTTTTACAGCTGATACGATTAAGCTTGGAAGCTGACCTTGGCTGCCCGGTATTTGCCCTCCTGTCCATCCATATTTAAATCCTTTCTTCAGCTGGAGGGTCTGACAGTTATTTCCATTCTGTTATTTAAAATTGTTCTCAGTTTTTCACACACTCATTTTTGATTGACTTTGTCTGCTGAATGAGGAAAGATATCAGCCTTAAACAATGAATGTATGTATTAAATTGTATCTGCTACAATTCTCTGTATCCAGGCACTTTGTTTTGTTTTTTTGCGATGTCTAAAAATGTCAATAACAGAACAAAAACAACATCCTGGAGTTTCATGTGAGTCATTAATCTTCCGTGACACATCCAATGCATGCAACACCAAAGCCTTGAGGCCAAACTGCAGAGATGGTTATTTGCAGATAATATTTTCTATTAAGATGTAATAACTCATTGATATTTCTGTTTCAGATTTGGGTTACATTGATTGTTCAAATTATGTTTTAATCTTTTTTCTATGGATAGCTAGAAAGGTATTTTATTTAACCCACAAGGAAATTATCCTTTCAGCAGCTGTTCGGTTTACAGGAACAAGTAGAAATTTAGAATAAAAATAAAATTTATAGATACTCATACACCTGAAAAAATCTAAATATTGTAAACAATTTAACAGAAGAATATAAACTCTGGCAGTGCAAGAAGGGGCATATGCACATGTGCAGGTGTGGTTATCTGAACAATAAGGCAGAATTATTGTAAAGAGCTCTACTGGTTCTGGATTGTGTAAGCCATGATTGGCGTTTTCATTTTGAAAGTGATATGAATTTTTATCTGGATTTGGTATAAGGAGTCAGTGAAGCTTCAGTTTTATCAGAAAAAACACAAGAAGGTGAAGGACCCTTGTTGTCTTGCAGAGCACTGTTCCAGTCATCTTCTGAAAGTTGCACAGAATCTCACCATGAGTCACTGCTGTGTTGTATTGCTGCAGCAGATTTGATGCCATAAAAATGCCACAAATAATAGCAAATATATCTCTCAGGAAGCTGTGTGTAGTTGCTTGTTCTAGCGGTGTTTTCTCTGTTGCTGGAATGTGAAGTGATGCATGTCCAAATGCAAATAAAGTCATACAACGCACACACTATGCTTATGATACACAGACATGATTGCCTTTGCTGCGGCCCATCGCCAAACACGCATCCACTCAAAAGCACTCTTGTGCTAATGGACTTATACATTTATGCAATCGTTATTGTAATCCAAAATATTTGTAGGCTGTAAACCCGGTTGTCATCTCTCCCTGCCTGGGATTGAACTGATAGGAGATTGGTGATGGGGTGGATTTAGAGTGGATTTTCTGTCTCTTCATATTTGGGCTCGTAAACCCAGCTCAGGGCATAAATACCGTCAAGTTCTTAAAGCATATCTAGGGAAATTAAATGTTCTTCCATGGTGCATAAAAATTCCCAGCCATCAGTGAGACAGGTTTGAGCTTTTGTTCTGAGCTGTCATCCAGCTCAGAACAAAACTGCCACTGCCACTGTGAAATGGCAGTGGAGGTTCTCCACATCAGTGCACTTTTAACCTCCACTGTCATCTGAAAGAGTAGATTCCTGCAATATTCACCAGATTTGTTTTCCTTGTTTGTGCCATCCCATACATGTATATATTCATTTTAAATGCCTTATACATGGACTCTTGTAAAGTTTCCAAATTATTTGACAATTCTCTGTTTTGGAATTTATAGTATTTTTGTCTGATATTTGTCTTTCAGTGTCTTAAAGACTCAGGTTCTTCCTGGTTTTGTGTTCCATTGCTGTTGCCCAACATCTTAAATTAGACTGTCCTCCTGGGTTTTTCATGTGGGTGTAGACACGGTGGGCTGCTGAAAGGTTCTGGCAAGGCTTATGACAGAATAATCTGCACCTGTTTGTCTGGGCAAGACCTAAAACAGGTGACGTTGCACCCTAATGGTTGCAAACGCTTGCACATGCCTACAGTTACTCTGGAAGAAAAGCAAAACAAAATAATATTTTGAACTAATATGCATATCACAAGTATGGATAAAAAGAGATATTTCTTTTTTTTTTCCTTTGTGTGCAAACACAATCGTATTTTTTAGAGGAACTTTTTATGGTGCTGTTCAAGTCTGTGGAATATCATACAAACAAAAATGGAAAAAATGATTACTGAGACACAATGAAAACCTTCTACTGAATATTTCATTATGGGAGACCAGCTGGGTGTTTTTGAGCATAAATGAATGAATGAAGACTGTTTTTGTCACTTAGCACAAATACAAATACTTTTTTTCCAAGAAAATTGTTTCCCCACAAGATATTCAAAATTCAACCACTGCGATTAGGTAAAATTCACATTGTATTATTATTATTATTATTATTATTATTATTATTATTATTATTTCTTTAAATACATTGGTGTTTTGCTTCATTTGTCACTTGCACAAAGGAACAATTGGAAATGGATGGATGGATGGATCTTTAATTGTATTCCAGTGAACTTACCTAATTACTTAGATATTAGGTCTGCCTATCCATACTTATCAATAAGTATGACAATATCATTAAGTGAACTATGTATATTTATACAAGACTGCTTTATGTACCTCAGGTGAGAGGAAATTTGGAAATGTCTTTTATAACTTACACTGGAAGACTGTGCAACTTGGACAATTTATTAAACTTGCTCTCAATAATGGTAAGAAATTATCAGATCCCAGTAATATTTTTTAGCACAAATAGTCTTTGATTAGTCCAAGTTTATGCTCAGCCCTTAATCATTTTTTCCCAGTGATAATTTCCAGTATCAGATTCAATGTATTCAAGGTAAAATGATCTCTTTAATCATATTTCATTTCACAGCAGCCCTCAATACAGATCATCCCTTTCTGAAATCTTCCTCCCTGCTGTCACATTTAGTCAAAGATGCTCTAATTAAAGGAACGACACATTACAAGTTGTGCTAGTGGTATGAAATTGTTTTCACCTGTGCTCTAAGTGGCCCTCCACTTTCTTTGGCTCTCCCTGTGAGTTCCATGGAGTTTTCTCAAAGAAGTCCTGTACCAGTTGGGCCTCTCATTCTCCCCATCCGTGTCCGCGGGCCTTCCCCACTGAAGGCTGAAACTGATGTAGTGCCAAATAATGACACTCCTGCAGGATCTGACCTCACTCGTATGAAATCCGTGGTGCGTGAGAACAGGGTCAGGGTTAGAACTGTACTCAGTGGCAGCATTTGTTTTCAAAAGAGGGCTGGATTCTGCCGGGGCATCAGATTTCAGCACATCAACAGGGAGTGATTGGTGTGCTTGCACAATCGCCTACACAGTCACAAACTCTCCTCAGCTGGGGCCTGCTCCTGACCAGCCAAAGCTGTGTCCCCAACTTTAGCGACACACTTTCAGCTTCTCTAGCACTTCACAGATTTCTTACCTTTTTCCATTTATTTCCACTTGTGTTTTCCCCAGTTCATTACATTTTAAAGTCTCTAAACTCAGTGAATGTTATTAAATTGCCACAATCTCATATTTGACCAATTAATTCTCATTATTTATTTTTATTTTACTTTATTTTTCTGGAAAGTTCCCCTACCTACAGCTCATGACCATAGATGAAAGTAGGAACGTAGGCCAGTTAATAAATTGGGAGCTTTGCCTTTTGGCTCAACTCCTTCTTCCCCGATGTAGCAGATGCCACGCCGCTCTACCTATCAATCTTCCACTCACTTCTTCCCTCACTCGTAAACAAGACCCTGATACACTTGAACTCCTCCACTTGAGGAAAAAGCAGAATTTATAAATGTATGACATATGACTGCTTCCAAGTTTCATTAATGAATAACAGGTCAACATTATTAATTAATTTAAAATATATTTTCTTCCTATGAACCAATGAGAAACATTGTGGAGCAGTTTCTTTTTCTATTTTGTTGTTGTTGTTGTTGTTGATACTTTTAAGCATGTGGTGATGCCAGAATAAATTACGTTGTGTGCTTCACTATATTTTTCTTCTGACACAGTAAAGAAAATAAAAACATAATTACATTTACATTAAATGTTAATAGTTCTGTTGATTGCAAGTACGGATGTACATCAGCTGCACTAAACAGTCAAAATATCTTTTTATTTTGTAGTTTAATATCCTATTCAAATGTCACATTTCCATCCAATTTTACAACTTGCCTGCTCTTCATTTTGGCAAAGCTCTTAAATGTACTCCTGGAAAGATTTACAGGCTCTCAAAGTAAAGCAGACCCCCACTGAGAGAAAGCAAGGCTCCTCTAAGTCTTAGAGGCAGGGGGTAGAAGAAGAGAGGGATGAGAAAGAAAGCAGGGAAGTTTAAGCCTGTGGTGAACGTGTCAATCTTTCCACTACCAACGCCGAACAGGCTGACACTTTTAATGTCAACGAAAGCATTTTTCCAAGCAAGGAATTCTGGTCAGATCTGTGTATTCAAGACCTGCTGAGTTGAAAGTTATGGATGTGGGAACAGCTTTGTACCAATTCTGAAAAAGACCATCCGGATAACAACAGGGAGGCAGACTAAAGGATGGAGTGAATTTCATGGGGCTGCAGAGAAAGAGGTCTGATTTGCTGTAGAATCAGTTGAAATTTTACGTGAGGTTAGTCACACCTGTGTATGCACATTAATCACATTTCAGCTCTCCAGATGTGTGTAATGTAGGGTGCAGTTAGCCATTAGGGCCATTTTGCCCTTCCAGAATCTTCTGTCAGGTATTTTTGAATAATGCACTACATATAATATATACTACAAGTATAATAATACTGTTTAATCCCTACAGGAGGACTTCTACCATAAGACTTATCACAGCTCGCTTGCACTACAAGACACAAGCATACATGTTTCTCCATCTGATGTTAATGTTTCTCTTTCAGCTGTGGGCATACAGATGAAATTGGAATTTTTTCAGAGGAAATTTTGGACTGCTAGCAGACAGGTACACATGTGCAAATACACAACCTGCATATTAATGTTTTGAATGTTTACACACGCCCATTTAAAGCACTAACACATTCCCAGAACTAAAAAAGTAATGTAGGCAACAGTGACTGCAAGAATAGTTAATTCCCAAAAGAAAAAGAAACAATTTTGATTTACATATCTTTTATTTTACCAAAAGTTCAGCCATGAATATGTCGAAGACTTCTTACTACCCCTGAAGTGCGCTTCATTCAGGTTAATTTGTAAATAAATTCAGACATGGTAAGTCTCTACATGTGAACAATCCTTAAAAGTCGAAAAACTCACCTGTAAAAGTCACAGGCCTAGCATCTGCTCCTTCAGAGACCTCATGAACTCACAAACATGGATTTCTAAGGCATTGACACAAAGTCCTTACATTTTATGGTGTGGTGAAGTTTCTAGAAGAAGTTAAATAAATTTTTTTAAAATAAAACACTGTCAAACAAAAATGTCTGTGAACATGGGGACAGGAATAGAGGGCCAACAGAGGCTAAAAAGCAAGAGTTACTTATTCAAATTGTTTTTTGGAAGTGTATTGAACTGAGAGTGTATTGGTTTGGAGTAGGGTCACCTTGTCCACCGATAAAGCTGCGCTTAATAAAACAAAAACGAAATCCTAGTCTGTTGTGATTGCTGTGTGGTAGTCAGACTAACTGAGAGTAAGCTGTTCAAACTGTGCAGTTCCTAACCAAAATTAAAATAACATAAAGCACATCAGATTTAATGCCAGACAGATTGATTGACATCACCTGGTGTAATCTGTTTTTGCAGTGGGTCAATCCAGCTTTTGGGCCCGAGGTTTTGAGTCAGGGCTGACCATTCTGAATCAGTTGTAGGTGCATGAGGGCACATGGAGTATCATGTTCAATAACATCACGCAACAGCAGCAATAACTAGCATCTTCTATATTTATTTTTATTCGGGGATATTTCTGGAATGTGTATATTTCTGCAATTATTGTAGCATACAGGACACGCATCCCCCTGTTAAGTATTTTCTGTAGATTTTGAAATTTGTTCTTACTAAATGTTATTAAAAAAACATTTCAAATCTACTTCCATACAGAATTTGATCTTGGAAAACTATTACATATTAGGTCTTTGTCATCATACATTTGTGTTATATGTCAAAATCATACTTTGAAAACCTGACAAATAAATATTGTAAAAAATGAAGTTCTATATTCTTATCTGAAATAGAATGAAGCAGAAACAATGTAAAGTAGTCTGTCAATATAATATCCCAAAAGTTACACTTTTAAGACTTATGTTTCAGTTTTTCCTTCTGCCCAGTAGTTGACTTAGAGTCACAGTTTTATGCTTTATACTTTGCTTGAACAACAAGTCAACAGCTTGCAGCTGAGAAACCAAGGAACTTAACTTGTACAGACTGGGTTCATTTCATGAATATTTTCACTCAGTTTCTGACCTCACAAAGCTGAATCGGGTCCACCAACACATCAGATTTGATCTGACTATTGATCGGGACAACAGGGTTGATGAACTGTCACACAACTGTAACAGAAACATCATCCAACAGGCAGCTGCACCCCGAACTTACAGTCACCGCCGTCTCTCTCACCTGCTCCAGAGGCTCAGCTGTTGCCGCCACACAAAAACCATTCAGCATAAAAATAAGTAGGAACAGTATTTACAAAATCGTTTGAACTCATTGTGTCCTCCCATACATGGTCTAAAGAATGGGTATGCATGAACATGAATGTCACCCTCTGCTGGTTAGCTTGCATCCTGTTTCACAGGGTGACCTAAAACACTGTAGCTTTTTGCCCCCTATTTGAATATCTCTGTCCATCATTTTTATCTCATGAGCAAAACAGACAGCAGAGGGTTCATAAGGAATGTGTTTTTCTGAATTCCAGATTAATCCTATTGTAAGGTCACAGTCTTTTAAGGTTCACTAAACAGACATTTGAACAATAAAGGTTGTTAGTGAGTTGTAACAAGCTTTCAGCTGACAGAGAGGATTTATGTTCTCATCCAAACAGCTTAAAAATTTGTCATGATGCACATATCCTTTTCTCTTTGCATCCCAGTGTGCTGCGTTAGATGGAAAATGCTCCATAAGCTGTGATGATGAGGTTAGTTGAATGTCAGTGTGTCAGTCAGTCTTTTTATGATTCTGTCACGTTTGACCTTACAGTTGCTTTAACGCTGTATTCTCTATTTCACAGAATATTAACTGCTATCTTATTGACAACAATGGCTTCATTTTGGTAGCAGAGGACTATACGCTGGTGAGACACGGACGATCAAAGAAACACACACACATACATAAGGCCTTATATAAGAAAAGCCTTACATGATTGTTTTAAGAAGGCAAAGTATGGAAACTTTGCAGAAGTCTTCTCTGAAAGGAGAAAGTAGAATACATAGGCTTATGAATATGCTTATGTTTAGATCTTCCTGTTAATATTTTGTTTGAGTCTTATACCCACTATTGTCATTTAGACTATTCTCAGTGAGACATAATGCTGTCCAAGCACATACCCTCTGCTTTGCTGTCACCAGTCATGCTGTCACTCTAACTCTGGCTCATCCAGAAACCAGTCCGCCAGCTGTCACTGCCCTTTCCTTCACCCCGTGTTCTTTTCATGCAGTTCCCACTTGTTGGCTCCTGCACCTAATTTAATCACTTAAAAAAGATGGAGCAGTTATTGTCCACCTGCCAAGCTCTATCACCATATTTTTTTGTCGTTTAGTGAAAATTTTAGTGACGAATATGGTAACATGTATGTTGTAGATCAAAGATCTGGATTGAATGTTTAGGGGGGTCAGGTGCAGGTCTTTTCTTGCGAATTGGAGGATCTGCCACAAGGTGCTGTTTTGTGTTTAGAAACATGCTTTAAAACAACAAAATGCTGTGACATTTAAAACATGAACTTTGAGACTGTACACCAATGCCAAGGCTGAATGAAAAGTTCCTGGATCCTAATCAAGATCGAACCAAAACTTAACCACCTCTAACTTGAGCCAAGTCCCAGATCTGGGTAACTTCCTTAAAGGAGGCAATTATATATTTGTAATTTGCTCTCTTTCTGGTTAAACAGCCCTAATAAAGTCTGTGATTGTGACAAAGTTAAATCACTTCTAGAAAAGTTTAGATTTTTTTTTCAATTATGTGCCTTATTAGGAAGCACTGCTCAGAAGACACTATTCATCAGATTTTTTTTTTTTTTTTTTTGTAATGTAAATGAAGTTCAGGCCATCCTTCTTAGGTCATGGCTGTGCTTTGGTTGTCCTGCTGAAAATTACATGTAAGCAAGTGAAATTGCCAGCAGAGCTATATATATATATATATATATAAAATTTGATGATCCCAAAAATATTGTTTTGGAAAGTGTTTAGAACTACAGTATAATCTCTACCTACAATGTCTACCTTTTCTTTTCTTCCATAGACGGGTAAATTTTTTGGTGAAGCAGAAGGAGCAGTAATGACTAAGCTTCTGCAGATGGGCTCTTTCAAGAGGTAAGGATTTCAAGCTGGATGTGTGCGTGAGTGTGTATTCAGACGAGCGTGCTCAGTGCACAAGTGCTTATACGTGTGTGTGTAAATTCATGCGCGTGATAACAGGCAGGCCACAGAATGAGAGCATGTCTCCCCTCGTGGTGACAGCTTTTAACTCAGCCAATCATGTTGAGCCACTGAGCGCTGAACTCTGACCCCTTTCTCAATGGAATTCTCCATTAGGGGATTACGACAAATCTTTTCCTGAAATGAAAAAATTGGTATGACACTGAAGTCATACAGACATGAAACATGTTAATATGCATATTGTGCATATTGAAATGCTCTGTCTCCTGAAAATAACCAGGAGCTGTCAGTGATGACACTCAGCAATTAATTGTTAATGAGAGATGCAGAAAAGAAATGAAAATGTGGGATTTTATTAGATTTGTGGAAACTTGACATGGTTATAGAGCTAAGTGTAAATTAGAATCTTGCAAGCAAATTTGCAAATATAGAACAGGGCTATGGCCAGCATTCACTTATGCCTTCAGGATACAGGGGGGGAGATCTCTGTCATGTTGTCGTTATATATAAAAATCAGGCATGACAAATTGTTGCACAAGCAAAAAAAAAAAAACATAGTAATGAACCTATAAAGTCCACAGCAAATAGCTTACAGACCAGTTCATAAAAACAAGGAGGTATTCAAGTGCTTTCACTGAATCTTAGATGTTGGATGACAGTGGATTGACCGAGATTGAGGAGGATCTATACTGAATGAATTGTATGTGTTGTGTGGGTGAAAGATTAGTGTGATTAGTAATAGAGAGTCTTTAGATCTTAACGTTAATGAATTCAATATGATCGGTTTTAACCCAGAGGCAAATTTAACCAT
The DNA here is from genome assembly GCA_028564865.1 of Zenarchopterus dispar. Classification (NCBI taxonomy): domain Eukaryota; kingdom Metazoa; phylum Chordata; class Actinopteri; order Beloniformes; family Zenarchopteridae; genus Zenarchopterus; species Zenarchopterus dispar. Next base: position 8,983,465 of record JAOWBL010000022.1, read on the forward strand.
TAAAGCATGCTCCTTGCCTTAATCACGAAAGGAGGTATTTCAAAGTTAAACTTAACAAAAAATCCCTGTCTAAGTTTATTGCTTAGCATGTAGTACTTTGTATAGAGACAAATAATGATAAATTATTTTTTTGCTTATTATCCATAGGTCAAAGCAAGCAGCAGAAAGAAATATGTATTCAAACAGGTGTAAAAATGACATATCCATGCAAAGACACGTTTACATTCTTAAACAGATATTACATTGGTCTGAGTTGGCTGTTAGCGCCATTACGTGGCCTGGCTTAACACTAATTGGTTTCTGTTGGTGTGGTGGAGCTCTGAGTTATTGCTGCTCTGTGACTGAGGCTTAAACATCGCCCAGGGCTGAGGATACACCAGGCCCACTCAGACATTACTCACATGTCCTGAAAAAGATTCACACACAAGGTTTTTTCAGGTATATCAGAACCTTTCCAAAGGCTACAAGAAAGAGCATGCACTGTGTGTGTCAGACCTTCCCCCAGACAGGCCTAGATCTTACACCCCGAGGGTTCACTAAATCCTTAAATCCTCTGATATCCCTCCAATATTCCCCAAATCATCTACGCACACACATCCACCTTCTACATCACTTTGAGGAACCTTGCAGAAAGCTTGCGGCTTTCACTTGCTTTCCTTTCCCCATTCTTTTCACGTCCCTCCAATATATTACTTGCAGGTAAAGTGGCAGTAACCTGCTCCCACTCAACAGTGCAAAAAGCCTGTGAGGCATGGAACAGTTGAGAGAATATGTTAATCAAGGCTTGTATCACCATTTATACTGTTATCCCGACAAATTGTAACTATGAAAAGTCACATCTCTATCTATATTTCTGGTGTCATGTGTCCTTTGTTTACTCATCTTTTTAATCTTTATCTACTCAGAGTGACTCTGTATGACTACCAAGCTCTGTGTTGGGTCTATTCAGAGAGTAGTGATAGTGGACACACACTGCTAGATGTGAGTACCGAACTTTTTTTTTCACTCCCCTTACCTACTATCAGAACTAAGTCTTACATCATGTGAAACAAATGTTTGATCAATATTTTCTATTTTTTTCCTTTAGCCTTACTTTGCTTTCTACTCAGCTGTGAAGTGGATCTTGACTGAACTTGTCATGTAAGCACTCTACATATTTAAGTGTCTGATGTATGTCTGTTACTATGGTAACAAGTAATTCCCCATACAGCATATAAAATACATCTCATGTCATTCCCTTAGTGTTGCATAAAAAATAATTTGATCCTACAGGTTCTAAAGTTAGGGGAATATGACCATACATGAATAGCACATATACTACAATGGGTAATATATTTTTTAAACAAAAACTAAGCTAAAATGAAGAAATGGGTCATAAAAACCTAAGTAGACCTTATGCTTGAGTAACCAATAGAACCACCTTTTGATCAATCACTTGAAGCAGTTTTTTCTAATGATCTTATCAATTTCTAATACTTTTGGTCTATTTAGATTTGGAAGATTATTTCACTTTATTGAGGTTCATTATTTTAGGGATCCAAATGTGTGTTGTGCATTCAAACTTTGGTCTTTTTTGTCCAAAGAACATTTTTCTAAAAGTTTTTATAAGGTGGTTTGTTCAGATATAGACCTAAATCATGCTGCTATATTCTGTATAAAAACTTAAGGTATTTGTATATAGTGGTCATGTTTGCTGATGGTTTATTAGTAAAGGAAATTTTTTGAAGAAGTATTTGAGTACTTATTACCCTTTTAATTCCTTTACAATCCATAACAATGTGCTTAGGTTTTCCCAATGCTTTTACATTTTGGCTTACTCATCCATCCATCCATCCATCCATCCATTCATCCATCCATCCACCCACTTTATCTTCTGAGTCAATGGGAGCCCATCCCAGTTATTGCGAGGTAAGAAGATAAAGAGATCAGCAATTATACAATGTAACAGGACATGCATGTTGTTCAGTAGAAGTTGAATTTAACTAATTTTAATTCTCTTTTGAAACCACTGTATGTTGTTTTGAAGACTTGTGTTGAAGTTTCTCTGCATGATTATGAGTATACTTTATATCAACTGCGTGTTTGTTTACATTATCATACATATGTCCACACATGTATGTTTCGTAATGATAAGTAATAAGTAACTTCTATCAGATGTTTCCTGTAACTTTTGTATTCCTGTGATGCCACATTGTGGTTGTAGTTGAGTCCTGCTGGATGGTCTGTTGTTAACATAGTAAATCATGAGATGAGTTGTCAGTGTTAATTTAACATTTTGTTACAAGACTTGTTTTCTGTTTAAAATAGTTTTGCGTAATTTTCTATATAAATGTCAATAGGTTATAAATATATCAATTAATATTTTTACGGTCCCTAAAATAGGTTTAGAAAAATGCACGTTACCAAAACAGTTCAATAGTATAAATCAGGTTAATTGGTGATCCTGTATACTCACAAGAGTGAGTGAGTGAGTGTGTGTTTGTGTGTGTGTGTGTGTGTGTGTGTGTGTGTGTGTGTGTGTGTGTGGGTGGTTGTTTATATGTGGCTCTGCAATGGGCTGGTCACTT
>JAOWBL010000022.1:8999022-9013219 GCA_028564865.1 Zenarchopterus dispar
CATATATATTAGCTCACTTAAACAGGAAGTGGCTAAATGGAGACCCCTGCCTTGCCTCTGCTGCTCAAATGTTTCAGCCTCTTTTTAGAGCCCAGGCCAGTGTAACAAAATGGACACTTGTGAGTGCAGAATGAGGAGAGTAAGGAAGGAGAGCTAGATTGGAGGTCAGGGAGGCAGTGGAGGGAAAGGCAGGCTAATTGTAAAGGAGCAGGGGGTCTAATGATATCATTACCTAAAGCAAGCCACCGTTGACTCTTAACCTTGGTTTGTCCCCAGGTTCCGGTACTAGGTTGGCAATAAAAACCACTCTAAGTATTGCGAGCACTTAGGAGTTTCCTCAGATCACAGTTCATCAGTGTCAGCATATTTGTCTTGGATGGTTGGGCCATCAGTGAGTTTGGGACTGTTGGGGTTGTTGGCTCCCTGCTGCCTGCTATAAATCCTGCTGTATTGATGAAGGCTACATGTTGATGTGATAATGGATGCTGAGTTTTGTTTTTCTTCTTTTGGTACATATCTAGGCATGGTGTGGTTACATCAAACTTTTATAGAAGTCAATGTGTGTCCATTTGTCATGTTTGATTTGTATCTTAATACTCCAGCCTGAGAGCTGCTCCTGCTAACCTTCTATAAACTCAGTGTAGACAGGACTAAATGGATGATGTTACTGGTACATTAGGTTATATGTGTATGCATATATGTGTTGACATGCAACACACATATAAGTATAGAAGTGAAGAACTATGCTTGTTCTGCTTTTCTTGTCCACCAAACTCCGGACCCAGACAAAGTATGTATCAACAATGTAATGTACAATATGTAATGTACTTATGAGCATTAACACATGAAAGAATATGTGAGAGCCTGATCAAAAATGTGTGTGAGAGAGAAAAAGTTAAGCTTTGTTTGGTCCAAACTGCCAAAAAGCATGAGTTTAAAGGACTGTTTGAGGGTGATATATTGGCTTTAGGGTTTCCCGGTTGGAAAGTTGGATGAATCAGAAGAGTACGCTACAGTTCTTTATAAGCATTTTTTTCTCTTATTATTATTGTTGTTGTTGCTCCTTTTTGGGATATGATTGCATCATTGTTAACGCTCATTTCATAGCAAGACGGTTGCCATTTTAAACCTCGGCTGGGCCCTTTTGTGTAGTGACTGGATGTTCTCCCGTTGCGTGTGTGGGTTTTTCACCACAGTCCAAAACCATATTAGATTATTAGGTAATTGTAAATGGTCAGTTGAAATGATCACGCACAGATGTTTGCCTCTGCCTGGGCCTTTGATAGAATGTCGAACAGGGTGCACATATCAAATCACAGCTAGAATAGGCTCCTGAGCAGGGTGAAGCCAGTGTAGATGATCGATGGATGAGTGGATAGGCTTTAAGATAAGATCAATAAATATTTGCAATGGGAAAAAAGAAGTGATATAGGGAAGGATATCTAAGCTCTCATCAGGGATGGTAGAATTCAAGGAGAAGTCCTCACAAATCTAGAAAAACAAGGACAAATATGCTTCTGTACTTACACGTTTGGCTGGACTGATGAGCCGCATGTTCTATGTGTAAGCCTGGCCCTTGGACTTCAACGCCCTTATTTTGCATAGCATAGCAGTGAAAAAACGGCTAAGGTTACAACCACAGACCCTGACAGTAAAAAATCACTCCAGTAATCTGACATTTATATGCTCTAGTCTCCCCCAGTTACCTCTTGCACCCTGTTCTCATTCATTATTGCCCTCATGACTGCTGGAACGTCCAAGTGTTTGTTCTTCATGCCAGCCACAGTCCTTTGCATTCTCCTTCCTCTCTTTCTAACCACCATCCGTTTTCTGTTTTCTTGTTGCTGTGCAGTTTTACATATTTATGCGTGAGTCTACAGTGCACGCTGTCTTGTTTTCATTTTATACATGCGACCCTCCTGCTTTCTGTCATCCTAAATGTCCTGAGCATTTTAAAGGCCACGACATCAGAGTGGGCCAGTGCTGGTGGCTGATGTGTGTTTTGTGGTCGAGGCTAGCTGGCCTATAATGTCATCTGTTTTCCAAGATCTTTAGTTGGAGGGGAGTCCTAGGGAGCATGTTGATTAGGGTTCTCATTTGTGTGATTTGTGTGCACTTCCAAAGTTACAGTGTACGCCATGTCGCGAGTAAAAATAATTAGAGTTGTAAAATGCTCTGGATATGATTTCGTCATAGCTCAAAGGCAATTGCGTGTGGGTTTGTGTGCATCATAGCATGTCTGTGGGTGGATGTATGTGTGTTTGTGATTTATATTGCTTATTAGTGGGTGTATAAAGAGTTTTACTAATGAGCTGTGTAATCCAAAATTCCTGCAGTGTGTCATTACACACAGTCAGATTTGTCTTAAACCAAAATGGATGAGAAGACGAGGCTGAAGGAGGGAGAGACGAAGACAGACAAGAAAGAAAGGTGAGTGAGGAATGAAGATGATAGAGCAAGAAATTGTGTGTGTGTGTGTGTATCCATTTTTGAATATGAGCAAGAAAGGGATTGTTGATTATTATTGTTGTTAGTGAAGAAAAAAGCAATAATCCTCTTCATATGCCACCATCACTGATTTCTGTAAGAGCAGAGATGAATCCTTCACTTGAACTTCTGAACTTTATTTCCTCCCCCTCTCTCTGTATGTTATTTCATTCACTTCTCACTCGACCTTCTTTCCTCTCCTGGGTGTTATTTCCTCCACTTCTCACTTAAACATACTTCTTTCTGTTTTCACTATAGATTTTGCCTTTCATTTATTTAGTCAGCATGTGATAGACAAGATCTTTTCATTGGCTTTTTATTATTTCAAATGTAAGACAATTCCCAATTGTCCTGTAAGATTTTTAAGACCTAGACTGTTTATCTGCATTGCATTTGCTGCAACTGTCAGACAGACTTAGCTTTCAAAAGCTAATCAAAATAAAATAGATCAGCTCAAATTTATATGGGATGTCCAGACGTCTTTTTTCAAGTTCTTTCTTTTATAATCAGAAAGGAAACTAATACATTAGTCTTTCTTAAAATATACAAATTAGTGTTTCATATTTCACTTTTCACCTTTCAGAAATCAATTCATGGGAACAGAAATTTTGAGTCCTATTACCAGAACTTCAGAACTTTCTAATGTATTTTATTTTTTCATTCACTGAGGCTGAAATGACAGAAAGGTTTATGAATTCATTAAAGTATAGTATTTGAAATCAGTTCTACTAAGCTTAGACAGTGCATTAGCTATTTTTAAAAATACAAGCAACCTTCTTTTGTAAGAGACTTGTTCATATGAAAAGAGAGTCATAGTGATTCAGTAACTGCAGTGGTGTTAAACCCGTTTTCCTCTAAAAACTTCCTGTTCTGGATCCAACAGAAAAGGTGAGAATTTTATTTCTTTTAGGTCTCCAGCTGAAATAGCGATCTTGTTTCATCAAAGGGTGAGAGGCAAGTGTAATAAAATCTGACTTCTAGCATTATGTAGATCCCACTACAGATAGAAATCTTTATTTAAAAAATTCTGATTTTGATAATCTAAGAAAAAAACTAATTTGCAATTTTTGACAATTAATAGATGATTTCATGTCCAAATAAAATATATAATTTACATAAAAATCACATATAAAGTTGTAATGAAATGTCTATTGACTTAAACAGAAAACTTTGCATAGGTGGTTAATTTTAATATCCTTACTTTGATGTGGTAATGACCACATCTCTGAGGAGAGCCTAGTCTTTCTGTAAGTGATTTTCCTGCTGGCTATGTGTGGTTATTGCACCTTAAGAGACGCATGCATCCACACTTGGGTTAAATTTTGCAGATGCTTTATGAACAATCTGCGAGGATTTCCAAATTAATTCCGTCCACCCCATCATCAATTACCTATCCTAGTATAGGTGTCAAATGAGTGTCTAGGTTTCCATCAGGCAAGAAGTTTATTGTGAAGTCAATATCAAGGCATTGCCTCCCAAAAGCATCAAATCTTTGGTGGAATTAAGAATAATGTTGCATTTTTGACTATGAACCTGCCAGTCAGCAGAAAAAAACATGAAAACTTCCAGGTTGATTTTAAGAAAAGTTGATTTCATGATTCAATTGGTGTGGTTATAAATGTTCAATTCACCCAGCTATTTTCAACAAAGGTCGTCATGCTGCAGAAGATGCATATAAAGAAACTGAACTGAATGCCAGCAACTGCCCAAAAATGCTTCTTTATGTTACTTTGCTTGGGCTCAGTCCACAGTTCTCCCATTCGGATGATAACCTGCTCTATTCTCTGAGTCACGGCTCCCCTAAATAGTGTGGTTTGTGCAACAAGATCTCCATGAAAGCATGATACGACAGGCAGGCAGCGAAAAATTTCAGCTTGATTTTTTTTTTAAACTGAAGAAAGTTTTTCGTGTAATCAGGCCAAACAGAAGCAGACAAGCAATCAAGGAATATGCCGCAGGAGGAGGTGGATTTGGTGAGAGGTGAACAAGAAGAAGATAAGGGAGGATGTGGATGAAATTAAAGAATGAAAGAGCAATTTAACCCACATAGTGGTCTGAGATGTTGCATTTGGGAGTAAATTTATACTCCTGCATGCATACTTTCAGTTCTACTCGACCTGGCCCGGGCTTCTCTGCACTTGGATTTTGAAGTAATGTAAGAAGCCAGCACATAAAGGAACACAAAGCTGGTAAATAGGCAGGAGAGTTCACCATTTCAACTGTTTCACATTTGCTCCATCTGATTTATTTATTTATTTATTTTTTGTATGGAGGTATGATGTAATGTCAATGTGAACAAGAAAAATGCAAAAAAGTTCAAAGAGATTACAGGGTTGTTTTTGTTTTCTGTCTTCTTTGTTTCCACTGTACAAAAACAATTTTAACCCCTTGATGACTGATATATAAAATGATATACAGAAAATGATCATTTTTAAAAGTGAAAATGTTTATTATATATTGAAGTTAACCCACGCCCAACGCTGTCTTTAACAGTTTTCTAATTAATATTTTTTATATCTCTATCAATATATTAGATAATTACATTTATTTTTCTGTTTATTGTCCCTGCTGTTTTAGATTTTTTTTAATTGTATGAATCTAATTTTGTAATATTGTTTTGATACCCAGATAGTGCAGAGGTCTCAGAAAGGTTTATATCAAATATTTGATATCAGTCATCAAGAGTTTTAGCTGAAACAACAAACAAAAAAATAAAACAGCAAATATCAAAATGATGATCATTTTCATGAAATCTTCATTAATCTGAGAGCAGATTTGCACCTAAATAACCTACCTACTAAAAGTGCACTCCGAATTTAGGAATGCTGTAAAACTCAGATGTGATTGTCAGAGCATGTGTACGTATATGGATGCCAAACTAGCCACGTGCTTCCACAGCTCATTAGGTAGTATAAATCTGTGACCAGGGACCCCCATATAATGAGGTGAAAAGGTGCGTCCTTGACCTGCCTGTCTATGCATGAAATGTTAAAAATATTGTTCATATACGTAGATATAGGGAATTCTAACTAAAGTAGAGGAATAGGGAATAAAATCTGATTCTGCTCTGTTAGATTATGAGTGTCACAGGGACCAACGAGGCACAGGTCTGGAAACAGGTAACTAATGTTGTTAATGTCATGTCATCTGTACAGAACAACATTCAAGAGGTGAAACAAAAATGATTTGATATGAAATTGGGTGCAAAAATAATGATAATAATAATTATAATAGCAATTTCTCTTCATGGAAAAAAAACCCCTCTGGTGCAGAAAAACACTTTGCCTCCATTATTGAAAAAAATCATTCCTGATGGAAACAGATTCCTCCACAACAGCAAAGGTACACTTATACTCTTTATTTAATGTGTTATACCTATCTTTATTCACCGTGGCATCCAGGCCATCTGTCATTTTTAACATACATTTTAACAAATGATGGATAAGCCTTTATTACAATTCCTTAATTGTGGTTTGTTTAAAGTTTGTTTTCCCACAAACCTAGTATTCTTTCAGTAGTTCTAATAAATCAATCTACAAGAAACAAGTTTTACATTTACAAATTACTTTTAATATTTTAGTAGCCCATCAGTGCCGGATAAATGAAACCACATACTGTAAAATCATTCAAGAAGTTGCTGGTGTGTCCAAGTCGCTCCATCGGGAGCGTCCTGAACTGGTTCTGCAGGCACTCCGGTGCATTCAAGACCTCTGGCACTGGAAGGCCTTGTTTCATGGCCATCTTGTATGGGATACAGCAGGCCAGTATTATTTTGCATGCCTTCTTTGGTTTGTAGAGCAGGGTATTGACTTGCCTCCAAGCACAACCACCTTGCCTTCATGACAAGGTTGGTGCACTTTAAAACACCCTGAGTTGTTTTGTGCAACGTGCATATTTAACAACCACCTGAAACTATAAGAAACACAATATGAAGCCTAAATCTACAAAATGCCCATTGATTTTGATAAATGTGTAATATTTCTAATTTATTCTCATGTTTAAAACAAACATTTTAAAGGTATCTCCATATTGTGAAAATAGCAGTCCATATAACACACTGAAGTTGTGAAGTCTGGTGATTACAAGCAATATTCCTCATCTGCACAAGTTCTACACATGGCCGGAGGCAGGAGTAGATTTTGTACGTGCCTATAAACTACTAACATTTTCTTGAATGCCATAATCAATGTAAATTCTGCTTGGCTCCCAGTTTACACACAAATTTGTTCGGCTGAAGTTTCATGAATGATGCCCAATCTGTGCACTTTATCTGGTTCAATAAGAAATGCTATCCAGATTATTTTATTTATCATGTAACTTATTCATTATGAGGGGAAAAGTGTTTTTTCTTTCTCTTTTCTTTTTTAATTATATAATCACTATGAGTGTAAATCAACATTAGGGGTTACTAACATTTTCTTTATATGCTGTCCAGGGCAGGATGTCCAATTTAGTCTAACCCTGTCTCCTTGAAATTGTGTTTATACACCACTAATTTTTGTTGATTGCTAAAGGGTTATGGGGTATGCACAGTATATTATGAGCATGAATGAGACTAGAATTTCTGGAGCCTTGACTATTTCCCAGATGTGTTCTCCAAAGTTTAATGTAAATTATACCCCTGAGTGACTGTGAGTTGAGGGTGAAACCAGGCATACATTTCTTGGTCTGAATTTCCATTTTTCTTTTTTTGTTTTCACTCTTGGAAGGGGAAACTTCCTATTCTTGTTGACCTCTAGGCCAACAGCCTGTCTCCTCTCAGTGGCAACGACAAGAGGCACAGGTATACCAGGTGCTTGCTCCAGGTGTGTGTAGGTATGTGTGTGTCAAGGATAGATCTCTTTTGTGTGTAAACTGCCAGATGTGCATCTTGTCATACTGTCAGAGAGTTACAGAAACCAGAACCAGCAGGCGAGTGTGTCTCCTGCTTAAGAACACACCGCAGCTGACATCAACAAGACCCAACTTGAAATATCAAGGAGAGCTGATTTGAAAAGACTGGGTTTCAGGGAAAATGTAACGCTTAAACCAGGAGATTTGAAACTGTGGAATAGATGAACACCCACTGAATCAGGTAACTGAGTCATAGGACTCTCTGTGGATCAAGGAGGATGCAGCTAGAGTTAAAATGGAAGACAGCTGTTGTCAGTATGGGCTGACTGTGTGATAAATCAGTTATCTTATACCCTGTATTAGCAATACTACTAACATTTAGAAGAAAGCAATGCATTCTCTGAACATTTTTTCACTCCTGCTTTTGTAGTCCATGGAAAAATTAAAATGAAATGGTGTAAGCCTACTATGATTTTGTTCTCAAAAACACAGCTTTTCATTTATTATCTTTTTTTAGTATCCTTCTGCTTTCCTCCTGTGCTCTTATGCTATTGCTGTGTCATTTTTTAAAACACTTTTTGTCCAGATTTCTCTAGTGTGCCAAAACAGTTACACAGAGGATGGCAATCAAAATTGCAAACATAATTAGCAAGCTAAAGTTGTTGCTAACACAAAATAAGACAACAAATTTGATCTCTTTAAGTCTCTCCAGCCATGCCCTTACAGATTCAAATTTTTTCAAAATAAGTCCTTTTTTATAATTTTTTTTTTTTTTTGCTAAATTTGGAAGGAAGAAACATTGAGGGAATGGACTGACAAAATGTAACTAATTACTTTCAGTGATTTACACAACTAAACTACTATAGTAACAAATGCTTTCTTGAAACTTCCTTTCTTGTAAGCACTTCCTGTCATTGCAGTTCACTGTAGTAAATATATCATATCAGAAACCCTCATTTGATTCACTTTTAAATAGATTCTTGTAGAGCACATCCCCCACATCTTACTATTGTTTGACTTTACTTAGTTTTGGAATAATACTTGCAGAAAGAAAGACACAGAAACAAATAACACATTAAAAACACTGTTGCCTCATCTCTTGACTTGTCTGAAGAATAAATGTTTCACTTTATTGTGTTGACAGAGATTAAAAATGTGCTCTGTTGGCACATTATGGGTTTAATCATTTCTGACAAAACCATGCTCCATGTGAAAATTCAAGTTGTGTTTAATGAATACCCACTTTACTTGTTAATGTCCCATCTATGCAAAAGAAGCTGTAAAGCTAATAAACAGCTAAGTGGCGCTGGCATATTTTCACTCACATATTGATACTTTCTTACAAAAACCTGGAAGGCCACTACACACTCCAAACTTGGCAGATAGTCTGACTTTGGTTTGAGGACTTCCCTAGTGTTTTTTTTTTTTTTTTGCCTTCACTCTCTGTGGTTCTCTTTCTGTCTCTCTCCCAGTCTCTCTTTCTTTTTCCTTGTGTGTGTGTGTCTGTGTGTGGTAGTGGTGGTAGTGGGACCTTTTTCTTGTATAACTTATTTCATGCAGGAAAATGACATTGCGGGCTCATAAATCATAAGTACTTTCTAAGTAAAAAATAAAAGCTGCTGGATATGTGATGTTTCAGTTCACATTCATAAGCTGATTTTTAATGAAGTAAATATGGAATTTCCACCTCGGTTGTCTTTCATTAAAACCAACTGGCAAGCTAAAGTTCTCTATATTCTTACTCTAATGACTTTATTTGGTAGAGATAGGAGGAGATGTTTGAGTCAGTCATATAGACAAACTAAGTACAGTTTCTCCAGTATGTTCTGCATCCTTGCAAAGAGAATTCTTATCATCAAGCAAGTTTCCACTTGTGGGAGTTCTGGGTAGATTTTTCGGGCTGGGCCGCTTACGTGTGCCTCCATTACCAGGAACAGCCCTGTAAAAGTGGCCTTCAGGAATTTTTATGGGGCCAAAAAAGTCCCTGTTGTAGGAGAGGTACTCAGGTTGGTCAACAGGAACCACCTGGTGAAGGGTCTCTGCTGATCAGGAGTTTTACATTACATTAGGAGCTCTCACATGAACCCAAACCATGTGAACACAACTTATTTGAACTATCTGGACCAAAAACATTTTGCTGCAAGTACATCTGATGAAGTTGGAGATTACAAGAAAAAACAATTGATGGACCAGCAAGTTGGTTACAGGTCTTGTTGATGTGTTATGCCATGGTAGAAGTCTGGCAGGGGTTTTCTTTTAATCTCAACTGCCGTGACTGCAGGCATGTATTTAAAAAAAAAAAAAAAAAGAAAAAACGCAAGTAGCATCCATTGTTTATGTGTTCCTTCTTTTCTTTATTTCCTCTCCTTGTATCCTGTTGGCCATTCGCTAACAGTAAAAAATGTGCATTACTGCCACTTCGTGGTCGGCTGTGCTATGTTTTTAGTGAAACGTTCTTGTGTGGCTCTACAGTGTAATAAAGAGACACTTCGGCTGAATGAGCCGTAAAGACAGTGGGCCCTGGTAAAGGTTCCTGTCTGGTGGATTAATCCTGAACTCCTGCTAGTGGGAATGTGCCTAAGTATGACTTGAAGAAGAACTCAGAAATAAATCTTTTCCTAGGGTCACATTTACATGATCAGAGAAATCAGAGCACCGCATGTCAGAAAATTGCATCCTAATTGCAAAATATACCATTAGCAAAAGGCTTGGTTTGTTTCAAGAGCTTATAGAGCAGCATTTAATTAGATCATGCTGCCATTTCATAGATGCCTGACTGGTTTGTAAAATTGCCCTTCTTAGAAATCAAATTAGAAGACATTTTCAGAAGTTTTTTTTTCTATAGTTGGCATGTGTGATCAAAAAATATGTATTCCTTGAACATTCTCCTAACTTTAAGGGGGGTAAGAATTGTGACATTTTGGCTCAACTCTTGTCATTTTTGAAGTAATCATTCCAAGTCCGGTTCTGCCATCAAGAGTGTTGACCTTACTGACCTGCCACTGGCAGAGAAACCTTTAGTCAAGTCTGAACATACACAGCGCTCTCTGCTGTAATCATGTGAAATGGCAGCATTAAATGTAAACTGTTTTCACTCAAGAATATTTAGCAAAGTGCTTTATTGATTTTTTTAGGTGTTTTGCTTTCATTTAGGGAGGTTCAGATGGAGAAAGTCCAGCGGCCAGCTCTGGTCATGCGTGGTTTAAAGTAATGTTATGCGGTATTTACTGACATCTAGCACTCAAGTTGAAAACAGCATCCATTCACATTTTGTTACATCTTGCATCTGAACTGGCATAGTATAATGTCTGTTGAGGAAAACAATGTACTTAAGCGTGACTACAAAAACCTCTGTTCTTCATTAGTCATCTCCATCTGAGAAAAGCCAGTGTTTATTCTTGCTTTCTGCTTTTGTCTATCCCCAAATCACTTTCTTTGCCTGTGTGTTTGATGAGGTTAGTTCACCAGTCATTGCCTTTTTCTGCAGTATGTAATAAAAATGATTCTCAAATGTGTGTCTGTTTCTTCTTCTCTGTCACCATCTGAAAAGCACTCTTCTTCTACGTGCCTTTTATTATAGCATTATTATGGCAGTTCCTTCATGTAAAGGCCCTACTGTGCATGTACTGTGGTTTTAAGGGATTTGTTCTGAGTGTATAAAAACATAACAGCATATCACATTTTTCATATTGTAATATTTTTTTCTCGTTAATCTTTGTTTTTGTTACACTAACTTTGACAACCTCATTCCTTTTGAAATACGGAATTGTAAAGTCCAAAGATAGTCTTTTTGAAAATATTAAGTACATTTCTGGTTGGTTTCGGAACATTTTGGACTTTAACACCGTGTCTGAAAAGCATCAGAGGTCTGCTAAATGGAGAAAAATAAACCAAAATAAAGTTACGAAGTGTAGCTTGAATTGAATTTGTTAGTCAGCCAAGTTAGATGAAATTGCAAAGAAAAGAAGAAACATCTGCTATTTTTTTATTGCACCACATCACTAACGTAGCAGTTAGTCCCCCATACTGCCAAAGGGAGTTTGATAGAATCTTTAGAAGAAAGGACTGAAAATCTTGTGATACTGTTTCATAAGTCCTGTCATTAGAGGAAAGCAACGCAGTATTTTAAACTATTTTCATCTTTTGTAAAAATCTTTTTTTGCACTATTATAGTTAAAGATCTAGGAAAAACAGCTCTAAAGGAATAATGACTAGGATAAAGAGTTAAGGATCATGGTGGAGGTAAAGAATAAGGGTTATGAAGGAGTTGGTGCCGATCTTTGGGTTGCAGCTGGAACATTAGCTTTTCACAGCGTCATTAGTGAGAGGTTTCCAAAAGGAGAGCTTCTCCTGCACTTGTATGAACATCAGTGGTTGTAATGTAGCAAGCATGTCAGGTACTTGAGTTGGTAGTTAGGTTTTTGTTGTTCTGCTTCAGTCTACAGCAGGACAGCTACTTTCAGAGCTGAAGCTTGTTTTTCAGATACTCTGACATGCTGTGTAGTTGTTGCAGTCCCTGGAGTGACCTTCAATCCAAATGTTAATCTTGTTTCTTCTAGGTCTTTTAAAATGTTGACTTTCTGACCCAGCTGTCTTATTGGTTCCGGCTGTTCTCTCTACAAAGCAAAAAAATCTGTTGTAACAAAGCTACAACCTTGTGCTAAAGTCACCTGTCTCTTTGTGGTACGATGCAAGAAAATGTCAAATTTTGATGCTGTTCTCAGCCAGAGTTGAACAAAGGACTCTTGTGTCCCAGTTATCAGATATCAAGAGTTAATGTTTACAATGGTATTTGGCTGTTCACACAAGATATATATGAAGATGAGTGTTCCCAATCTCTAACTTTAGGGAAATAACTTGGTACTCTTTACAATGTGGGTAACAAGGAAAAAGAATGTCAGCAAGTTTCATACTCTGCAGCTAATGGAAAACGTTTGTTAATCAGGCAACAACCATGTGTTTACCTTCAGTGTGCTTCAGCTCATAGATGCGAGTTGTTACCATAGACTGTAGAGAAGATAAGTGGACATCAACTATAGGTTTTCTGAAGAGTAGTTTGGAAGTTTAATTGTTGGAGCTCTGTTTGATGCCAACTAGGAAGGAACTAATTCTTAATTTTAAAAAACGGTCAAGGGCAGAACGAACAAGCCTGGCACTTGGTTGAAATACACTTGCTTCAGTGACCACAAACTAGTGATTTTAGTTGATAATGGCTTATGCTAACCTTTGATGCTAGTGACATCTGTTTAACTGTTTGACTTGTTTGTGAATTAGACTCTTTGGCCTCCTTGGAGTTTGAAGATGGATCAGGATGGAAACCACTGTTGCCCCTAGACCTCTCCTGGTTGACAATTGTGAATGAAATGTGCCCAGTGAGTGTCAGCTGGCACTCAGTAAAATTGCTGGAAGGAGATCATTTTTCACTGAGTGTCTGTCCCTACGCTGTCAAGTTGAATTCCATGGGCAGAGCTGACAATTAGTGGTTTCAAGTTCAAAGGATGGGACTTATTTAAATCATTATCATCTAATGAATCTATCATAATGATAATGTTTCATTCAGTAAAAAAAAAAAAAAAAAGATATATAAATAGTAGGACTGTCAAAGTTAATGGATTAATAACACATGAAGGCAAAGTGTGTTTAATGCCACCCATTAAAAAAAACAAACAAAGAAACAAAAACAACAACACAAGATTAACACTCATTTCATGAATTCTGATCCTTGACCCAACCAGTAGTTTAGAGAAAAAAGAAGCAATGCAGCTGTAACAGAGTGTAAAAGTATCGCCCACTTGACCCATTGGTTTTCTGAAGAGTGGTTACAAAGTCTCTTTTTTCCATATACTCCACAATACGAAAAAAGAAAAAACAATATGTTTTTTTCCTCATTTGGTTTTGCCCTCAAAGCTGACAAGAACATGCCCAACCTATGTGAATTAAAGTTAGCTGTGCAGCACAACTTTAAAACCTGTGCGGTCTTCAGAAAACACTAAAATGCATACAGCTGGCTGTATGACACTACAAACTATTAGTAATGGTTAATATTAAAGGCCTTTAATTTTGTAACAATAATGGTTTTGTATAATTTTAACTTTTGAGGTCTCCCCCTGTTAACCTTGTCATGAATGTGAATGGAAGTTATGAAGACCAAAACTGTTTTTTAGTGTTTTGTACCACTCTTTAAGTACCGTTCTTTCTGCTGTAAAGTTTGACATTTTAATATGGGGTCTAGTGGAAATTGACTCATGTTTGGAGCCAGTCAGTTGGCATCAGAAGAGGCCCTAAACTGTTTTAGACCTCCTGGATGGATTTATTTTTGAAAGACACTGGTTGTCCCTTGGTTGTTGCGTGTGCTAGCCAACATACATGAATCATGAATAAACAACACTCATTTAATCATCTCTTTTATATTGAGGATTTTTTTTTTGATCATTGTTTAGCTTGTTAGTGTTTTTTCCCCAAAACAAATTAAAAAATAATAAAAATTGAAGTTGTGCTCCACTTTAGGACTTCAATTAGTCATTTGAAAAAAATGCAACTCAAAATCCCCAAGTAATTCTCTGTTGCATCACTTCACACAGACCAACCAGCCAGACAAGAGCTGATTATCTCCCAAGTGGAGATGAGGAAGCCACATGCAGTTTTTTATTTCTCGGTTTTCTCAATCTATATTAGAAAGACAGCAAATAAATAAATAAATAAACAATAATAATATTAAGTTGTCAAGGTAGAAAAAAGTTTAAATCTTTGAAAGTGATGTTAAGTGTCATATGCTTTAGATAGAAGTAATATCTGTGAAAGTGTGTGTGTGTGTGTGTGTGTGTGTGTGTGTGGTCTGGTTTTCAC
Organism: Zenarchopterus dispar; assembly: GCA_028564865.1. Lineage (NCBI taxonomy): Eukaryota > Metazoa > Chordata > Actinopteri > Beloniformes > Zenarchopteridae > Zenarchopterus > Zenarchopterus dispar. The sequence continues at coordinate 9,013,189 of JAOWBL010000022.1, forward strand.
CGGTTGTGGGGACAAATTTTTGTTCACACAG
>JAOWBL010000022.1:9013319-9032974 GCA_028564865.1 Zenarchopterus dispar
GATGGGACGAAAAAAGGTCCCCAGAGAACGTAAAATCCCGTTTTTGTGTGTGTGTGTGTGTGTGTGTGTGTGTGTGTGTGTGTGTGTGTGTGTGTGTACATGCTGGCATCTATACAGAGGAGTGTTCTCTTACACTCTGAGATGTGGGTTGCTCTGGGGAACAACTGTATATTAGGTAAAGGAGAGAAAGACAGCCATGTCCTCCTCCTGTCTCTGTACCCTCCCTCCCTGTACCCTGTACCTTCTCAGTGTAATTTAAAAGCAGCAGACTGTGTGATTTAAATATTACACATATATGTTATGCTGTCTGATTTTTACATCAGTGGCTGCAGAATAGACTTGATGACACGGTGGAAAAAGAGCATCTCTGCTACTGTGCACTGTGAAATACAGTTCTGAAGAATTATACTGTAAATGAGCAGTAAAATAAATTGATGGGTCGCTGTCTGTAGCAGGTTAGTAAGTCAGTCTACATTCTTCAGAGCTGCAGTGCTGAGGGACAGGTTTAAAAGGAATGTCAGTCTCCTAAAACCCTTCGGGTGAGGAATCAGGAACCACGGTCTGACTGAAAACACCTGCACCTTATGGAGGCCAGTGTGCAGAGAGCTTCAACATCCTGATCCAACATACACATTCATGAATGTTCGCTTTCACACACACCCATGTACATCCAGCCTAAACACGCACGTACACACATACACACATAAATGGAAGTGGAAGCCATTTGTGCGCACACACTGAGCAATGCAAAAATTGTGGCATACATACCTTGTGTCATCTTTTCCATGACTACCTAACTCTCTGCACATAAGCAGCATTTTTATCTCTTCATCCAGTAGGTAAAGCCCAATGAAATACTATCCACAGGTTGCAGAAATGGAAAAGACCCAAAAAAAATGCTTAACACTCCCAAATAAACTTCCCCTCTGCTCCTTTTCAGGTTTTCATATGGAAACTTCTGCAGACAGTGAGTTATTTGTGCAGGTCTGTCACATGTTTGCAGGTTTGCATTGGACTGTATCTGAGATAGGTGACTGGTTTTACTGGTCTACCTCGATTCACCTCATTGTGAACCAGGGGTCCGAGACAAAGCGAGTGGGGCTTAGAGGAAACTTCTTTTTTTTTCTGGAAAACCCTGTGTATGGTGCCTTACAGGCAACTTCCTCATTAGTGTTCCTTCTCACTGATTACACAGGATGTCTTCAGACTGAATTCAAATCTATTAAGTCTGAGATTTCCACAAAACATACAGAAGCAATCAGCCCTTGTATGGAGAGTCTGTAACACCTGGTATATTTTACGTTCCTCACCTCAATACAAGAGCTTAGTAAAGTTTCAAGTGTGTGTATTTTGAAAACTTGCCATGAAAAACGACCATATCCAAGGTTTTTTTTTTTTTTTGAAAAAAAGAGGTGACACTGTGGAATACCGTCATATAATTTAATTGTGTCTCATTAGCCTGCCCTTAGGGCTGATGGCAGCTCGGTGCTATGCATCAGGTTAACACACGGCCTTCATTAGTATTAGTTTGTTTACCTAGGCTGAAGACATACTATCATGCTCCAGGAGTCATTAAGAATCACAGCACAAGTGATGAGTTAAAGAATAAACTAAAGGCTAGCCGGGAATCAGTGTACTAAACACACAGAGATGACTTTAACACTGAGCACCTGAGGCACATCTTGTACGAGGTTCTTATCCTTTCACAGGACATGATGAAACCAATATTGTATATTGTTTGTGGACAGAGTACTGTTCTCATTTTCGTTTCTGGCTGTCTTTTCTATAAACAGGAAACCAGATTTCTTTTCGTTGACATCCAAAAGAAAGTTTGAGAAAGCCAAGCAGGAGGGAAATGGGGATTTTTTGATGGTGAAGTGCAACCCCATTTCCAGAAAGATTGGGAGATTATTGAAAATGCAAGAAATTTTGAAGTCTCTCAACTCTTAATTTGTATGAACCTTTCTTTAACAGACACAAATAGAAGATCAAATTATTTTCAGCCTCTCCGCTGAACAACTTCATTGTACTTCAGGAACCTTAATAAAAATGATGCAAAGAAAGACAGAAGTTAATCAGTTAACAAGGAACAATGTTCAGTCAGCCAGCTCATTCTACAGTGAATATATATGTCCATCCACCCATTTACTATACCCGCTGAACCCATTTACAGGGTCACAGGGGTCTGCTGGAGCTTTTCCCAGTTCATCACAGATGATAGGAAGGGCAGGTTGCCAGTCCATCACAGGTCCACATATATGGACAAACACCATTCATGCTCACACTCACACCTATGGACAATTTTGGATTCTCAATCAACCTAACTTACATGTTTTGGGACTGTGGGAGGAAACTGGAGTACCTGGAGAAAATCCACGCCAGCACGGGGAGAACATGCAAACTCCACACAGGTGGGACTGGGTGTTGAATCAGGAACCTTCCTTCAGTGAGGCAACAGTACCCACGAAGCCACCGTGCAGCTGAATACATATGTTTCATTACCAATATTATTACATATGTTTATTACGTGGCATCTAGGCTTATCAGTCTTTACAGATAATACCTACAGTCAAGTATTAGATGTGATGGATAACAGCTTAACCTCCCCAACAAGGAATTTTCAAGCAAACAAAGAGTGAGTAATGGTGTGGCACATATTAAAAAAATAAAAAATAAAAAAATTACTTTCCTGAGGAGTGAGCAGAATTTTGATTTTGAACTTTGGTTGATTCTCATAAGTCAAGGAAGTGAAGTCTTAAATCAGGTTAGGACCAGATGAAACTGGAACATCTCAGGAGCAGAGCTTATCCTGAATATGGTGCAAAGGCTACCTGTGTAGCTGTGCCACTGGAGAAAGTGCAACCTTGATCATCGAGTCAAGCTCTAACTGGCTGAGCTGCAGCATCTGGAATAGACTTACCTTCTTTTCCAAACAACTAAGGAGGTGCATTCTCAAAGAGCCTATATGTAGTTTTGACCAGTGGCAGGCTTGGCAATTGTGCAGTGGTTAGAAAAGCAGAGATGAGCATTGTTTTCCTCCTTTAAATAGCTCAGTGACCTTGAAGGTATAACTAGGAATTACCTTTTCATGTTGTAACCTTTTCATAACATGAAACGTTTCTTGTATTTTATGAATAATTAAGTATTTTAACCAGATGCAGTTTTTCAAGTATTTTACCCATAAATATATTTGCAGACAGCTTTGTTTAATAAAAAAAGAGTACTTCAACCTCTGTTGAATACACACATCTTTTGAGCCATCAGGCAACATGGTATTCGTAATTTTCATGACGCTGTGATGATTATAGCCACATGGACTCAAGTGTACCTTGGGAAACTATTGTTATTGAGTACAATCCACTGTTACATCCAAAAATGCAAGCTGAAACTATATTACACAAGCAGGAAATCATTTATCAATGGTGCACCGAAATGACGCAAAGTTTTCTGGGCACAAGCTCATCTGCGAAAGACGGTGGGCACATGTTCTGTGGTCAAATGAATCCATGTTTCAGATTGCTTTTGGGAAGAACAGATGTTGGCTTCTACATCCCAAATATAATAAAGATACTAATAAAAGACCAACTAGATTTTCATCAGGAAAACAGAAAAAGCATATTATAGGAGTGCACATGACATGGCTATCCTGCAGAGCTTCATTTTAGAATCTGGATAAACATAGACCACCATCAGGCTAACATCTTTTCCCTAGAGGTCCATGGTTATTTCAACAGGACAATGCCAGGCTTTTGCACAGCTCACAACATTGCTGCTTTGTTGATGCATCACATGTGCTTGAAGGGCCTGCTTGCAGACCTGCTTTCGAAAATGTGTGGTGCAACAGGAAGTGGAGAATCCCACACTGAAGGCCAGACTGCTGAGCAGCTGAAGTCTTGTTTTCAGCAACAATGGACATAGTTTCCTCATTTCAAAAACTGTAACAATTAGTGTCCTGTTCAAATCCATAAAAGTGTCCATTTACACTTTTAAATGATGTAACACAACACTAACGCTTACTTTGTGTTTGGATTGTGTTTTTGTGTGTTGCTGTCATTAAACTTTAGTTTGTTCTAATGGAGCTGGTCAGATAAAATTCTAAAAAAATCAATTCCATTTGTACTTGTGCCTGGTAAATAAACATTAAAAAGAAAAAGAATAGATTTAAGTTTTCTGTTGCATTCTAGTTTTTGGAAACTTTGTTATTGCATTAAGAGTGAAAAGTGAACTGTGAAGAGAAGGGAGACAGTGAGGAAAATTTTGGCACCAGATATTTCCCCTGTTTGCTGCAGGGCTGAATATAATTTGTCTTTGTTGTATATTTGGGCTTTGTTGTCAGAAAGACATTCTGGATAGTATTACTTCAATTTTTGCTCCAAAGTCAGTCCCACAGCACTCATGTTTTTATCTTCTTTGCTATTTTCTTGTTCTGCACAGATGCCAATATTTCATTTTTCATTAACCAACAAGAAAATAGGATTAATACAACACAATTTCAGCGTTAATTTATTATGACACTTGTATTATATGTTTAAACAGTTCAAAAGTCCACCATTGTCTTGAATCCCTTTTCAGATGTTATTTTATCTTGTTTGCTATAAATTTTGCTTCTATTTTGGCATATAAGCAGATGGGAAATTGTAAACCAGTTCCAAGCAAGTATGAGGTACTATGAAATAGATAACTGGTCTTTCTCTAAGACTGAACTCAGGTCAAACTATAGAAATACATGTCAAAGTATATGAGCTCTTTGGACTCAAAAGCACATTGCTATTGTCTTTGTCAGTAATGAATAATGTTTTCCATCTAGAATGAAGGCTCAGGAGAAGGTCACATTTTAACAATGTGTGCTGTTATGTGGTATGTATTTGCAGTTTGCATTTCTGCACTTGTCTGTGAGACTCTTGGAACAGAATTTCTGGGTGTAAGAAGACCTGAAGCTGGTCCTCTCAGTGCCACCAATCATAACCTTGCCTTTAAAGTCTGAGTTTTGTGTGTGTGTTTATGCACGCATACAGACTTACACACATCACTAGCCCAGTGCCAGAACCCATTCATCAGACCCTCATAGCTGGGTCCTGTCAACCTCCAGCCCCAGGCCTGTAGGCCTTAAGCCAGGGGCTCGAGTTCCGGGCTTCCCGCCAGTCTGTCATGGTGCTGGGCCGCTGGCCAGCCTTCCATCAGCTTTGATGTGAGCTGGATTGCCAAACGGCTGAAGAAGGGTGGCCCCTCAGCATCGGGAGTTACACTGCAAACTGTGTGGGTCAGTAAGCTACCACAAGCAGTCAGAATGAGCTCACATGTGAATGTACTCACCAAAAGTACATGTGTCGAAGTTTCACTTTTTTTCTTTTTTTAAGTTGAAGTTTCCATTGCACATGCATTTAATAAATTAAATTAACACTTGAAATATTTTGTATTCTTACATGATTAAGTGGGCCTAATTGTTTAACTTGGAGGGTTTTTAGAACTCAACATAATTAGCATCCAATAAATAGACATTTTTTTATTGCTCCACATGCTGAGCTATAATTTGTCAGATTTTCTTCAAGCCGAAGACTGAAATACAGCATTTTATGGCAGCAGAGGCCTGAGAGATTGATTACATTGGAGGAAAGCAAGCAAAAGTAAAGAATTCATGAATTATGTCATGTTTTAAACTAGTGTGCCAACACCCGTCTTCATAGACAGGTTAACCTCTCACAAAATACAAGCACATGTAGGCACACCTGCATACAAAAACTTAACATTTACACCCTTATGCACACCATAAAAGGTGCACAAATCCAACAATAGGTTGTGCATGACTCCTTGCAAAATATTTTCCTCAACTAAAAACAGCATTCGTGTTTCAAAAGCAACAAACACTGATAAGTGTACATGTGCTGATTGACAGCAAGTGTAATATCAATTTTGCATGGAAAATTTGTGGTATTTTGATACAATCTGAACAAGAGTTTTGCTAACTGTTGTCCGACCTTGAAGAGGAAATGATTTTCCCAAAATATGGCCTGCATTAGCACCTCAACTCTCTTTTGCTCTCTTTGTTTTGTTTTTGCTCCCTTTATATCATTCTTTTCTCTATTTACCTACTTTTTTTCACTTTTCCTATCTTTGTTAAACAGAATCAGTTAGCAAAGAGCATCAATCTTTTTGAGTTCAATAAGTCTACACAGGCTGCTGGATCTAGCAAGTCTGATTAATTTCACACAAAAACAGTTTTTCTTTAGATAATCTGATGAACAATCGTCATTCCTTCTCCATTCAAGTAGTTATTTATTTAGAAATCCCCGCAACGCGATACCAGTGACATTTTAGAAAAAGTTTTGTGCTTTCCAAATTGGACAAATAAATATGACTTATACTTTGTGAGAATGCAGTGGCCTTTCCGAGCTCTCCTAGAGAGTTACAGCCAAAAGGAAATGTAAAAGTTCCACACACAGACACAGGGCCTTACAGAAAGATATTCACCTTTAAAAAGGTGTTAGTTTTATTGGATCTTGCAAGACTTTACCTGCCTCCATTTTTCCATCTGGGCTGTGTTGATTCATTAACCACAAAGACCTCAGTGTAAAACCCCTGTTTAAACACCTTATTTCATTAAGTACTTTTTAATGAGGGCGCTAACTAGCCCAGGTGTCAGTCATCAGGAAAGATATGGCCAGAGCGTATGGAAATTATGTCTTTCTGTGGTCTATTACATGATTCCTGTGATGGTTACAGTAATGATGAGTGCATGTGTCAGTTCCTCTTTAGTTCTCACCCGAAGTGCATCCTGTCTGACCTGTCTGAGGAGTAAAAATGACAATGAAACAGTGGGTTCAGTTTCACAATAGCAATGATTGAAACTCACAGCGACTAAAACGGTAATTATATAGTACATTTACAGTGCATACTGTCAAGAGATCAGAACAGAAAGCGTTCAAATTCATTGACTGAATTGAGATGTTGTAGGGCACTCTTGATCTTGATTCTTCCACTATTTCACAAATGATATTTTGATTCTGATAAGTGCATATGAGGAAGATGTGCTGAACAAATCCATGTGGTAGTCCTACTTTATTCTGTGTTTGATTGGTGGAAAAACAGGTCACATGATCTAGAAAACCACCACCAGCTTTTGTTTGAGCTGGGTACTATGTAAAACTAGTGAATTGCAATACTTTATCAGGATAAATTGCATTGAAAATATTGTAATTATCAGATCTTTAAAATTTGTTTTGGTCTTAATGATACCAAGTAATGAAAAGTTTCCTGCAACTATGTCCTAAACTGTGCAACAGCACAGGCTTGTTGTTTCTCTTCTTTTCAAAATTCTCCACAAATTCTCTTTTCAGGACATGTTAGGACTACAGGTAGAACAGTCTCGTATTTGTCTTCGCCTTGTTTTCAACAATGTCTTTCTAATATAAACAGAATATGTTTTTGTTTTTGAAGTGGTGACTGTGATCCGCTGTGGCAACCGCTCTAAGAGGGACTAAGCCAAAATAGTTGATGATGATATACAGAATATGGTTTTGCATTAACCTGTTGAAAAGATGTTGTCTTGAAGGCAACATCCCATCCCAGCATTCCCAAAGTAATCCCTCGCCCATGTGGTTATATGGAGTACTGGACAGTTCTTGATATAGTGCTGTCTGAGGGATTCACAGGTGTCCAGCTTAGTCTTATGCGCTCGCCTTTTATGCTCTGAAATTCCTCAAGATTCCTTGAATTACTTAATGAAAATATGTTTTGTAAAATAAGAACTATACAAATCCCTTTAGCTACTTCTTGTTTTGAAACAAATCAGCGATTTTTTTTTTCACACTGAGATTCTCTGCACATCTTTGTTGCTCGAGGAAAGACATGAAATATCTTGGGTTCATATTGTCTGCTAAGAAATAAAAGTAAATTTCAGAACCTATTCATTGTTTGTTATTTTTTTATTTGCATTTTCCATCCTAACCTTTTCTGATACAAAGTTTCTGACTATTGTATTGCAGATTTTTTGTAATTGCTTGTATAATAAAGGCTTACACTATATAAACACACACATTCCCCCAAACTCTCAACACTTTATCTGTTTTGACAGAAGGTAGTTAGCTGCTGTTGGTTTGAGTGTAATGTAGCTACATGTAATGTAGCTGTTTAGTGTATCATCAAATATGCTGTCAGAAATGCACTCACTTGCATCTCACATATAGCCAAGGAAAGGTTGAATCATTGTATGTTTAATACAGCTTTGTAAAAAAAAAAAAAGTTAAACAATTACAGTATTCCAAACATATACTTATAAGACTCAGACAGATCCACCTGTTGCAGGCACTTCACACTGTGTGATGTTGTATGTCATATGTATGACAGATGACATTGTAGCAATGGAGAAAAATTCTAGTTTCCAATTTTTACACACCCACTCCTCCACTCGGGTGTGTAAAAAATGAAAAACAGCCCTCAGGTGATTGATTACCAGCAATAGCCAAAATCCTCCTTCAACCTTAACTTGAACACTTCACTGATATGCTTCATTAAGGCAATCATTCAAGCACATGGCTTCAGTTCAGAGACCAGGAGTACATCAGTCATCCTCCTTTTGCTTCCGATGCAATTTCCTGTTCTGTAAGTCTTCTCTGTAGCATTATCTAATTATATAACTTCAATAAAGCAAAGATTTTTTGTTTGTTTGGGGGTTTTTTTCTTAGCTCTCCAAGAAGAAAATCTTCTGAGTGAAACTTTGTGTGAAATGTTGTAAATCTGAAGGGTAAATTTTGAATTTGACAAAATTATTTCAGTTCATACTTTGACACCTTATTCATCATGATTTTTGAGGCTGATCTCTTTTGACATCAGTCTCGTGAACTATCTAGCTTGTATAATCTCCATCTATCTATTTGTCAATCATCCATTCTCTCATTTTCTGCCACTTTTTAGGGACAGCAGTTTAACTAAAAATCCTCTTATCTCCTGTGTCACACTGACTTCTTCTATCTCATCTGGGGAGATACACAAGCATTTCCAAGCCAGCTATGAGATATAATGGCTCCACTAAGATTACCTTTTTTGTAACATACTGGTTCCTGGCATAAACACATAAAGGCTATTGAGGACCACAATTCCTAAGTGGGGCGACATGATCAAAAGGGTCCTGACTAGGGTTCAGTTCAATTTATTCAACATGTATTTATTCCTTCTGAAAATGAGTTCAAATTAAAAAAAAAAGTATTTCCAAATTAAGAAGGAGATTTGTTGATAATTCATGTGTCCATCTCTGTTCTGTGTGTCTGTTCATTCAGTTATAAGCAGTGCGGGATTTTTTGTTTAGACTTGTAGTGTTTTTGAGCCCACAAATAAAATCTTGTTTAGGGCCATCAAAATTCTAGAACCGGCCCTGCATTTACTGCATACTACTTGTGTTAATGGTATTTGCTCATTCGGAACTTTAAAACCATGCTCACAAACATAACAACATTTGATAAGAATTAAAACAGAGATCCTGTTGAACCTTTTTCGTAGTATATGTCTATTCAGCCTTGGCAAACATGTGCATCTCACACTGTTATTGTTGTATTTATTGTTGAGTTTTGTCTAAAGTTTTGATTTTCTTTTTACTCCAGGACCACTATACAGTACCTATAACTCATGTACAGAGTAATGGACGATGTACTGTTGAAATTAACACAGCACAGTCAGGATGGACATAGCTCAATAACTATTGTGCTATTCTTTGATCATAAATAGGCAGAGTTGCGCTGATTTCAGAGCAACCCCAGGGGCCCACTTTAGAGTAATCCATGAAGGCTTAGTGGGCTGACAGAATCACTCAGCTACTGGCTGTGACCTGGTATCCTGCTCCCTGTGGGGCAGCCATGCACTCACATCCACCACATGGCCAGAGATGGAAAATGAAAGAGACCCCATGGCAAACCATAAACAAATAGATCTGTCCTGGGCTGCTTGTAAACATGTCTTCTTGTGTGATATACTGCTCGTACTCTGAGAGGAAGCCATAATGCAAGGATGCGATGACAGTGGAAGTGTATGTGATCTACATTGACTCAACAAGGGAGCAGTGTGAGCGCAAAGCAGTGGCACACAGAAACTACTCCACACCACATGTATGAGAACAGCAGATCAAATGTCAGAGTGAAATACTCAACAGCAAATATTTGTCTTTCTCAGAAATGTTCTGTAAAATCAATCTAAGTGCTTCTATAAATAAAAACCTCAAAATGGTCATTCTCTATGGCATTTAAGACAGAATAACATATTGTAATCCTTAACTGCCAAATGAAGGTGAATGTGTTTCCACATCTGTGAGCAATAAAGCAAGATGAGCTGCGCTTTACTGTGGTGCACATAGACAAACAGCTAGTCTTCCATTTTTACCTTTTCAGTTCACAGGATTTTCCTCAATTATTCTGTTTTGAAACATGCTCAAACAGATTTAACTATAAAGCATGTTTATAACTCTTAATTGGGTAGCCATGATAACCAGTTGAACAAAGACAAACTGATCTTTCTTGTAAATGAGAACAGTTATTATTGAGCTGGTAATGATTTCCTTTGGCAGTCATTCTTCCCTCTCTCTAATCCTCTTCCACCATACACACACAAAAACCTCAGCCATGCACGTTGAGAAATTGTGACCTCTTTGTATAACTTGTCTATTTTCAGCAGGAGCTCTGAGCTGTTGAAAAAACTTGTGGCGCAAGTGGTTTCTGGGGGAACCCTGGGATAGAAATGGCAGTAATAGGTGGGAGAGTCGGTAACTCTGTAGGACCGATTTATCTCTCTGATCTAGTCCAGATTGCTTGTGACGTCACAGCCTGGTGTTATACCCTGCCCTCTTTCTCTAAATCATGCAACCGCAATCTCAAATAACCCTAAATGGAGCTCTGTGGAGCGCCTTTACTTTGGCCCACTTGTTGTTTTAAAGCAAAAAAACTGGGAAATGGAACAAATTCTGCTTTGGCTTGAGGAGATGAGCTCTGCCACACAGCTGCACTCACAGAATATCCTTAATACTTTAAATATGTTATATGTGTTTCTTTCTTTTCTTCCTTTTTACTTTTTTTTAAAAGTTGTACAGTAGGTGTTTTCCACACTGACAGTTTTATTTGAGCCATAATGTCACGTAGTGACATACACAGGAATAAAACTACTCATATATAGACTACCCCTTTATTCATTCAACCATGATGTGGCACAGTGAAAAATGGGGATAGACCATAGTTCAGACTGAGGTTTCATTTCACAGATGGTAAAATGTGGGGTAAATGTATTACATCAACATGTGTAACCTGGTATGCTACAGTGCCTTTTTTACAGCAAAGAAACAGAGTTAACAAAATTGAGTATTCTGCATCAAGAGAGCTCTGGTCAACATATCTGGCTTCAGCAAAGTTTGCCTTAAATCAAGCAGCAACTTTGTATTAAGTAAACACAACTTTTCATATAATTTTCATTTAAAAAAAACCACAGAGGAATTTTAATGCAGTGGAAGAAGAATAGAGTAAAACCACTCGATAAGCTCAGGGAACCTCAGTTTTTACAAAGCTGTTCTCTCTATTATCATAATTTCCATTTAAGTATAAATTTAAAAACAAAACCCACACAAGCATCTGCAACAAATAAATCCTTAACTTAGTTTCAGATTTCAAATATCTGTTTTTGGAACTCAAAACCATCAGGATAAGAGTTTGTTATTTATTTATTCATTTGCTGAGACAACAATGAAGAAAATGTCCAAATTATATCAGGTAAACTGTAAAAAGACCATTCTTTTTATATAACCCACATACAGTGGTGCTTGATAGACTCTATAACCACATAAACCCTTACCACATATAGCAAAAAGCCATAATATTATACTTAGTATGGTATTTATTGAGGAAATAAATATGCAGTATTCCATATCTTTCACTGACGTACACATCTGGGCCTTTGCTTTCAGGATTGGGTGAGCTCCTTTGCAAAGGCATGTTAGTGAGTTTCCTCACATGAAGTACTAATTTAAACCATTGCAATTTATTTAAAGTCATCAGCTTGATTTGATCTTTCCAAAACATAAATTTTATTCATTATGCATCGTTATGTGACATGTATATTCAGGGCCACAAGTTATCTGCAGACAGACAATGGTCTTCCTGCTCTTGCAGGGAACTAAACTTGATGTTCAGTTCACTGATGCATGTTTGGACTTGATTCTTAAGAATTTGCTAATTTGTATTTTATCCTACCATCAGCCATGACAATCCGTCATGTTCTAAGTGCAGATTTCCTTTCTCTAAAAACAACACCTACCATTTAATCCATCAAATTCTACTGTGGTTTCATCCGTTCATAAAAGATTTTCCCGACACCCTTGACGTCTCTCCTTTGATCTCTTGCAAACTGGAACCTACTCACCACTAGAGCAACCTATTTTTTTACCTGCTTCTTCTTAGTGGTATATCCTTGCAGACATGTCATACACATCAAATATTAATACTAACCAGTGTAAGAAGCCTTCAGGAACTTGAATGAAAACTGGGTTTCTTAGCGGCTTCACAGACTTCTTTCTCTTACTCCTGCAGAGGGTAACAGTGGTCCTGAATTTCCTTATATTCTACTCAACCTCACTGTGGATCAAATTAAATATGATTTTGTAAGCTTTTGGAATGAATATGAACCATATTTTTTGTTCAATTATTAAAAAAAAATCTGTTTTTATTTGTTTGTCCCACTTCTACACTCTTCCACAAACATGTGGTGAGGATCAGACTCGGATGTATGCCTCGTCTTTGAATAAAGCAGTAACTACTGTGATCCAACTGGAAACAACAAACCCTTATTTCACCTCAGATTGAGTACTAATTTGCCAGGGCTTACAATAAAAGTGTGTAAGATATGCGTGTTGTTTGCGTAATTGTTGTTGTTGTGCCTGCATATTGGTTTCTTTATATTTATGAGTGTTATGTTGTTTTAGGTGGTAATTATAACAGAATCCAGACCGTCAGTTATGTGAGGCTATAAAGTGCTTTCACAATCAATACTTAGCTGCGTGTTCAAATGCCAAACCACACCTTATCACCGTGTGACCGCAACTCAAAAAAAAGAGAAAGACTGCCTGGTAGGACAGATGTCTAAATATTTATGCAGTCACCCACGTCAGCTGTCAAGAAAATGGTGCAGGCTGAAAAAAGACTGCCAAGATTAGATGTCTAAGCATTTTGTATGAACATTTGAAAGTATCCGTAGCTCTTCCATTGAGTGAGCGTGTCAGTTGTTGTGCCCGTACACCTGTGGGTTTCAGGTTTCCCCCCTCCTCCTGCTGTATCAATAAGCCATGCACCTGGATTTTTGTTTATGCTACAGCTAGAGGAGTCCTGCTGGTACGAAGCCAGTCAGTCATTCTGAAAAGGAGCCTCGTCCAGCATGACCTGCCCTTCACGTACAGCAGAAACCCAAAGGAGAGCCGTGATTTCATATCCCCATAAACTTAGCTGTTGACAGAAGGTTCAAATATGCAGGAGCTCTTGCTGGGCTCAATCTCCTCTGAGTTTTTCTCTTAACATTTTGCGCTCTCTAACTCTCTCTCTCTCTCCCCACATGCGAGCTTTGCATCTTTCTTGCCTTTGCTTATTGGCCTGCATGACACCAATTAGAAATGTAAACACTTGTCATGGTGTTGCAGAGGCTGCGTAAATGGGACACACGCAACTGTGCAGCCACACACACAGGGCTAACTGACAGGGTCACATGTGGTATGTGCACCTAAAGTCTGTATCATTTTACAAGTGTAAATATTAGTCAGATCCAGGAACATTTATAGGCTAATGGTAGGCATTCAGATTTTTTTTTTTTTTTTTTTTGCTTTTAGAATTTTATTCTTTGCTTTTTTCTTAGATCTCTTGTTTCCTCAGTCATTCTCCTTTGTTACATGCAACTCTTTCAGCTCTCATCTAATCCCCCATTTTTCATTACCAGATCTCTTCTGCTTATGGTCATCCTCTCAGTCATCTCCCAGATATCTCAATATCTCCATTATTCTGACATAATATGATTAATTACAGATTTACAAACCCACTGTCATTAGATCATTCTGGAGAACATACAGTACAAGCTCCAGACTATCTTCCAAAGCCCTGAAGCGAAATCTTCTGATCTTTGTGTGCTATACACCGAAAACACCCCCCATCCTGACCATTTGCTACAAATCTGCTGGATTTAAGCAAAGTTTTAGAGGCTATTTTAACACATATATTTGACATTTAACTGGTTTGGGAACAATTATGCACGGAAGAAAATGTTTCTTTGATGATTAAAAGTAACTCAGAGGGTGCAAACAACAGGAATACTGATAGAAAATACATCTCAGCTGGTTTTACATTTGATATTTATTGAAACAAAAAGTAAAGCACTGAGCCAATTTGTAAAAAGTAACAAAATATCAGCTATAACACATTATGTTTAACAAACCTCAAATTCATAGAAAGCTTATAAATATACATAGTTGAATTGGTAGAAACAGTTTGCCTATTGAGAATGATCACAGGGATAATGAGAAGTTAACTGAGTGGTACTGGAAATGTGTGGCAACAGTAAAACTGGAACATTTTGTGATACAATGTGTGTGACAGTAATGCTGAGCACAAGTGAGGAGAAAGTAATGGTTTCAAAACAATAAGGTGCATTTCCCTTTTACAAAAACAGTGAAGAGCCACATCGGTGAGGACTAGAATTTTTAAGTGACCTTAAAATGCTGAGATATCTGACTAAATATGTATTCATCAGACAATGTTTTTCTTTAGGTGGTTAAAAGGAAATAAATACAGTTTACTGATTGGTTGGATAGACATACTATATACAGAGAGCACTGAATTTTTCACCACTGTAACCACAACATTGCCCATATATATTAAAACCAGGATAAGTACTGTAGAATAATGTTAAAGTGATAATCTGAATTAATATGGGAAAATGTAGGCTATAATATGATTATACTGATAACAGCTGAACAGACATATCGACCAGTCAAAGTCTCTGAATCAAAGTGCATAATGGTGGAGGGCTTGTTGCAGCACCTGGGGAACATAAAGGCTTCTGGGGCAGCTTAATAAGTGGCCCAGTCCCCCCAAAAATATCCTGCTTTTAATAACCATAGTACTGAAATGACTCACACAAACCGACATGGAGTGACAGGTGGCATGTAGGGGTCGTGGAATCCGATTTGGGACTTTAAAAGGTACACCCACAACACGCATGCATTCCTCTTCTCATCACAGTCATTTTCAAAAAACAAATCAGAACCTCTGAGCCAACTATGCTGCAAAGAAAAGGCATTTCTTGTGAGAAAAACTGTTAGGCACAGTTCAATTTAGCAATCAGAGTGACCCATTTGATGAGAAGAAACAAATCTTGTCTTGGATTAAAACAAAAGGGTGAGGTGGGGGTAGATTTTCAGCCCGTTTTAGGCACTTGAAAGGTTAAAAAAATTGGCTGGTGATGACTGGGCCAGAATAAAACAATCTACAAATAAATATTTCACAATACTCTCAGTTTCTGAAGACATAAGGTATTTTTTTTAAAAAAGGAGTGTCTTTTTGCAATGATAATTGTTTAACTCTATAAATATAATTTATATAGTTTCTTTCTTCCATTTTCTCTGTCTTCCATTCCTTTGCTCTACTGCTCACGAACGCAACAGTTCTCACTTGCAGACGAATTGGTCTACAGTTTTGGTGCAGCGTTTGCACTTGACGTAGCAGCACCAGTGAAACTTGCAGTGGCAGCGCTCCACTACCAGGGCCTTGTATTGGTCGTAACCTCTGCCGCAGCACATCAGCTCACAGCCATCCATGCCCTCTGAGGTCTTGTTGCAAAGGCGCCCCACTGTGCCCAGGGAGCCTGTGCTTTGGTTCTTCAAGCAGTAGTCTGGACTGGGCTCAATGTACACCAGATCGTGGCTTGTGGGAGGGTTGAACTTACTGTGCATCTGCACCAGCTTTCCGCGTGAGTTGAGTTTCATGGATGCAGCACTGTCATACTTTTCCTTCAGTGCGTCGCCCACCTTGCGGAAGTCGGCCAGCTGCAGCCAGCAGGTCTTTAGGCTGCAAGAGCCTGAGACGCCATGGCACTTGCAGGAAACATGGGCAAGATCTGACACCGTCTTGAAGAGGAGCGAAAGGGGGTAGAGAAGCGAAAAGAGGGGTTTTATTTAAGAGATGACCTGGCAAAAGTGAATATTCTTTCTTAGAAAATTGCTGATGAATAGCATGCTCAAGTGACACATGCTTCACATAGTGAACCTCTCCTGACAAAATAAATATTCTCTTAATATGCTCTCATAAGGAATCGCTTTTCTATAGAAGACAAAATGATCCTGTCCGTGTCTCCGATAGTGCACAGAATAAAACATTGTCCACTCATTTGTTCTACTTGAAAGAGTACAGTCTGGCAACAGGAATCTGGCATTTTGTCTTCTTTGAGGTGGATTCAAGATGTTTGGAAAGGAAAAACCCCAGAGCTGTCTACAATGACTCCATCTCCCTGCAGATCAAAGCTGCAGCAGGAGTGAGCAGACGGAGCTGTTATACAGATGATCAGTGGAGACCTTTCTGACTGGCCTGGATTGTCTCACTTCCAAAAACCTCTTGCTGGCTACAGCAAGTTGGTCTCATTTTGGTGCTTGCAGTTAACATCTTTCTGCTTGTTTCTTATCTGATGACATCTGATTCTGTGTGTGTGTGCGTGTGCATCTGCAGCTCGAGTGTCTTACCCTCCGTCCCGCCTCGTTATTGTGAAGATTCATCAACAGTCGCGCACTCTCATAAGAGCCTTTGGGATAGCTCTTCTCCCTCTCGCGCGCATCAACAAACTCTTTGGAGAACCTGTAGCCATAGTTGAGGTTGTCCCCACAGCCGCCCCACAGCCAGTCTCTGGGAAGATCTTTCGGGCGAGCAGCACGACTACACCCGCAGCTGGAGAGCTCTCCCTCTCTGCAGGCGCGGCTCACAGCATTCACAACCCCTGCTGCGCTGATGGCGTAAGTAAATGCTGTCTCTCGGCTGCCTGTACATACACAAGCGTGACAAAGTTATCCCTTTTGATCTCAGCAAATTAAGAATTTCTAAACGCTGGTCTGTCATTTGGTGTATACATTTTTGTAGGTTATGACTTTAAGCTCATAGTTAATCTGTCATTTTGTTAAGGAGTGTGTGTGGTGTTATGAGATGTAATGTCAGATGACAGCATTCACCATACACTAAAGACTACAAAGTACCTCAGCCAAGTGCTGAAGGCTCATCTTCAACATGTTGAACAGTGATCCAGTTTGCTGTTATTGGGCTTCAGCCAGAGAGAAGAGAGCGCCCTCAAGTGACCGAGAAACTTAACAGGCAGCTGCCATTTCACCCAAACTCAAAGTGACAGCAGCACTTTTACTTTATCTGTCATGACTGAGTGATCCTGGAGCCACTGCTCATTAACTCCCACCATTTCTACCCTCAACATTTCCTCTATGGAGACAAGAGTTTGAGGAACATAAAGAAAAAAAAGAAAAAAAGACACACAAAAATGCACATAAGCAGTATATGCTGTCACTCCACAAAGCCACAGACAAGTCGAGAAAACTGAGATGTGGAGATAAGTGACTTAAGAGAAAACAGACGACCAAACTATGAGGCTGCGTGGTAAGATTGAAGCAAGGCCTGCTACAAAATAAAAATGCATAGCTCATATATACCTGCTGGGCCAAATTTTTAGAGGTAGTTCTATAATGACAGTAACAGATGGGCAGAGATGGAGAGATATGTCAGAAAAAGACAAATGGACACTGAAGGAAAAAAAACAAGCAAAGTGGAAAATGGGACAAACACACTTTTGATATGACAGAGTTTTAAAAAAAGATATCAAATTGTGATGGCACTGGTAGGAGCTGAAATCAGTGAAATTTTTTTTTTTTAAATTAAGTCAACTTTTACTTAATTCTTAGGAAACTGGCCTCATACAGAATTGTGGACAAAGAAACGGTCATGGTCCACATTACTGCTACCCCTATAACGCAACACAACTTGCAGCGCCAAAACAGGCGGGGGAGTCTATGAACACAGTATAAATCCCAGACCTTTGGTTTAAATCTCACAGGCTTTCATACATCCATAGAATAGATTACATGTTTACTTCACCCAGCATGGATGGAGGCAAGAAGAGAAACAGAAAAAGAATTACTGCTGATGAGGTTTCTGAGGACAGATCTGCAGAGAAGGAAGCAGCAGCAGCACTGCAGAAACAATCTTGTCAAACTAGTTCAAAAACATAAGCTAAAGGTAGGTTGACTGGGAGAAAAAAAACACCAAGCACCACGAGTTACAGATTCATCAGCTTTTGATACCTCTCTTTATAATACAGTGCGTGAACTGGAATGTTTAATGTTATGTTAACGTGAAAAATAACTTGCACCCTTTTTCACTTTAAAGGTTTTTCACATTAGGACAAAGTAAAAATCACTTGCTATTAAGCTATTCAAATAAGGCAAAGACAGCCTCTTTCAAATAACACCACAACCTTTTACACTGTCATTTATCTCATTCCAACCTAAGGCCATATTTATAAATGGCAAGTTAAAGCCAAAGCTCTTCTGGAAAACTTCAATTGCCATTAATAAAGTAATTTTAGAATTTAAAATATTCTGCTTTTATTGTAAAATTACTGAATTTGTCTTTATACTTATCAATAGTTTGTGTAAAAAAATTGGAGCAACATACTTCAATCCTGATTTGGAAGGTAAAAGCACATGCTACATCTCCGCACGCTGCTGTGGAGAAATTTTGAGCCGTTCCTCTTTAAACAAACTGAAGCAACATTGTATTCATGTGTAGATCTCTTAATGTTCTGCCACAGCATTTCAACCAAGTTAAAGTCAAAACCATGACTGAGGGAGGCACCGAAAAAATCAAGACTTGGAAAAAGGAAAAAAATGTTCTGGTGTTCTAGGGATATCTGTTCTATTGCACGACCCCGTTTAATCGTGTGAGCTGTTGGATCACTTCTGTATGCAAAGGAGTTCACAGTCGACTCAATGAATGCAAAGCCCACAGGTCAAAAGAATGCAAATAAGTCCACATCATGAACCATCCACGAATCCACATCCATGCTTGACGGTTAATATGAAACATTTGTGCCAAATGTACTCTGCTTGGTTTCCAGCAAAGATGGAGCTTTTTCCATTATGGCCAAACTTCATGTTGGTCTCATCCATCAAAAGGGTATGTTTCCATAGCAGCTTGCTTTAATTATTTGTTTTTTAATAGCGCTAAATAAGCTGGAAACTTGTTATTTTGTACCCTTCCACTTTACTAATTAACTCATACTTGCTCATAATCAATCAAATGTATTTGTTAGCAGCACCTTTCTGCTCATGACCCTCTAACTATTAAAACATGTATTTCCACACACTGCTTCTGTTTCCTGGCTTAGTTGGTATTAAATAATGACTCACTCATGTGTTGCTCTTCATCTGAGATCGCTCAACTTAATTTTAAGACTTTACAGTTGTAAAGACCATGTGAGGTTTTATATATACATACAATATATATACATACAAGTACACACACATACATACATACATATACATATATATATATATGTATATATATATATATATACATATTTATATGTATAAAAACACACATACA
>JAOWBL010000022.1:9033074-9101866 GCA_028564865.1 Zenarchopterus dispar
ATATTATATTATATTATATTATATTATATTATATTATATTATATTATATTATATTATATTATATTATATTATATTTTATATTTTATGATTTTATGATTTGTAAAAATCTTTTTTAACCCCCTACATGACTCCATGCTGGCCATATACCCTACACATAAAGATTATAATCAAGGTTTTGGGCTGAACTAGTTGCAAAGTTTAGACATTTTCCATGACTTTAGTACTAAATCTAATCTTTGAGTCATTCTGATTTACAGGTGGGGAGAAGTTGAATATGCAAATCTATTAAAATGTGTGTTCATAATGCTGTTTTTTTTGTTTGTTTGTTTGTTTTTTTTTAAAAAGGAAAAGCATTGCAGTTACAGCACTGCAAACTGAAAGTATCATGTCACCATGGAAATATGTTAAATTGATGGAATGGAGTCTGTAGACCGTGAGTGATTATAAGTTTCTGACTTGTTGCCAGTTGAATGTTTCAATGATATTGCTTTAAATTTAAGAAAATCACAGAAAATACTTGAACTGGAAACTATTCAGGCATAAACTGAAGTGATCCCCACATATCCCTCATTATACAGCAGGGCGGCCTCAAACTTAAGTGGCGGGGTTAAATGTATCAAGTTAAAAGTTTAAGAGCTTTAATGTGCACCTAATACATTAAACAGCTGGGAATGAGGGTGCATTTACTTGTAAAACAAATATCATATTACAAATTTACACATTTTACAATTTTCAGCCAGCATTATACTCTTACCTAACTTGTAGAAATTTGCTGTAATAGCCTAATTTTTATATTCATTATAGCTCTCCGTTTTAACAACCTGGCCACCTGTCTGACACAGGATTGGATGAATTTCTTTGGAGCAGCAGAGGCATCAAACTTAGACTTTTTATGACTTGTGTAAAGTTGTTGTTTTTTTTTTTTTATTCACATCAGTTATTTGCATCAGTTTTTTTTCTCAGCCCCCTTCTAGCTGTTTGAGACAACTGGAATATTGATCGCCTGCAGACTAAAAGGTGAACATACAGTACCATGAGTCCCGTGTCATGCAAAAAGTGAAAGGGAGTGGGTTCACTTACACTTTTTACCCCAAAACACTGCCATGAATAAAAAAATGGCATCAAAATGCCCCATGAGAGCAATTTCTCCCAATAAACTAGGAGCGGTTTGGTGATGATCCTTTCATTTTCTAGTGTAATACAGCACCATTTTCACAAAGCAAAAATGATAAAGTAGTTTGGAGATCACGGCAGTGAAACTTTGGCTCTGTGGCCAGGAAATTCCCCACAGCTTAATCTTATGGTCTATCTTCAAAAAGTGGAATACAGACAAAAACGAAAT
The DNA here is from genome assembly GCA_028564865.1 of Zenarchopterus dispar. Classification (NCBI taxonomy): domain Eukaryota; kingdom Metazoa; phylum Chordata; class Actinopteri; order Beloniformes; family Zenarchopteridae; genus Zenarchopterus; species Zenarchopterus dispar. The sequence goes on from JAOWBL010000022.1 coordinate 9,034,417, forward strand.
AGAAATTTCAATCAGTTCAGGGTATTGATACAGCAAGAACAAATCTCCAGGATTTGGTGCTATATTTGGTGATATATATACACCACCATCATGAATTGCATACGTTTTGAAGAACAATGATAAATGCTTGTAAATATTAAGGGCCTGGACATCATCATCATCGACAAAAAAGGCTCAAATTATTTTAAAGCTCATGCATGTACTTTAGAACACCAGGTAAGCATTATCAAAAAATACTTAAGTAGCCAAGTTTGCTATGAAAAAATTTTGCATCACTATCAAGACCTTTGGTTGTGACTTTAACATCCTCAAGTGGGAAAATACTTGAAGCTCTAACTTTTTAAAAGAAATTAAGCACAGTGAACATCCATCTTTAGAAAAATGAAAACAGAAACTGTAACATCTGACAGGTAGACAGACTACAAGACACCATGCACACTCACTTTATGTATAAACACAGCAAGGCAGGTATAGTGTGTGTCTAGTTTGTGGGCATGTGATTGTGTGCGAGTATGCATTTAATCTGCTTTTCTCCTGAACTCATCAGGAGAAAAGCAGATTCTCCGTCTCCCTCCTGCACCATGTCGGGGTATAGTTTAACAGGCCCAAATCACATGAGGGATTTATCCAGCAACCTTACCCACCAACTATTCCATTCATACAGCTGCTGAGAATCAGTAGCCTTATGTATTTCACACACATGCGCAAACACACAAAACAAAAAAGGTCACTGAGAAAACAGAAACACAGATCGCACACATAATCAATTCAACCATGGTGAATATTCCCAGGAAATATGTGCAAGCTGGTGAGTACATACCTGTGGTTGGAATAATTCATGAGCGCATTCATGTATTCACTCCCTACAACGTATTTTTTTGTGTCGATTCTCTGCCTGCTTCATACCTATTTGCATGACCCGTCCAAAAACAGAGGAGTTGTCCACCGTGCTGCAGTTCCAGCGGCGGTGCCTGAACTGGTACTGGCATTCTCTGATGCCTGTCTTGGCACCTTCACCGATGTACTGCATGTGATCCTGGTAGAGCTGGCACAGCTTCTTCTGGCCCTGCGACAGTCCCACCAGCTGGCTGCAGAGAGGCTGAGCACCGATGATGTAGACCTCTGGGACCAGTATCTGGTTCATGGCCAGAGACCTGCAGGGACATTCAGTGTAGCGTTTTCACTCATGTGCCACAAGGAAGGCATGTAGCCAAGTTTTTCAGGCCAAGCTCGTGATCAGGAGCTGACTGTGCTTGACTGCTTTTGAGAAGACAAGTTAAGCATCCCACTGAAGTATAGTCAGTGTATGAAGTAACATTACATATATCTAACACTGGGCTGAAGAGTCAGTTAAAGACAAGAATGTATAATCAACTAAATATAAAGAGGAAAAAAGATGGTAAAAAAAAGAACTATGCTCAAGCTCCTTGCGAATCTGAATGGGTTAGGCAAGGCAGAAACTAAAACGGTGAATTTAAGCACAAAACAGTAAAACAGAATATAACAAAAAGAGCAAACTTGAGAATTGAGTCAATCCTGTTCATGCACAGGTTGGGTTGGCATGCTCATGAGCTTTGAATAGATCAAGCTCCACAGTTTTAAATCATCTTGAGGCCCCAGGTGGCAAAAATTGTCCAGAATGTCAATAAAAAATAGTAGGGTGCAATAAGAAAATAAAACATACACATGTAGCCCTAGATTCCTTCAACGACCTTTTATAGCACCTAGATAAAACCAGATGTGTTTTTCATGTGTCTTTCATAATGACTGCACTATCATCCTGCCTCGCACAGAGTGAAAACATGTAAGCGCCACACACCTTTTTGAAGTGCCACAGTGAGTAAAGTCTAATTGTTTTGTATAACGCAACTACTCTGATCAAAGAAAGAAAGACAAATCAAAATGTACTGGAAAAGGAGTGGGATGGGAACAAACAAAGCTAAAACAGAGAGCAAAAGAGGAACACCAGTGTGAGCATCTGGTTCCAGGCCACAGGACAATTAGAGCAGCCCATCTCTGAGCCCCAAGAGAGACACAATTAGCCCCCAGTGTAACCTGATCGACTGAGGAAACTCAGCTGCAAGGGAATGCAAAATGAATACAGAGGAAACGTATACAACGGCACACAGCAGAGTAAAAAGAAAAAAATGTGCATCCACATCTGTGCACTCCAACAGAGTTGCAGATAGATGCTGCCTTGATGCCTGCGTTCACCACAAAAATCATTAACAACTGTGTGTCATGCCTATGCGATGCACCGAGTTTGTGCTTCAGACTCTGCATTCTGCAGGATCTGTCTTAACATGCGAATCGCTGAGTCTGTAATCTGTCCTATTGTTTGAACTTTAATGTAGCTGCGCTTTGACCTGAATCTATGAGACTATCCCCTTTTGTGCATCACACATCCTCAGGATAATTTCTTAAAATATTGTTTTTGTGAAATCGAGTCCACAGCTCAAGACTTAAGAACTTGCTTTGATCAGTTCATTAATAAACTTGCTTTAAATGCTTCATTTGCTTGGTAAACTGTTGCTGGGATACACAATCATTCACAGAGGGCAAATTTGGATTAAAAAAAGAAAGTGCAGAGTTAGTCCTGGGAAACAAAGCGTTATGATTAACTTTTCTTTCTGTTGTGAAGTACTCTACTATATCAGAAGTCCAGTGTCCACAAATATCTATTTCCACCAATCGCTACAGGACATTTCATATTTGCACGCTGACTCCTAAACCTCAGAATTTTATGTTTTCGATAATACTTATAATTTTGGTTTGGCAGTAGAAAGAAAATAAGTGAGAAAAAGGTTCTTTCAGAGAAGCTGATGTGCTACAGTCAGCATGATGTCGTACTTCACGTGGTACAACTGTAGCTAGGGAGGCTTACTTTGCAAGCACAGATGCGTGCATCTCAATCTGTCTCTCAAACCAACAAAAAAACTGACACTGAAAGAAAAGTTTTATTTAATTTGTTTTTTTTTCTTTTTGAATCAGTACTACCCAATTTTAAAGTTGTTTGAAGCCTTTTTAGGGCATAGTTGCTCTGTTTCCAAATGTGACTTACATATGAGAAACAAGCAGCTTTTGAAAGATGACAATCTCCTTTTTGAAGAAAAGCACATTTTTATCTTAGACAAATTAAGACAAAAACAGAAAAAAAGCTGTGAGAAAAAAAAAGGAATTCTTACCACCATGAGTTGGCCTCCACCACCACCTGCATGAGAAGTGTGAGCAGCGTAAGGGCAAAGACACAGTGTCTGGAGTCCAGCACGCTGCCAAAGGGCCAGCAAACTGGCCGACACACACAGCCTAGCGCCAGGTTCATACCGCCAGAGATCTGTGGGAGAACAGAGAACAGGATGTCAGTCTGCCTGCTTCAATTTTTGCTCTCATACGCAGTTCACCGGCTATTATGCGGAATACATAGACATATCTTTTAGTGAAAATCAGGAGGTGTCTTTTTAGCTGTGTTCTCGCACATCTGCACTTGCAAGCGATGCACGTGTGATGAGGGCCCCGAGGCCATCACCGCCTGCACAGCAAAGCCAGGGAAACCATCTGGCTCCAGGTCTGAGTGTGAATCACACAAGACTGATAGACGTGCAGCTGGATAAGACACAATGACCGAAAAACTGCAGACAAATTCCTGACATTTCACTTTCCTCAGAGAAACACAGAAAAGATATGAAAGTGAAGAATACTTTTTTAGATAGGGAAGAGTGTGTGTGGTTATACTGAAATGCAAAACAAGTAAAAAGAAAATTAATCTTATAATAATAATTATTATAATAATGTTGTTTTAATTTGATACTATCTCATTTTCCAACTTGGCAGACATTACTTTTTTCCCAAGCTACCATGTTTTAATTTTATTGATTTTTATATCAATTTTAAGCACGCACAAATTTGGGACAACGTAAAAAATTGTCACCGAAAACCTTTCAGATTATTTTCTTTTTGATTAAAATAATTCACATCGGACTTTTATGCAAAGTGAACACATTAAAATAATAAAATTGTTGTGGTAACTGAAGCCTGTAGCGACAAATGTGTAGACCAATTATTACCCTTGTGTTTGAGCTAATTTGCATTCTCATTAAACAGATGCGTGTCGGCGTGACGGGGGCCACGTCAGCGGATGGCCGCCTGATATTTCTGAGCAGCTTTTTCCTTGAAAACTACACAGAAATACAAAAAAGAAAAAGAGAAAAAAAATTCTGCAGACCACTTCATAGCTTTGGTGATAGAGTTTAGTTGCCATTTAGGCAGAAAATGAGTCCGAATAATTACACCTAAATATAAGAGTTAATGCGATGTGCCAGCCTTCCAGTTGGGACGTGTGTGAATTTTGGGACTGAGAGCAAGTCTAATTTGTCATGCTCCTTTATTTTCCAGGGTTGATTTGTGGAGACCTAGGCCTGCCTAAAACTCATTAAAGACAAAGCCAAGTTCGCCCAGCGCGCGCACGCACAAACCACACACACACACACGCAACGTATTCACGCGCATGTGCTTTTAGTTTGCGTGCTGCCTCCGTGCTGAGAATTGGTGAAGTTATCTTATGTTGCTTGCAGTTCTTTCACATAAATTAAGGTAATAATCCAGAGAGTTTTTTCTCATTAAAAAAATAGATATATACAGAGAAAGAGGTCGTCAGCTAATTTTAGTATTTGAAAAAATGTTTAAATCTGTCGATAACTCAGTTAAAATTATGGGTCTATATTTTCCATACTGGACACGTCATTGGCGTAAACCAAACAGACAAATGATTCATTCCGCACACTCAAATTAAGCGTGTACGCGCGAGTATCTGCGTTTGTCTATTTTGCACTGACATAATATTTGTTCACAACTTTACGTCAACCGGGGAGTAGGGTGGGGGCATATTACAGAAATGAATAATTCACATTATTTCCATATTCGGCAGCTTCTAAACACAAAGTGCAAATTCACTGTCATTAACATTTTTTCATTATGATTTTAGTCGTCCTGTATTTGGCACCGCCACCGTAATCTGCGCAAACCCTGCGCCCAGTGACCCCTGGAAACGATTTGACCCGAGCAAAGCGCTCACAGGACCTGGCCCGATGACTGATGGCGGCTCTGCAGGTTCTTGTCGGTAACAGAAGCATCTAACTGAACACATTTCCGGAAGAGAACAACTAGAATAGTCTTTTCAGTATTACTAAAGATCAGGCACGGCCCTGGCCCTGGAACAACGTGAAGTTTATGTTAAACTTCACACTGGAATGTACAGAAAACAATAAAAAGTGTCTGGTCGTTTTAGCGTCCTTTATTTAAATTAGTGTTTAAGCATGTAGGCTATTTATTTTTTCCCCGCTGTTTTCAGTCTTTTTCTCATTGAAACCGTTGGACAGACTTATTTTAAATATCTGGCCAATGGAAGCAACATATATATAAACTGATTTTTCTGAAAATGTGCAGAACAGAATTTCACTTAAAATGTGAAATTATATCTTGTTCTAAATAACTAATGCGTTGTAAAAGCAAAAACACGCGAGCTTCGCCGATAGTTCGCAAAATGAAATAGGCCTAGAGGTTTGGTGGAGATGCTGGTGTGTGAGCTAGTGGCGCAAAAACAATATAAGAATTTCATTCATCTTACAGTTAGAGTAGAAAAAAATTCCACATCTCACCAGGCGGCACGGAAACCCAGTTTAATGAGTAGGAGTGTGCGCTTTCAGATGCATAAAATGATGCGTGTCTTTCGCTGCCTATTCTCGTGTTTATAGAAAACCAGGAGAGGGAGCCAGGTACAAGGATTTGATGAAGGAGCAGCACCAAGGATGTGCATATGAGGTTCAGAAAACTATAGGATACGAAAGCAGAGTTTAAAATATCATTTATAACAAATGGCTTGTGGGTCGTTTCAACTAAGCAGCAGGACAGTGAGGTGAGTCACGACCAGTGGAAGATGCGGGGCGGGGGGAGGGGGAGAGCAATATGTATCTCATATCACATCTGTCAAAAACTTCTGTCCACATCCAAGGACCAGTGTTAGTCCAAAAACTTCCCACTGACACATAGTTTCCCATTCTTAAAGATGAACTGCAGTTAAGTTGAAAACTGAGTCAAGCGTGAGATCTATAGGCTACTCACCAGGGAACAGAGCGCGTTAGAAGATGTAATCCACTCTCTGCAGACGATATCAAACCAATAATCCCAGTGCAAGCCAGGTGGATTTAAGATTTCCTTTTCCGCTGCACTGGAAGTAAATTTCGTCTCTTCTTTTAAAAAAATCCGGATCTCCTGGGGAGCGCTTGTTGCGGGTTAACAGAGTGTAAGACTAAAGCTGAGAGTTCCTCTGGTTTAATGTTGTAGTCGCTCAAAAAAAAAAAAAAAAAAAAAAAAAAAAAAAAATCTATGTAAGCGCTCCGCGCGTTTAGCAGCTTAGAGGTCTGGTGGAAAGCAGCGGGATATATGAAAATATTAAAATAAGAGCGAAAGTACAGGCATTTCCTTTGACTTTTCAGTGCGTGATTGTTGCGGTTGCAATTAAGGCACAAAAGCATCTACAGCAACCCAAAGTGCCACTCACAGAAAAGTTGGATGCAGTTTACTTTGTGGCTTCGCTTGTAATTGAAAGCGGCCTGTTTATTAAGTGCCTGTCCCACTGACGAATAAAAAAGTTCCAGATTAAAGATAAACAGCTCTAAATAAAAACGTGTAAAAATCCTGTGACGAAGATAGAATCCAGCCGCTCAGCCTCTCAGGTCATTGCGCCTTTTACCTGCGCAGAGATCCCCACGGTGATCCACGCCACAGACGGCTTGTAAATTTACCTTCCATTCTGTGAAAAAAAAAAAAAAAAAAAAAAAAAGATTGAAAAATCCTTGGCCCCAGTTAAAACTCTTCACAGGCAAAAAGTAAATCACCCGTCTCACATAAATTAGGAAAAAGTGGAATCGGCTCTCAGCTGCATGTTCCAGAAATAAATGCAAAAAATGCAAGGAAAAAACCCTCTCAGTGCGGACACAATCTCCAAACAGTGCGGTTGAAGTGTGCACTCGGCTCCAGAAGAGAAGGAAAAAGACACGGCGTGTGAACAACAGCGGCTTTTTGTCGTGGATCCGAGTGCGTCGTACTCCCACGCTGTATGAGCGTGTCTGTCTGCGTTGAAGTGCACAAAAGTTTCCCTCCCTCCCTCTCTCTCTCTCTCTCTCTCTCTCTCTCTCTCTCTCTCTGTCTCTGTCTCTCACCTGCTCCGGTCGCCTCCTCTCACAGACAGGCACGCTGCAGCATGGATGCGCAATGCAAAAAGGGGAAAAAGAGAAAGAAACATTTTCACATGGCGCATGCGCCTCACATTTCTGCTCCAATCTCTTTTCTTCTTCCAGCCACCAACTTTCAACAACTAAGGAATTTCAGTGAAGGTAATATTGTGGAGACAGGAGTAAGAGAGATAGACAGCGAGAGAGAGAGAGAGAGAGAGAGAAAGAGAGAGACAGTGAGAGAGAGGCGGAACAGGCTGTAACAAAACAAGCGTCTCTATTACCTAAAATAAACTTATAAAGCACCCGAGGCTATTATCCTATCCATACCAGAGCAGTCAGGATTTTCACCGGCAGCAGATCAAGTTACCACTCAGTAAAATCAAGACAAGCAGGTCCGTATCGTATGCTTACACAAGCTGCTCTCATCACCTGAAGGCCTGAAAGCATTACGGCCGTCGCCGTAGGCCTAATTATTATTTTATGGTACACTATCTCAAAACATGCTCCAGGAATCTGATGGCTTACAGTTCGAGATGTTTCAACGAGCCCGACTTCCAGTGTCAGAGGGTGAAGTGGCCAACCTTGATTTCCCAGTCTTGAGCACACTGAAGGCATTCAAAGGTGAAGGCGTTGCTCGCGTCAATTAGGCCGGGCAGAATTTCACGTGGATTGAGGAAATACGGTTAGAATAACAATCAGTAAAATGATTAAAACAATGCAAAAATTTATGGAAGGAGGCAGTCACCTGAATGTCTGGCGGTGTGCCAAAATAAAGACTTGGCCCCTAGAAACCTCAGACATGAAAGAAACAATGAATTCTAATTATTAGTCAGCTTCATCAACATCATCCTAAAACACAGATGTGAGCTATGTTTTCATTTGCAGAAAGCCACAGAAGTTATGCAATTCCAGGAGTTTATGATTAGAATAGAATAATTAATCAATGACTTGAATAGGTGCCACATGCACATTTAAAGTGGTTAAAAAGCTACTTCCCCCAAACAAAACAAAAAGGAAAGAGAAGAAAATCATGCCTGCATGTGTGTTTACTCAGCAGGGAACCATTTTTTTAAATGAATAAAGTTTATGCAAAGGAAAATAAATATTTGAAAACTGAATGAAGCCTCGCTGCATTATTTTCCATTATGTTCTGAATCATCACCTGCTGGCTTCCTTTACATGAAAACATTTCCGCAATAAACTGGCCCAGGCAAGAAATAGGCCACAATTTTGTGCGCTAAAAATGTACCACTGTGTAGCAATTTTTTTTTTGTAAGATGCTTTAAACAAAACTGCTGAAAACACCAAAGAATTTGTCACAGTCCTGTTTCAAATAGCTGCATTTACTGGAAATAGAAGCCATGCAAAAATGACTAATACTCAATTTTGCGTTTGTGCATGCCATCATTTTTGTTTTTAAAACTATGTATTAACTTCCCCACATTATAGTCCTATAGTTCTGTGCAGGAAATGCAAGGCATACACAGAGTGTATGCTTTGAACTGGACTGAAACTCTTTATCTGTGTGAATGCCTGTGGCAGAATTCAGTGTGAAGTGCCTACAAACTTCCAGACTCTGGAGTTCTGGTTCCAGCTAACGTTATTGTGGTGGATGCTGGGGAGGCTGTGACTGCGTCAAAGAACACTTAAAACATGCTCAGCCACATTTTAGGACCCCCTTCTTTCCCCCTCCTACACCACCACCATGCCTCAGTGCGCCGCCCTCTGCCATCCCCCAACGTTCCCTCAGGAAGAAAACTGGGCAACATCTGGCTGAGTTTATGAGAGAGAGGGAGAGAGAATTGGTAGACCATGAAAACTGGGAAGAATTCTTTCTCGGGCAGTGCAAGAGTCTATTGTTATAGCTGCCATTAGTGGCGGTGAAACTTTAATCTCGTGAAAATTCTCATTGGCGCACTCAGATTTGCCAGTAACACAGCTGATGTCAGCGTTCACATTATTGTCTTTTTGATAAAACATATGCTGCAGCACTTGTGAAACAATTTTTATTCAAACAACAAAAAACAGGCTGACCTCTGCAAAACACTGTGGACCATTCAGGGGTGAATACTGTTACTTTCACAGTCTCCACAACTGAGTGAACTGAATGAAAACACTCGCACGCTGTACAAAAAGCTGTACACAACAGGCCAGACAGACACACTTTTAAGTTGCTGAAATAAATCACAACAAAACTGCACATTATCACCACTTCAGGTCAACTTTCAGTACAGTGAAATAAGTAATAAACTCAGTTTGATAAAATGCAAGTCACTTCAATGTAGTCAGATTAGTCACAGTTTCACTGGATCAATAAACACAATTAAAACACGTCACTCTTCAGTATAATAAGACACACAGCTGCTACAATGATTAAAAAAAAGAATAAGAGTGGCACTCAGATTGTTTCAGCTGTAGAAAATCAAATAGAACATGATATTGGTTCATCAAACAGACGCACAGCAGGTTAAACGGACACAAGGAGAAATGTATAAACATTCAGCTCAAGCTGTAAGCTGGCTCATCCGAAGTCAGCTGCAATTCCCACCCCTTCAAAATTAAAGTCCAGACTTTTGGAGGCGAAAACCGATCCTCAATCTGGTTGAGGGGTATCTTCAAACCCAAATAGGCCTTTTCTCACTGATTTCTATGCAGGAAATGCAAGATAGACAAATGAGTAACTGGGGTGGTTTACTGCGTAGTCTTGGATCACAAATGATTCAGATGCAGTCCCATCTTAGTAATTTGTCCCAGCAGACTGGGACAACTCCTTTGGCACGGCACGTTGAGAAGGTCTCTGTGGATTGTTGATTTTTGAGGTCCATGTTGTCATATTTACAAATGTTTGATATTTAGCTGCAGAAGTAAACACATTCATGCCAACATAAACCAGGCCAGGATTGGCATGGGTTTATGGTTTGTTCCACTAACTCAGTTTCGTCACGCTTGCAGTCGACAGCAGAGTAGTGACTGTCGGTTGATGTGAAGCCAGGACTCCGTAGCACCATGGTCCTGTAAAATGAATCCAGCTTCCAGTCTATTGAAAACAGCTATGGAAATGACGAGAGGGGACTCCTTGCCAGTACCTTAGGATTCCACAGTGATGGTCGATGCTCTGATGGGGGACTTTTACCCACCACAGCCACTTTCCCACTATCGATCTAGAGTCGTGCTCATTGAGGCCGAGCCAGGCCAGCTGCTTTCCCATTGTCACTTCTATCGCTTCACACAGCCAACCCGGGCCACCCTGGATCTGTGTTTCCGGCCTGACTTGTGTGTTCAGCCAAGCTGGGCTGAATGAGACTAAAAGTGGTGTCAAGGTAGGAGGATTTTACAGTTAAGCTTCTCTCTGGTTTAATTTATGGCTCTTCTTATTAACTATGTTTTTGACGAGCTTAATCGGCTTACAATAGTTATTAACATTTGTCACAGATACAGCAGATTCAGTTTCAGATTAACTTCAGTTACTTTTTGCATCATCTCTGGGCTCCTGTTGTGCTGCTTGTGCCTGCAGCCCTTGTCTTTGATATATGGCTCTTACTCGTCATGCTTTCAAGTGTTTTTCTTCACTGTATTGTGAAAACCTTCTGTTCCTTCACAAACTGACCTTCAACTCAAACGTGACTGATCAGTTCCTGATTTGGCTCACGATTCTCAGCTTCTTGAAGTGCTGTCACTTTGACAAATAAACCTGATTCCTAATATCAATCTACACATTTTAGAAATTTCTTTGCTGAATATTCAGAAGCTCAGCATCCTTCTTGAACTCGAGTCTGATTCTGGCAGTTCACTGTTGGCTATTTGCACGTTCAGTTTTATGTTATTTTATTGATTCACTGAATGGAGCCCTGGTCCTGACACAGCTGCAGCTTCCTTGCATTGCAGCCAAACCTAACTATTTCATTTTGTGCTGTTTGAAAAAGGCTGTCAAAACAAGACAGAGGTTTATGTTGGTGACTTTGTTATAATTTTGTGTAAATTCTTATGATGAACACAGAGATACTGATTTGCCAGTGTCATTTGTTTGCAGGGAAGCAATCACATTTGTTCAGTCTTTTGCAGTCTCTGTCTCTAGCTGCCTCATTAACAACTGAGCTCAGCTGAACTGTGAAGGTATTGGATCATTTCAGCAAGTGACTTGGTTCAGTTCATTCCCTAAAAGATTTTTTCATGCGGATGTAGCACTCAATAGCAAAAGGACAGCGTGATGTTTCTACTTGGATGCAATATTATGGACGGGTCAGAAGGGCAGCGCAGTGGGGCTATCACCCAAACAATGGAAGCAGGAATAATTTTTCTGCATGTGAACTGGGGCTATGGTGTGATTTGCACATTTAAGCTGTGGCTCGGCCTTGCTCGATTGTGGGAAAATGGCTAACGGGGCCCGGTCCTGAACAGGCCACTGCATTTGTCCATAAGGGAGACAGTCATCAGTAAGATGGAGAATTTCCGAGGAATCGGAGCACAGAACTTGAATGTAGTACTTCGAAATGGTAGGAACAGGAGTGAGAGTGGACATCTGCTTTTAAGTATATCTGGTGCTCACGATGATGGGGCCATATCAGCTGGTGTTTGTAGCCAAAAATAATCTCATGGTATCTGGCTCTGTGGAAAGAAACATTGAGAAAACAGAAGTCAGTGGGAATAGAAACACAAAGAATAAAATAGATACTAAACAAGGATGCCAAATTGTTTAAATTTCCTTAATACACCCAAAAGGGTTACGTGACATAATTTCATATTGAGAAAACAGCCATCAGACGTTATGGTTCAATAAAGCTTCTTTTCTCAGCTATATGATGACAGTTTCCCCCTGTAGCTGTCTGGTAAGCATTTGGCAGCAGCACAGACATCAAGCACTCATTAATAAAAAGGAAAAAAAAATATTGGAATGTGTCTTTTATTCAGATCACACTGCAGGACCATGAACAATGATGTATGTCTAGTTTGCTGGGGGCGCCTCATTGGCTGAGCAAACAGGCCCCAAAATAACCACTAGTCACTGATGACACGATCATCAGTCACTCAGAGACGGGCTTGTGAAATAACCAAGATAAACTTTGTTTATTGGAGGCCAAAAATAAGCGTGGATAAAACATGAAATAATGTGCATGTGTAAAATAAATTAAAAACAATTAATATGAAGTGCAATAGTGCAATCATGGCACTTTAGGCTATTGTGTATTTTCATGAATGTGTCCACACTCTTCCTGCCTCACTCTGAATGGCTGCCAGGCAAAGAAGGAACATCTATTACATGCAGAAGTAAATAAACAGTCATGCAATTAAAGTGCCATCATTTGTTATGCAATGCAGGGCATGCCTGTTTGTGTGTGTGCATGCGTGCACTTGCAACACTGTCACCAACTATATGTCTGTGCATCTACATATTTGTGTGTGTGTTTGTGAATGTGTGTTGGACACCATTCTCAGGTTTCCTTGCCGTTGACTGCACTTAAATTAATGATTTGGGGGCCCAAAAATCAACAAATATGGCCCCCGGCAGAGTATAATGGAGAGCATGACCTGCCTGTGGATGTGTTTGAAAACTGCTCCTCTTTCTTCTCTGTCAGCACCTCACTACCTCCACACAACAGACGCATTCACTTTACAAACTCGCATGCAATGCCTGTGCTCATGTTGTTAATGAGGAGACACGTAGCTATGTGGTCACAAAGCTGCATACCCTTATCAACCAATGATTATTTTACATGTTATCAAGTCATGACAGAGTGTTAAAATCATAAAAAGAAGTTTAGAGACATGTGACAATGGAAAGCATATATCAGCTGGGAAAGTGAGAAACATGCACTGGGAAAATGAATGAGCTCAGCTGGCTCTGACAGAGGTCACTATCCAAAATTTTCTGCATCATCAGGCGCTAAAAGCTGCAGAAGACTGACAGCTACACACATGGCAATGCACGAGAGGAACATCTACATGATTTGTTGTTTACCTTTAAGTACCAGTGTAAAGACGCCAACTGGTGCATTTGTCACAGTTTCTATAAGGTATTCAAAGATGGTTTTTGAATAAGCGCGCAAGAGAGTAATTTAAAACAAATTAAGCCAGGCAGAGACATTTCTTTAAAAATACTTGATCTAATTGGTGTTTTTCTAGTGTTAGAATGATGATTGGTAAATTTTTAAAAAGTGACTCCAGATAATTACTTAGGAAGCAATGCATAAAAGAAGCTGCTGAAAAGGAAAGACGCTTGGGACAGCAGTGATGTGCAGGACTTAAGCAACATGAGAACCTGTTTGACTGGAATAAATTGTACTGTAACATCAAAACCCTGGCCCAAGTCGTCACAAAGCAGTTTCTGATAAATCCAAAACCTCAACCCTTGACGCTTATTCCAGCAGATCTGCTGTATCCCTCCATTTTCCTGCCTAGCCACTTCACACGAAGTAGGCTCACTGAAAGTTTGGCAGTGGCAAACACGCACAATTCTACATGGCAAAACATAATTCTCTCTGCGTTAAACTCCAGTCAGCCATTCTGATCTCATACTCCCTCAGTAACTCCCATCCTCCCTCCTACTCCTCCACTCTCAGTGTGCTTGATGGCAGGATCAGGCAAGGTGAACACTTTCTCATATTAATACTTGCAGAGTCTGTGACTGTAGACAGAAAAATAATCTTATTACACAATGCAAATGATCTCAGAATCTGATATTCATTTCAGATGTAAAAATACATGATTTTCTAGGTACCACTGTGATGATCAAGTGTTCACTATACAATCAGTGTTTGGGTACAACATCCCTGATCAAACACATGTCAACAGGAACAGAAATTTCTGTAAAAAAATTTTGTCTGTGAGCTGCCTATTTTGTTATCTACCAATGTTTCTCACAAATTCTACAAGTCTGAGGGTTGGATATCAAATCTCAGAGTTTGGAGAGCGAGTGGTTAAAACCATTTTTGTCTTTAAGTGCTACTAACATAAACGGCCTGTTAAATGGATCCACGTAGAGTTTGTGGACCACCAATGCTAGAGTGCTGCTCTTTCACTTGGAATTACCTTGTGGTTGGTGTTCTTTCACTCCTGCAGAAAAAAAGAGAAACACACCAAATTCAATTACTAGTACAAAGATTCAGCCTCCTGTAATGGCTCACTATACCTCTAAGAGGAGAGCTGTAAAACAAATTACTTGATGGAATGAAGAGACAGAAATTGGGGCTGAAATACTCTGGGGAAGAGCGATGCACTTTATCACTGGTCTTCACAAATAGTAATATTTTTGGGCCACTTTGTAGACACCGACCTTGTACGTTGTTCTAACCTTAACCATGCATTTTTTAACTGAGTGTTGACATCATGACATCTCCTGTAAGATAATGTAGGAAACATAATCTTCATCTTTGTAAGGAACTGAGTAAGGAATACGAAATCATTGTGTCTATATATATATATATATATAAAATTCTTACAGTTCCGTTGCTTTCGTGTTGTGGACCAAAATAGCAACAACAGTTGTGAGAGAACTTGCAGCATATTTCAGAGGAGATGGTCTGTTTAAGCTTAAAAATAAAGCTATTTTGGCAAGATGCCATGCAGCAAAAGCAAACAAACAATAAATCATTGCACTTCTCAGCCTTTGACTGAGGATTTGGAGAGACTTTGGGTAATATTGAATCAATATACTCAATAATGAGAAGAAAACAACAACAACAGATTTTTCTTCCTGTGTCTATTACGTCATCCCTAAAGAATCACTTTTTCGATCCCTCCACTGTACGTCTGGCGGTCCCAAGAACACAGAATATCTTCTTTGCAACAATGGCTGCAAGAGCCCACTCCTTCATCCCTCATTTTCTCCTTTTTTCTTTTCTTTCTTTTCTCAGCCTGACTTTTACAACTTCCTCCTGGTTGGGGCTGCAGCTCTAACCCAAACAAAACTCCATTTTTTAGTTATTGGCCCTCATGGCATGTAATGGAGAATCAAGCTAATTATCCCTACAGCTGTTTTCACTTGCTTTTTATGTAAGCAATACCTGGCTGATCCAGAGAGCAACAGTGAGGCCCTTCTTAGCGCTCCAGGCCTCCAGGCCGGCTGGAATTAGAGAGCAAAATGCCAGGTCCACGCCCCCACCCCCAATCTTCCCTTCCCCGGTACTGCCTGTGTGTACCCCTGAACCCATCTCCCACCACACAGGCCCACTTAACTAGACCCAACACAACCCCCACTCACCCAAAGTCTCCATGTCCACTCCTAAATCTACCTCTCAGACTCCCCCTTTGATGTTTAACAAAGCTGCTCTTCAACAGCTAAGATGGATCCGCATAATAAGTACCAGTTTTCTGTCACTGATGGCAATTAATGAAAGAGGTGAGTGAGGGCGTGGCTTGGGTTAAATGAGAACCATCTCCTGCTGTCACCAGGACTAGAAAGAGACAAAGTGAGTCCACAAAGAAGAGGGAGGGAAGGAAAGAAAAAGGGTAAAGGTAGATTGAGGGGAAAAGAGTGAAAGAAAACAATTCCTCACAGGCTAATTACATAATTTCCTTCATCTGAGCAAACACATGGTGGGTGAAAGCAAGTGTGAGCACAGCTCACATATGCCAGGCTGAGGGATGCTGAGCAGACCTAACACTATCTACAACTGCTCTCTGGCAATCGACAGCATGTGCCACAGAGGCATTGTGCCAGATCTCGGAGGGAACATCATCTGCACAGTTTATAGCTTTTAAGTGAGTCATATCCAAAATCTTACTGTACTATCAATCTTCTCTTTTCCAGCAATGGTGCGGTAAAGTGTCTCAGCGCAGATAAACCATTGCCGGTGTACTGTTTCCCTCATAACAATCCATTCTGCACTCCAGCCAGAAATGTGTTCAGTACAAACACCACTAGGTGGAGTTGACTGATGTCGAAAAAAAAATATCTCATGTATCAATCTCATTTAACTCCCATGGAGAGGCAGCATGCATCTGCAAGTGAGTCAGACACCGTGCATGCTTCACATATGTTTGTTTCTGAGCTATCTTTTTGTTTAAACACTGTTTTAAAAGCATTGACTCCTCCCATCTATTCAAACTGACATCTACTTGGAAACGAACAGTGACAGAGAAGAAAGGAGAAACAAGACACTAGTAATTTTTTTAACTTCTTTTATTTCAGTCAAATTGGAGTGAAGATTCTGCTGGGAAAAGAATGTAAAAGAGTAACTTTTCAGTCCAGCTTTGTCCCTCTCCCTGTCTCATTTTTTTCTTGTCTTTAATCCGGTGAGGAATGATGGGAGAACTCTCTGTGGAATGGTAGTTAGTTTCCTGAGTCCAGCCAAGGTGTGCCAGTGTACAAGAAGTGATATGGGTGGAATCTGTAGTACCTGTTCCTAGTGTGGAGGCTGTTTTGACATATTTGCTGACACAAGCAGCTCTCCACACACACAAGTATGTGGAATAGGTATGCTTCCATAAAAATAATTAAAAAAAACACACACAAAAAATAACCCATTACAAGCATATGTGTTGAAAATCACAAACAAAATACAAAGGCCCAGACGTCAGAGTAAAGGTGAAAAAGTGTTATTGGTGGGACACGTTTAAAGGTTCATCAATCATTTAAAAGCCCTGAGGCAAAAAAGAAAGTATGTCCATAAAAATGCTTAATGTTCAAGCAGGTTAAAAATCCAGGTTTGCGCAACAAAAGGTGCATGGAATTCTACCTCTCATCCCCAAAGCCTTTTGATCTGTTTCTCTGAGCGCTCACAGTTTCCTTTCTAACTAATCTCACTCTTAGTCCTTCAAGATTTTTTGTCTTGATGATTCATAAGGTGAAAGAGAGGGAAAGTGTGATTGACAGTGTTTTTGTTGCCGAGAGGAAAGTCAAGAGCTCTGCTGTGGGCCACCTGCTTGTGTGTCAAAACCTTAGTATAAAACCCAACCACTGTACTTGGTTTTCACGGCGAGAATAGCGCTGCAACCCTAGTGAGCCCATGCCCCATAACAACACCTTGACCTGGAGTTTAAACTTGACATAGAGCAATGGAGACCCATCAGAACCGGGGCCTACATCAAGACGCCTGAACTCGCCTGCATCTTGAAAGCAGCGCAGGTCCAGCCAGGCAAGGGAGACGAGTGAAACCCGAGCCCACATTAAAGCATCTGCATCAGGTAGGAGATCAGGGGAGGCCTCCATGCTGTCAGAGTTTGCGGGAGTCCGGGCCTCTGAAGCCCTATCTCACCTCCATCTGGAAAGAGAATCTGAGGGTAGTCTGATGGCCCGATAAGAGGGCAATGCCGACTGACACGGTAACAGCCTTTCACCCCCATTTGCTGAATGGATGCAAGTCTGGTTGTTCTGCACTCATGTGGGTACAGGAGGAAGGGTGGTGAGTGTAGCATTGGGGTCTGGAATTGAGCAGGGTGGGTGTGGGGGCTATTGGTGCATGGTGGCATCTACTTCACTTTGATGGTTTGACCCTTTATCCTGAAGTTCACACACAGGTGCTAGGTTTACAGAAACAAATTTATAATGAAATGCATATGGTATATTCTCCTGTGCTTTCTTTGCTCCTTGAGAGTTGAAATACACACAGAAAGGAATA
Source organism: Zenarchopterus dispar (assembly GCA_028564865.1). Taxonomy (NCBI): domain Eukaryota; kingdom Metazoa; phylum Chordata; class Actinopteri; order Beloniformes; family Zenarchopteridae; genus Zenarchopterus; species Zenarchopterus dispar. The sequence continues at coordinate 9,052,205 of JAOWBL010000022.1, forward strand.
ATAATTTCAGTTATCAGGGAGGAAAATTCCATTGTAGGAATTACAAAGCAGACTGGTTTCCAGACTTTTCCCCAGGACAGAAAATAAAATGGCAAGGAGGACAACTGGTGCAAAACCTACAATGTACAAAGTGCAACAGTGGAAGAACACATTTTCACAATCTGTTTACCTCTCTTTTTTCCATTTTTATTTTTGTGACTGGTTTAAAAAATACTGCAGTTCTCAGACAAGCAGTGAGTCTGTTTTCTTGGGTGCTGTTAGAGCTTCACCCTCATTATGATGTCTTCTCAAGACGACACCAACTCCACTGACCCATTAGTTTTTACTCCTGACCCAACTTGTTGCTTCCTCTCTTTAACTGCCCACAGACTCACTGCTTCTCCATCTGTTCTTTATTGCCCCCAGTTCAGTTCAGTTTCTTTTCCTATTGCCCCTCTATCACGTCAGATAGGAGACAGAGAATCCACTTTCCTGTTCTGTGTTCCAATCACAGACTCTGATGTGGTGGAATATGTTTAACAAGGACTACCCTTCAGATTTTATGAATTCCTGCATGACTGCTAACCAGCATAAATAAAATATGACCAATTACTGAGCTTAATCTGGAACATAGCACAAGATTTCTGAACTTGAACTTAATTTAGTACACCAAAGTTTTAAAATCTGCTTTAGTGCAGATGTGTGCTTGCTGTAAATGGGAACAGAGACAATAGAAACCAGGCTTTGCATTTAAAATAATTTGGTTTGGTCTAGTTTGATCATCTCACATCTATTTAGGATCACTTAAAACAGTAAAGAACATAAATGTGATCCTTTAGCTCTCAATATGTTCCCATGGAACAACAAACATCTTATGTATGAATGTATGCTGGAACATCTATTTGTTCTCATGCGTGGAACAGCTGAGTCAACAAAATATGATAATAATGTTTATTTAGGAGCTTCATATATTTGAAGTGAATGAGTACTGAAAGCAATTTACACAGCCAATGCATATATCCATCCAACACTGACACTGTAGACATGTATTGATCTTTTCAACTTGAATGAGGGGTTCACTGATTGTGTTTAGTGGCTTTTTTCATTCAAATTAAATGCAAAATGAGTCTACAGTGTGAGAAAGTTGACTTTTAATGTGACTTTCTATCAAGTAGAGTTAGTGTTTTTGTTGTAGCTACAAAAACACAAACCATGGCGCTTAATACTAGGTAAGTCTAGTCTCAGAAAGAAGCAGTCATTTTTCCGACCAAGTCTGTTTAGTGCTCTTAGGGTCACTGTAGCCCCAGGACATGAGGCATATAGGATATACGCTGGGGATAAGCAGGGAGGCTTTTGCAGTGCCTGGTGGTCTGTTAGTGATCTCTACCTAAGTGTAACATCTGTGTCAGTGTGCAAAAGCAAAAGGTGAAGGAATGTTAAAAGAAAAAATAGTCAACTACTTTTAAAGTTGTTATTTCTGAACATTGTCCTTGTCACCGGTTGCACAATCTATAGCTACGGGTTATAAATCCAGCATTAAAATATATGCAGGTTAGACACAGAGAAAAAAAATTGTTGATTATACATAGGCTTAAATTATGTTGCATCCCTGTTATGACTGATAACCTCAATAACCACCAATATCAGCTCAGGTGGAGTGAGCTTTTGGGAACCATGCTTGTGTTTTTATTAACATTTTATGAAGGATAACTATGGAAAAAAGTTGATAAAAATTATAGATTTCAACTAAAGATCTTTAATTTTGCTAAAAATAAGGAAGGAAAAAAGGTAGTTTAAAATGGTTTGTCTGAATGAATTATGATGTATGATCTGAAGGAAAACCTTGACATTCTCTTTTGTATTTAGCAAAGTTGACTGGTATTGTTTTATCTTCTCCTTTTTAAGGTATTGTTTTTGGTTAGCCATCACATCTACAATTTTTACTTTATTATGCACAAACACAATGTGCCCTATGACACACCCGTCCAAGAACACATTATAGTTCATTTGCCCCAAAACCTGTAAATTGAAATGTGCTCAACTGGCATCTTGTTTTCCAACTTTTTGAAAGTTTTCTCCAAATACACTTGAATGTAATATGGAAATCTGTTTTTTATATCTGAGTGCACATGTGCAGTAGTTACACAAGACTGTGGTGTTCCAGTGCCAGCATCCACCGTGTTTGACAAACAGAGATGTGGAAAGGGGAGGAGGTAAGAAAAAATGTTTTGAGAGAAATAACATAATCTATGCAGCATCAGGGTGTGTGGTGGGAAAGTGGCAATGATACATAGAGGGTTAAGAGAAAAAGGAAGTAAGTGATGGATTGAAATGGGCTGTGGGGGCACCTGACAGGACAGGGGCCAAAAACACACATATTAAGGTGATAAACAGTTAAGTCATCTGAGCCAGTTATGATTCCTGAGACTTCTCTGAACTAGAAAAGGCCTCTGGAGTGTTTTAAACCTCTGAACATGTACATTTTTTACTCCAACTAAAACCACAGATATTCCTTGCACAGACATCTTGAATCCTTAACAGCTTTTTGGAACGCTCTGTGCGACCATATAGAAAGCTCTGCCCATGAAACCTAAAGGAATATACAGGTCGTAAATAAGCATTGTAGAAAGTGATGGGACTGGCTCTGCCTGTAGAGAGAAAGCAAATACTGCTCATTGGTTCTGACACAGCAACTCATAGTGTTATGATATTTACTGTCGGAAACACCGCGTACACATTAAATAAGCACTGATAGAGTCATCAGCACTGACAGTGCACGCGCTTGCACTTAACATTTGCTGTGTTGCTATGGGATCTCTGGCTGTGCTGGCTAGGGAAATACACTTTGTTATGATAACCAAGAATGATATAGAGTGGAGCACAGACTGTAATGCATGTAAACCTGTCCTCACTGTGTTTATAAAGTCTGTGATGTGGAAATATTGACGTGCTTGCTAAGTTAGGGATCACTTAAGGACTTTGGCTCTTTTAACTTAGGCAATTAAACTCATGATGAGCTGTTACAAACGTTCTTATTAATATCAAGAGCAAAAGAAAAAAAATTAAGAGAGGGGAGAGAGTAGCAGATACTTCACACTAAAAGGTTTTTGGAAAGGTGATTCAGTAACTCATAAAGGTTGCAGTATGAAATGTTATCATGCATGTGTTTGCAGAGGTTTGTGTGTGAACTCTGTCTATTTAGTCTTGGCAGTGCTGGGAATAGTATCGGCTTAAGACTGAAAGAATTCAGGCCTCCCAAGCAAGGTCATGTGCTGATGTTTAGTAGGAGCTTTCTCAGGTCACAGACTGTGACTTTCAACCATCACTCACATTACTCCACATCTTTATATGGTTCTGTTTAACTGGCATACCTGACATCTCTCCTCCAGATTGCTGTAATGATGGGTGACAGCTGTCCCACTCTGCTCACCAAGTTAAAAGAAAAGTCAACCCAAATAGTAGCTTGATATGTAATACACATAGTGTTGTTGAATAAGTCGACTATGTTACAACTTAAGAATGAAAAACTTTCTTAAGTTATAACTTGGCTTTGTACTTAAAGAACCTAGAATTTCTGCAAAGCAAGCCCAAAAATAATAGTTCTGTTTAAAAAACAGACAAATGAAAAAAAAAAAAAAATCAACAGAAAAGTGAGTTGCTGCTTTTGGACTGACTCATGGTTTTCATTCCTTTCAGACCCCCACAATTGTGGCCAAAAAAGTACAGCAACTGTAGTTAATATTAAAACAATTTGACACTAAAACATTAAAGAATAGGTCTGCATTTTCTCAAGTCTGTCTTAAAACAACATCCACATGCATTTATTAGCATCGAGACAAATTCTACTTGCCACAATCATTCCCCCTGTTTATGCTGGCTGATGGAAGAAATTCCCTGATAAAGTGACAGGCGAACAAAATCCACATCCACTATTCTTGCGGTGAACTGGATTTAGTGTTTTGGGTGCACGGGGGGATTTCTGTACATGAGGCCTTACTAGTTTGAGTTACACTTAAACAAGTATGATACTAGTATTTTAAGTGCAGAATCCATTCTTCGCATTTCTGCAATGAAATTGTAACAAAAGCAGGAAATTTATTATTTTGAACCACAATAATCACTCAGTTTAGCTGGGACTGGTGGATCCTCACACTAGTTACAGTTCTGCTTTTCAATGAAAGTTTGCACAGAACAAGGTATTTGGATTCTGACCCTTTTATTGCTATTACTTCAAGCAAAGCGATTAAATTAAGTAAGTAAAACCTGGTTAACTGTTTGCACTTAACTCTTATTTTAAGAGAGGCCTAGTGTCAACTTGTGCTTTAAGCATCCCCATACCTAGATATAGGACATTGAGGTCTGAACCTTTATTCATTTTTTTTTCTTAAAGAAATGATGGTAAACATTGGCATGAATCCATAAAGACTAATTGGCCTCCACTCTGAGAAAACATTAGTAGGAATTCTACTAAGTTAAAGCCCACACTAAAGCGCAATTCACTGGCTTAAACAGTGATGATTGGTTACGTTTAGATATGAGAAGTAAAACAGAGGCAAGATATGTTAACACTTGCTGAAGAGTAAGAAGAGTTTTCAGCTCACGTTCACATCAGAAGGAGACTCAGACAACTTCACAAGTACATGCTAGCATAAACTTTTAATTTCCTTGATACAAGTTTTGACGTACAACATGGCAAGCCACCTAAGCTAATGTCATATATCCCAACTCATATTTGTATAATTTAACATATGTGTTCATGGTAGTAAAAGTTTATCATCATTGATTTTTTTGTTGTTTAGGTGAGAAGCTGCTCACAACACAAGTTAACATGAACCTCTTCTATTTCTTTTTTCTTTTCTTTCATTTTTTTGACATACACCTAAAAACAAAGCCTTTATAATAAAACTTGCTAGCGTTGTTTGACTTGGTGCCGGAATGTAAAACGGGACAAAAAGAGATTTTTGGGCAAGTGAGATGCCTCAGGACTCAGGAAGATGCAGATTTCTTTCCAAAAGGTAGTGCATGTTGTAAACATCAGAACATCAATATTTCACATATGTATATGTGCTTCTTATAAATGTGTGTTTATATCTGTTTTATCTTATGCAATTTTAGTGAACTTTAAGAGTGAGAAAATATATTTTAAATAAAAAATCTGGACCCCTCACCAATTTCTAAATCCTGGTTCCAGCCCTGGTTTCAAGAACTTTTGTCTTTGAAGATGATGCAAACATAAACATGTTCACTGGTGGCTGAGTAACTATTACTGTATGTACTGTTAGTCTTATAATCATTGTTGACTCACGCTAACTAGAGTACAGAAAAGATCCACAGCAAAATTCTTATTTCTACTCTCTCAGTCAAAGACTAATTCTGCAAAAGGATCAACCTCTGAACTTGGTTCTGTCTCCTGTCCCTGTTGTTCTGAAGAAGGGTGAGCACATAGCACAGTTCATTGCAAAATAATGGCATCAACTCTTGTAACTGCCATTACACATGTGTGTGTAGTGTTTGCGTTACATGGATAGTGTTTCGCAAGGATAATTACATTGTGTCTCTCCCCACCTGGACTCTGACACATGTTAAACATCTCAGACAGTCCCGCCCAAACACCTGTAAGAAATAACACACTGAGGCCTGACTGTCAGAGTAACTGAAGGATAGAGGAACAGGGTGTGAAGACTTGGCATTTCCTGTGTTCCTGCTGTGACTGCGGCAAAAGACACATAAAAATGTGTCTGATAGCCTGCATACATTGCATTCAATCCCACACGCAATCCTGAACAGACACATGTACACAACACAAGTTGCCATATGTCACTGCTTGTATTATTGTACTATTTCTAAGTTTTCTGCAATTTTGGATACAGCAGGAGTACAATTTGTGTCACATTCACCTCTTCACCACAAAGCTTTTATTCAATGACACTGTTAAGAAACCTTGGCCAGAGAACAGTGGCGCTTTGACATTGGCTATGATGACGTAGCAACAGTGTATTATACAATAGTAATTTCTGAAACCCCCCACTAACTTACTTACAAGCAAAAAAACAAAGATTAAAAGAGCCAGGGAGACACAGCAAGATGCAGGAAAACAGAGACAAGGACTGATATTTAAAAAAGAAAAAAAAGAAAAAAAGGTGGGGAGGTTAGGGGGTGTAATGACAGTGGTGAAGGCCTGCTCTTTCATTGAGTCAATCTGGCTGTGGCTATTTCACACTGTAGGAATCTCCTGTCGACTAGATCAAAGGCTCGCCCAGAGACACGACTTGCAGAGAACACGAGGAACAGGTGACACCTCCAGCACACATAGACATTCATGCTTGCACACACATACCTTCTCCCACAACACCACACACACATATTCATGACTGAATGAACACACAGTGAGATCAGAAAAGTGTTGTGGCAGCTTCTTTTGTGCCGAGATGAGCCTGGGGGGAAGTCTAATTCAGAAACCAGAGGAAAACCATGCATCTGTCATCTAAGCTTGGAAAACCACTTGAAGGGAGTGCAGAGTACACACACAGACGCACAAACTTATGTTGCAGTGTGTATGACAAAGCACATTTAGACTTTTCAAGAGTGAACTTGCATATGCTATACGAGCAGAACACCGATGTGACTAACACAGACACAGAGGACATCGACTGTATCTACGACAAGCATAGGAAACATGTATATCAAGTGCAACCACATGATGGATAGCACTAATACTGAGTGGCCCATATTCAAGAATGATTAATATATATCACTACATCATCACTAGTCCGTCTCTCTCCATTAAATCCGAAATTGTTCACTCTGTCCAAAACACAAAAGGTATTTTGGTAAAGTGTGGGGAGGACCGAAATGCAGACAATCAACATACAGAGAAAGTCAAACATGAAATCACATAGAAGGGAAAAACACTTTTGAGCTCAATATAATACAACACAAAACTCCAAAAGAGAACAAGAAAACCAACACCAAAATGTAACAAAACAAGGAGAACCCAGAAAGAATCAAATAAAAAACCCAAAAATCAAAATCCCAGAACCATGATAAAAAAGTTTGGGGATACGGTAACTCATTGGAACGCAGGGATTCAGCCCTATGTGCACACAGGCCCTTTCATTTAGTTCCTTTTGAATCAAGACATGCCAACAAGCGCTTGCATGCCTATGCACAATAACATTTTCACAAAGATAATTTAATCCTGGGCAATCCCAGAGGCAGCAATGCTCTGGTTTTGAAATCACGCTATCCAGTTAGTCTGGCTTCAAACTGCATTCATGCACTGCAAATAGCAACACAGTAAACTCAAGTGAATTTCATGGAGTAAAATAATATATTAAATGGAAATACAACCTTAAATAAAAAGAAGTTTGAAAATGGAAAATGCAAATAAAAACAGCAGTTATTCGTAGATTTTGTGATTCTACACTTACCTTCTCAAAACACTTAAATGACTCTGGCATTAAGGACACCAAATGACCAAGAGTTTCTAAAGGTTCTTATTTTTGAGCTATGTTACAGTATTCAGTAGTTATTGTCCTATTTTTAATTTTAAAAATCTCCACGTACATGATACTGGAAGCAGGTCATGACTGTGGTCACACCAGTCCACTGTCCATATACTCTTCTTCTGCAGTCACACATTTATAATATGAGTTTGTTTCTATGTAGAAGAGCACAACTCACACAATACACAGATAACTGTGTTTTCCTTTATAAGCGGCATCTTAATATAGCAAGTATTCATTTACAAAGGTTTGAATGGGATCATAAATAAAAGCAGATGATACTGAAACACCCAACGGTGTCTATTAATATAAACGCAAAGAGTTTTCAAACTGAGTTGAGAGCGGCTGTGAATCCCTTTTTCTCCAGTCCTTTGGGGAGCTTTAAAACTAACATTAAAACATGTAAAGTTGGTCTTTTACTTCTGCTGTGACATAGAACAGGTAGACAGTCTTCCCAGGGACCAATTCTGACTGATTTTGGCAACCTTTTGTGTTAATTCCTTTTCATTCACTTCTTCTGTCATGACAATTTGAACATTATTTGAACTATAACTATCACATTGTTTTGGTTAGTAAGATAATCCCACCTTCTTTTCCTGACATAAGAGGGGCGAGAGGTGGAATTCTGCATCTAGCCCAAAAAAGTTTTTGTTCCAGCATAGAACAAGTCAGCCCGGGGTTATACTGGCACTGCACCAATGCTTTTGTTGTGGCTGGCAGTCAAAAAGCAAAGAGACATTTCTAAGTCTGGCACCAGGTCCAAAGTGAAACCACTTTGGTCTTTTTCTTTATTAATCCAGAGAACATGGCATCAAATTCTTTCAAACAACATCTGGAATACTGATTAATCTGACCACAATACACATTTATATTGTGTGATGGTCCACCCAAAAAGCCTCAGAGCTCAAAGATGTTAACATCCCAACTGGACAAGATTAAGAAAAGAGTTTTTTAGCACAATAAAATTTTAAGTGGCAAATGTGGATGCAGTTCTGTACAGTAGTGCTTAACAAAAGTTCCCCAAAGCAACCACTTCCTTGTGTGGTTATATCAGCTATTGAGCAAGGATGGTTTTTCTTACACGACAATGGTTTTCTCTCTTGACAAACAGCTGACTGGTGCTGGTTTGTTTCAACTCAGGTTACAATCACCTGATGATTAGTTTGATACTGTAATGCCCTATGTATCATGTTTGATACATGAGTTTCTCTCTAACCTCTACATCACCACACACACACACACACACACACACACACACACACACACACACACACACACACACACAAAATATGACTAAAAAAATAAAAATAAATAACATTTTTGGAAGTTGCTGCAGGTCTTATCTTGAAGTTATACCTTGTGAAATTAAACATGTTAAAATCCATGTAAATATGAGGGTTGTCTTTATAATTCTCCCAAATGTGTATAATAAAACCCAAAGACAGACATGTGGCCATGTCTCTGCTGTTCAGCCAAAGGATCAAGCTAAGATGCTGTATGTTTAACATGGGAAGGTCCCACCTTAAACAGGTCATTATGCCAATAGCCTTTGCTGTTTTCATAGAATATGAGAAGATTACACAGCACTATGACAGGCCAATTACGTCCTTTGCTAAAATATACCTCTGTACCAACAACTCTCTAATGATGATGGCTTAAACATTTTCACCAATAGACCCCTTTCAGCTGGCCTGGCACTCACATACAAACATACTCTGCAGGTATAGTTAACACACATGCACACAGCCACAGATGCTGACTGATTCAAATTGAATCCTTGTGTTGTGTGAATACGGCATCCCACTTTACCACAGAGGCTTATTTGTATGTGCGTATGTCATCCCTGTGGACCCACTGCAATCAGACTGAGGATTGCTCAGGTTGGATTTGAGAATGAAAAAGACAGACAAATGGCACACAAATGGAGTGCCACTATCCAATTTTCACTTCAACCCTTTTTTAAAAAAATAGAATTATTGAAAAAAGTTGATAGTAAGCTATCAACAACCTTCATGTCAGATTTCAATAAGACGTAAGAATGAGTTACACTTACAAAAAACCGTAGACTAAAGTTATGAATGATCTTTAAGTTAAGTTTAGAGCTTAAAGAAAGAAATTTCCTGCCTGTTGAGGGAATATGACAATGGGACAATGAGAATATGAAAGTATGTAATTTGTTTTTTAAAGAGAAATCTTTACAAGGTATACCTGTGCCATTGAGGTATTGGATTACCACCACTAAACACTGTTCTAAATCTTTACTACAAATGTAATCGATGTCAGTTCACATGTCATGGATAATATGGGCATTATCCAATCAGAATGAAGCAAAGACTGCATGACTGGTTGAGATAGTAATCAGCAGTTTCAGCTTTTGTAGGTCTCTATCAGTAATATCAGAGCAGCTTTTCTTACACAATTGAAGTTTGTGGAGTCTTGGCCATCAAGTACTAGTAGGGCTTTGTTGGTGTTTCTTTGGAGCTGGATGCTGGAGTCTGCTTTCTGTGACAAACACCAATCTTGTCTTTTTGTGATGTGTTCGTCTCATAACTTTGTGTTGGAATTGTTTATTTTAGATGGAAAAGACCTTAATTGGCTTAAAGAAGAGGGTTTTCCCATTAATTTACTGCGATTCATGTGTATATTTTGTCATGCTTTGTGTCTAAAGATGACTTGAATTAAAATGGCAGCCATTTCCCCCAGTACAGGGGGAGTCTGTTTTAAAGAAGATAATGTTCAGTGGTCTCATTCAAAAACCCAGTGAACTTTTGGAACATGTCAGATACTCCTTTTCACTTACTACTATTTTCTGTACCAGAGAGCAAAGCTGTAGCTTTACAGAATGTCAATGCTGAACTGTTAGCAATGGGTCCTGTGCTTATCCAATGTGTCTGTTTTTTATGTCTGTTTTTTCTTTTTCCTTTTTAACTTCCACAGATGGTCAGAATAAAAATGCAAAGAAAGTGACACCTCCTTACTCGTTCACACACTGCTGCCAAAAATGTAGATGGAGTGTGTGAAAAGTCAAGTACACCTCATGACTCAGTAGCTCGAAAAACTAACTTCAGCAGAAACAACTTGAAGTAACTGTATATTGCATGACATTATCAGCCTCTCACATCATTGTGGAGGCACCTCTTATTTTTTTTTCATATTCATTGAGATTTATAGGCATTCATTTATCCACAGATCTTGCAAGGTCTCACCACAGCTATACTATCAGACTGAGGTCTACACTTTGAGTGGACCATTGAATTCCTTAATTCTTTTCCTTATCAGCCCTTCTGATGTATATTTCATGATCTCCTTTGGATCATTGTCCTGTTACCTGACCCAATTTTAAGCCAAATTTTATTCATTCAACAAATGGGCTCAAATTTATATCAATAATACTTTGATTTACAGAAGGTGTGTGTGTGTGTATACATATATGAATATGTGTGTGTGAAAATATATATATATATGAAAGTATATATATATAAAATTATATTATATATACACACACACACACATATATACATTCTTCTAAATACACCTCTAAACACTTCAGATTAACAAACTGCCAAATCAGATCAACCTGAGGTGTAACGACTTCGATAGAAGTCGTTACACCTGAAGAAGATCAATTACTCAAACACAGGAAACCAAGACAGGAGGAAGAAAAAAAAGCAAAGACTTATAGTTTATAAACAGTCAGATAGTACCAAATACCTACAAAGGGGCAAGGAATTGTATAGCACAAGAGGCACAAAAACGACCCAAAACTATGACAACATGAAAAAGGAAGGATACAAATGGAAAGAATGTTCAATGAAAGTATGAAAACTATTTTGCAAGCAATGCAAAGAAACAGGGAACTTTATACAGGATAATGAACCAAAAGAACTGCTAGTTCCTGTGATAAACTTTCTATTTTCTTATGTATTTGGTTAGCAAAGTGTTACCTTGATCCACTAGGTGTTTATATATCTTCTGTATGTATGCAAACATTTTTGTTTATACTGTAAAGTATTTTGAATCTACCTAGAAATAACATTTGACCCATAAATAGGCTCTGATTTTGACTCAAAGTGCCACCTTGTCTCTGACATCTTCTCAACATCCTTTCTCCATCCCCCTTCTCCACCAAAATCCTGTGTCACCTCTGACCCAGGTCCAATTCACTACTGTGATTATGCAATTAACACCAATTAAGTCATTTGGCTGTGAGAATGCATGTGTGCATCTACATGAATGTGCATGCATGCTTGTGTATACGTGAGTATGTGTTAAGTATGTGGATGTGTGTAAGTGTGCATGATAGGCCAATTACAGCAGCACAAGGGAGCCTTTTGGAAGCTGAGCGCACTGCAATCAACCAATCACCCTTCATATGGCTTTGACATGAAAAGAGAGCATGGCCTCTGCTAACCCTGGGGGTCAGCCTCAATTTACTCTATTTACCCACTCAGGAATGATCCTCTGTGTGTGAAAAAGGAGACATAGATAGGGAGGGAGAGAGGATGATGAATAGGTATGGAAATGTTGAAGCGAGTGGGAGCCAGATAGAAATGAGCAGAATGGAAGGGGGAAATTTAGGTGGATGAGAAGTCTTTGGGTTGCTGTGCAGGTGAATTTTATCGATGGGGGGTGGGTGAGGCATGGCGGTTGAGTGGAAAAAAAGGGGATGGGGAGAGCCCTTCAAGTTGTGTTTGCAAAGCTAAAAGGCCAGCAGTTGGAGCCCATTTGCTAACAATTTCCCCTTGGAGAGTGGTTCCACACACTGACACTATACACACACTTACATAGAGCACAGATGAGGAATGACAACTTTACACTTGGCTGGAGTTGTTAAACAGAGAGATGCTCTACAAAGATAAGGGGGTTGTTTCAGCAAAACAAAATGTAAAAAAAAAAATTACCAATATGACAGCAAGGAATTATTGGATTACGCCAACTTCTGCTGGTTTGGATCTACCCTTCAAACAGTATAAAACCCACAACGTTGCAAGCTAAGAATGCTTTAACCTGATAGCCAACATCTAAATGTGTGCATAACAAAAAAAAATTGAATAAATAAAAATGCAGCCTCCGGTACAGTTGCTATGATGATGCCATGGGAGTCACGAACTAAAGTGGTTGTTCTCAAATCAAAAGGTTCAACTTCTGGTTCAACTCACGATAAAAAAAAACCACTGATACAATTCTGTAATAACTGAACTGTAGCTTATATCCACAGATGAAGGAAAAGTTTTGTTTCTTCTGACTCCAGCTTAAAACAAGTATTGATTTAAAATTTTTTTAAAAAGTCATTTTTGTCCCCCCTTCCTGTCCCTGCCCCCAGCTAACCACCCTACTGTTCAATAGCTCAGCTGTGAGGTTTAGTGCCAGGACTTGGTCACAGAGCAATGAGTAAAATACAACAGCAACAGTCAGCCCTTCATCATGGCAAACAACCTCCTGGCTTCAGAACAAGGGATGGCAGAAAAACCAGAAACAGACAGAGAGACGTTAAGAGAAAAGAAGAGAAAAGTAAACACAGATGCTCAACATTTCCACTGCTCCTGGTCAATGATATCATATATCTGACAAAGGGGACAGGTTATTCTATATCCATGGTACATATATATGTACGCATGTGTGTGAGTGTGTGTATGTGTGTGTATTAGAACAAAACTGTCCGTCTCCATGGGGTTTTGGATGTGGAGTGTAATCAGGACCACATTACTCTGCCACAGGAAGTCCTCCAGCAATGGACAGGAAGCAGGAACACTAGGACCACATCATTAGTCTCGCCAGTGTTCAACCCCACAGCCAATAGGAGCTATACACATGGCTGGAATGGGCGTAGTTGTTGCTGTGTCCATGATTTTGTTTGAGTATTATAAGTTTGCATTTGTGTGTGTTGTGCCTGCTGGCTGGTATTAATGACTTATTTGTTTACTGAGGGTAATGAATCCAGGTTGTGAGTGTTTAGTAGAGTCATAGCACAACTCTGAAGTAGGGTATGGCTCCCAGCCAGAATACCAGAACTAAATAACACAAACACACTGACACACACACAGACACACACACTATAAACACACAGATTCCTAGACGGTACAGACAAATGAGAAACAAATGGTTCCATTGTATGGTCTATACCTTGTCTCTCCTTCCCTCTGACTTATAATGGCATAGTGAAAACGCCGTTTTGAAAATAGTCTGTCCGAATATGCACCACACATACGCATAAACACACACACGCAACACACACACCTCCTCAAAGTCCCTGCATCAATAGAGCCTCCTACAACATTCTCACCAGCCCTTCCTTCTCGGCTCTGCATCTCATCAGAACTAAAGGGGCTAATTTCTGTCGATGGCTTACAGGTGGCCAGTGCAAGGTGAACCAAATCCATGCTGCTGGCTGAAACACAGACACTCATGCAGCAATGCAAAATTCATGCCTCTAGAACCAACCCTTTTATAAAACCAGTGCCACACATCAAAGAAAGCAACACACCTTAGCACACCTCAAAGGCACCAGAGACACACAGTCATGCATGTGTGCAAAAGCACGCATACACACATTAAAACACCCAAACTCAAACATATGCACACTCGTAAAGTTTAAGGCATAAAGGATTTCAAACAAGTGGTTTAAAGTTTAACCCTAGAGCTGGTACTATCTCATATTTCCAAATAGAGGAAAATCCTTTTAGTGGTTTAAGAAAAATGTTTTAAAATTATATAACTACTGAAGTTTATATTCTATTCTTGGGGAAAAAAAAACTGTACAGTGAAAAGAAAAAACATCAGAAACTGAGTCAGTAAGCTTCCCTTTTTATGCTAAAAAGTTGTCATTTGGAAATTCTTCAGGTGACAGCAAGACAGCAACTGACTATGAGACAAACGTTACAACATATTAGTTGGAATGATGTTCTCTCCAGCCCCAGCTTTACCACAATTTAGTTCCCACAATTTCCTCATTAGCTCTAAAATTCCATAATTCCTAAAACGTTTCACGTCACCTCCAATACACGTCCATCATAAAATAACACACAAGTATGTGCTGTTTTAACGCCTCCCACCCCACCTGTGTGCAGTCACACAGGTTCTACATTCTTGGACATACTTCTGTCTCTCTTGGTTAAGGTTGAGAAGTGTACTGCCAAATTGCAAAACCGGGCTAAAAGATTGATCTCTTATTTCTTCAGTCTCTACAGCAGGCATAGGGGTACATGTGTAGAGAGTGCATGATTGCGTGTGTACTCCTGCACATGTAGATTGAATTGCAGCTCTTTGAAGCCATGCCCTTGCCTTCATTAAATACAGTCCTACAGCCTGGAACAGCTTTCTGGGAATGTGTCAATAGCACACACAGACGTACATTAAAAAAAAAAAAGACATTGCAGTGCCAGTAAAAATTGTCAGTTTTCTTTGAAGTCTGTGTCACTGTGCAAAATGATAAGATTAAAGCTGATCATTATTCTCAAAATAACAGCAAAAACAAAACAAACAAACAAAAAAAAAAACAAGAAAAAAAACCCTGAAGAGCCTCAAGTTCACACTGCGGCAACAAGCCTGCACCTAAGCCAGGAAGGCCTGATGGGTGCCAAGTTAACTACTACATGCCACACTTATCAGCTGCTATCTGATTGGAAGGCACAGTAAGCTCCCACTTGGAAATTATAGATTAAAAATGAACAAGACCTTCTGACAAATCAAGTCCTTTGAAGTTCTGACACATGTGGATTCCAGATCCAGCACTGACAAGCTGCTAAATGACCAACAGGTAAAATTAATGTAGACAAATATACACTGTTGCCCATAAAGCTGAAACAAAACAGTTTCTCAGTTAGCATTCATGTCTGCCCTCTTTTTTGTACCTTTTGAAGAGGGTAGAGCCATAGATTTTTTTCTTAGCATGTTGATGTTAAACTTGAAATTCAGACTTTTTTCCTCAGAACTATAGCTGCCATTAAAACACAGACTCTGTCATGTTGACCCGTGTAAGAAGAGATCTGGCTTGTTGATCATGTTGGGCTTCAATGCAGGCTCACAAATAATATTTGGACAACTGTGCAATATTTTACATTACATTACATAAATATCAGACACTTTTATCCAAAATGACTTACAACAGAGGAATATATTCAAGCTACAGTAAAATAGTAGCGCACAAAGTAAGTCAGAATTTAAATAAGTGCACCTAAAGCAACATTCAAATGCAGTTCAGGAAGTTAAAGTGGGAGTCCAGTTCACAACAGAAAGTGTTTGTGGAAGAGGACAGTTTTAAACACCTTCTTGATCGTAGAGAAGGTTGACACTGGTATTTCAGCCACTGGCAACTTGTTCTAATATTGAGGATTGACATGGGAGAAGAGTCTCAACTGCAATTTCCCTGTGTGAGGAGAGGTCAAGGCCAGTTGGTGTTCTTATGATAAGTGCAGTGCTTTGAAGGGGTGTAAACCTTTACGATCAAGTTCAGATGTGGACCCCAAGATCATCTAGTAAGCAAGTGTCACAAACTTGTGTTTCATTTGAGCAGCCACACGTAGCCAGTGAAGATCAATGAAAAAGGTGTGACTTGTGCCCGTCTGATATCTTTAAGTTAAAATGATTGATGGAAAATTTGTTTCTGTTTCATGTGAGTGTGCTTTACAACTTGGTTTAAGTTGCATTTTATCCATAGTTGCATTTTATCCATATTTTTTTTTAATCTTACTACTTCGTTTTATACTTATTACAGTTTTTACAAATGTAAAATACATTAATGACCTTGATGGGTTCTAAAACACAGAACAAGTAACCCAGAAATCAATTTTATCACAAAAAAATTGATGTGCGTGAAAACCTTTTCTCTTTATAGGCTCATACTTTTGTTTTTTTGTGAGTTCAGTTCACATGTATTTGATTTAATTTTACAAGTGAAAATGTTAAACAAGTTCAGTTTTTTTTTTTTTTGTACAAGTTCCCATATCATATTCCACAGCTTCTCGTCAATTGGGGGTTGAAATACAAGAGTATAAAAAAACATCCACAAGCAAAAGGTAGGCTTATTAGGGAGAATTTCTATTCTGCAAGAACAAATACAGTAAATGGTAAAAAAAACCCGTCTATACTTATATAGCACCTTTTTTGACCTTGTCTGGATTCTACAAAGTGCTTAACAATGTGTTTCTCATTTGCCCATTTACAAAAACACTCATAAAGCACTTTTTTGTTTTATATATGCATACTCCATCCCAGTGTGTAGTGTTTCTTTTTCCTTACAGTCATACATTGCTGTGTATTTTCACGGACAATGCAGAGGGTCAGGATGTTGCCAAGGACACATTCTCAGTCCTGTCTTTATACCAGCAAGTGCTGGACACACACTTGTCATCTAATTCCCACTGACTGCAGAGACTTTGCAGGCAGAACCAGTGACTGATGTCTCCTCAATTTAACTGGAAAATGCCTGCTTTCCCGCTTCAAGCCTGCAGCTGAAGTTCATGGAATTAACAACAGAAACAAAAGAAAATACACAGTAGGTGTTGTGAGTAGTTGTGCTGAAACTGTAGTTAACACAGTTGTATAAGAACTTGCTACACTTGTAGTAAAGCCTACGTACCCCACAATAGCCTCATATTAGTAGCAATAATGGCTGGATACCAGCATGCAGTTTGAGGAATGGGTAATAGTAACTGCAGTCATACTTTTGACAGTGGTTGTTACAGGACAGCACATTATTCCAGCAGTAAGCACTGTCACCTCACTTTTGATTACCAACATTTCAGGGTTTGAATCTCAACTGTTTTCATGCATGTTTTTCTCATGTCTGCATGGGTTTTCTCTGAGTAAACTGGGTTCCTCCCACAATCTAAAAGCACGCATGTGAGGTTGAAGTGTGATTCAAAATTTTCCTTAGGTCTGAGTGTTTGCCTCTGTCTGGCCCCGTGTTGGACTCACAACCTGTCCAAGGTGTAGCCTGCCTCTTGCTCCATGTGGCTTTTGTACATATGGGACATCTACCAACCCCGTGTCTTTGAATGTAACTGAAGTAGATAAACTGAACTGAACTTCTTTCCACACTGTGTAAGGTGCTAAGTGTTGTGAACCATCGCTACATGAATAAAATGAAGTGAAATTTACTGTACGTATAGTCACTTATCCTTGTGGTGATGATTGATTTATCGTTTTTACTCCACCACCAAAGCAACCTGTTGGTAAGCAAAACAAAAAAGACTGTAGCTCAAATTATATTTATTTTAATGATCTCTAAAATGATTTGACTTAATAATAACCAGTTAGAGGAGGTTAAAAAATTAGACACTTTCTCTGCCTCCAAAATTCATGCAATCAATCCAAGCATGTGGAGCAGATGCAAACATGTAAGGCGCATCGACCATGTGCTCCTCATGAGCACTGTTCTGCATTTGTGTGGCAAGAAGTGCTCCCTTGTGAGTATAGTTTTCTACTTGTGGATACTGTTATCATATCATATCATATGCACATGCTGAGCGCTCACACACACAGCTTCTGAGACTAATTAAAGGCCATATATCACATTTAGCAAGGCTCAGCAAGCCAGAAGAGTCCGACACCAGTGAGTGCAAGCTTTGGTCTAAAGACAGCTCATAAACTCTTTCTGCATCCACTTCATGTAAACACATACACACAAGTAAGAAACAGGTTAAATGGAGGGCAAAAAAGAGAAAAGAAAAAAATGAAAGATGGAGTGAAAGTAAGCAGGGGTAATCCTGTTCCTTCGTGCAGTGGCAGTCATCAAATGGCATGCTCACACGCATTTAAATAGTGGGTTATCCCCACTCTTTGATACACCTCTCTGTAATTACCTGTGTACATTTTTGTGTGAATGTTTGGAGTGTATGTGTGCATGCGTCCGTGTAAGTGTGCAGTACTGTCTTGTCTGTCAATCATGGTCATTATGAGTAATCCAACAGATGACACTTTCAATCCTCTCTGTCAACCTCAGCCTTTGCAGCAGCACTCAGGCAAAGATCTGGGTTTAGCACTTGTTCACTCTCCACCCCCCCCATAAACACACATCCATACACACACAAACATACACACACTAACTTGTCAGGTAACACCAAAACAGGCCGTGAAGAGAAGAAAGCATTTTTGCTTGGCAAGAAAAGCAAACTTATCCCACATCTGTAGATGCGTAAGAATGTGAAAAGAAGAGGGGGAAGGAGAAGGCGCTAAAGATAGAGAAAAAGACTCTCACAGATACACTTTGAACATAAAGAAAGATAAAATAAAGCAACTTTTCCTGTGTCTGGAAACACAGAAACCATCACAACTAGATGGCAGATAAAAGAACTCCAAGGAGGTTCGAATGGATCAATAAGCAACTCCATCTAAAAATGTACAAACTCAGTAGCTATTCATTATTCTGCTACCCCCTGTGCAGTTTACTTTTCATTTCTTTTGTTATCCTTTCTTCCACTTTCTATTTTCTCCCCACTCTTCTTCTACCAAAAGGGAATCCGAGAAATGTCCACAAAACATCTTTCACCAGTTGTTAATACTCTTTCTGCTTTGGCATGATAAAGTCAAGGTATGTTGTCCCACTCCATCACACAAAGACACACACACACACCCGCATATACAACAAATGCAGACAAGCATGCATACTAACATCCATTCATTTAAAAGTATTTCAGAGTACAAATGCTGACAAACATAAATGTGTCTAAGCATATTCTGTAAACATCTTGAATTCTTAAATTTCAGTACTTGACCCCACTCTCTTTCATTGAAGTGTATGTTGTTGCAGGATGAAGTTAGGTGATTTAAAAACTAACATCCATGATAAAACTTCTGGCCTGTGATGTCACTGTGTCAGTGAAGTCCCCAGCTGGAAGATGAAATCTGGGAACCCCTTAGCTAATTTTGCATTAACTAGTTGACCTCTGATATTACTTGATATTGAGGTAAAATATGCTTTCAGAAGGACTGTGTATATATGGCCCACTTTAAAACTTTCCAGCATCTAAGAAAAAAAAAAACCTTCAGCAAGTGCAAAATTAGATAAACATTAATTTTTGGGTGGCTTGTTTGTAAGTTAAAAGGGACAAGCTTAAAATTCTTTTTTTTGTAAATGTGTAAAATCCCAGGGAGTAATTCTTAGCATACACACAGAAACACACACACACGCTCACTCACTTACACAAGCATCATACAACAATATAAACACAAACAAACTATGGCTAAGCCCACTTATTACTTAAGCAAACAGGGTTAGCCTGAATGGAACGCCTGCTGTGAAGCACACCACTTCCAGACACAAAGGTCTGTGATTCAGCAACAGAGCCAGCACACTCACGTACACACGTACGCAATTTCTGACATAGATGCACTGTGCAAACACTGCGTCAGGAAAAAAAAAAGTGTATATGCAATTAGAAGGAAAAAAAGCAAGAGAAACACATGTTTGTGTGTTGTTATTTGGCATGGACTTCAATACTGCTCTTTTGCTTTTCTAAGCAGAAGGTTACAGCCAATCGATGGATCCATGCTTTCATACGTTTTAGGCCAAATTCTGATGCGACTATTCAAATGTCAGCAGAAATCAAGACTCATTAGACCAGGTGGAATTTTTTAAATCTAGTATTGTCTAATTGTGGTGAGCCCGAGTGAATTGTACACTCAGTTTTCCGATCTTAGCTGGGAGGAGTGGCACCTGGTGTGGTCTTCCGCTGTTGTAGCCCATTTGCTTCAACATTCAATGTGTTGTGTGCTCAGAGATGGTCTTTTGCATGCCTGAGTTGTTGGGGTGATTATTTGACTAAGTGTTACCTTTTTTATCATCTCAAAGCAGTCCAACCCTTTAGAACGGTATTTTTGCCCAGGAAGTTGCTGTTTTGTTTCATTTCTTTTGATTATTCTTCTTTAAACTCTTGAGGTTATTGTGCATGGAAATTCCAGTGGGTCAGAAGTTTATAAAATCATGAACCAGTCAGTCTGGCACTAAGAATTACACTACGCTCAAAGTCTATTAGATCTCCTTCTTTCACATTTTGATCCTCAATTTTAACTTCTACAGTTCATCTTCATCTAGAATCTAGATGTGTACCTAATAAAGTGGTAGCTGACTGTATGTTGATATGCAGTAGACTATTATCAGCATGCAAGTAATAGATTAAAATTTATACTAAACTCAAAACAGAATTTAAAATAAGTATGACCTTTCAAGAAAAACAACCACGTTTCCTTCACCACATTTTTTACATTCCTATTAATCCATCCATCCGTTAACATCCACTTATCGGTTCAGGTTGTGAGGGCAGCAACCCAAGTTCAGAGGCCCACTCCTCACTCCCTCCAGCTTTCTCTTCCAACTTCTCTCGAAAAATACTGAGGTTTTTCCATGCCAGCCGAGTGTGTCCTGGATCTGCTGCGGGGCTTCCTCCCAGTGGGACATGCCTGAAACCCCACCCCAGGGAGGCATCCAGGAGGCAGCCAAACTTTTAGTTGCTAACCACTGTTTGTGACCATAGGTGAGGGGAGGAACAAGGATTGACTGGTTAACAGAGAGTCTTGCTTTGTGGCTCTCTTCAGGCCACAGATTTGGGTATTTAGCTGTTACCTTTAATTCATCAGTAGGTAAAAGGTTTTTTATTTGTTATTTGTTAAAATTGCCAACAATTACACATTAAAAGAAAGACATGTAGAAAAAAAAAATTAATTTAATATAATTAGATTGCCAAACTCCCTACTCCCCCCATTTTGTTCCTATAATCCAAATTACACTGATGAAGCATCAGGAATACAAATATATGCATTTTACAAAATGGACCCATGTTTAGTGAGGATAGTTGAGACCATGCAGCAGAGTGTCAAAGCAAACTATGAAGACAATCAAAATCTGCAATCTATCGAGAGATGACGGAACCACTTCACCAAAGCTCATAAGTCTTGACTGAATGCTATAGTGTGAGGATATGACCTCTAAGATTCAACCACA
This sequence comes from Zenarchopterus dispar, assembly GCA_028564865.1. Classification (NCBI taxonomy): domain Eukaryota; kingdom Metazoa; phylum Chordata; class Actinopteri; order Beloniformes; family Zenarchopteridae; genus Zenarchopterus; species Zenarchopterus dispar. The sequence continues at coordinate 9,073,628 of JAOWBL010000022.1, forward strand.
AAAGATAATCCTTTAGATTTTATAACACAGCAAACATATGCAGAGGTAGCATAAAAATATAAATAAAAGAAAGAAGGTCAGACTGGCAGGAGACAACGTCAAAGATCTGCAAAATACTAAGATTCCACTACAAGTGCAGTCAGTCTGCCAAAGATGGATTCAAGGTTTGCCTGAGGGTGAGCAAAGAGGCCAAAAATAATTATACTGCTGCATTTTCAAACAGCTTGCGTGTGTGTGGTAGATATCCATCCATAAATATTTCTGATCATGATATTGATAATTATTTTAAAAAACTACAGAGCACTATTCTACCCACTCTCAAGTAGTGTTGGCAGTTAATATTTGTTTGCCTTTTTGCTATCTGCTCTTCTCTCAAATATTCTACTTGAATCCAGCTAAACTGATAACAATCCAGTTCTTATTCATATTCTTATGCTTATATTTTTCTGCCCTTCTTATTTCTCTTTCTGTTATTATCTGACTCCATAATCAGTGGTGACACTCTTCTAGTGGAATTCACAGTTAATAACCATCCAAAGTCACCAAGGTGGTAATAGTGGAGAGGGGTTGAAAGTAAACGTGGAGCTTGGCTTGTTAAGGTCATTTGCAGAGGGAAAGGGTTCTACCATGGGTGAGGAGAACTATGACACAGCATCATGTGGATAGCATCTAATTTTATCAGCAGTATTTCCTAATTTTATGTCTCATTTTAAAAATAAAATATAAATCTATACATCTAGGATTAGATGAGCCAAGGCAAGACTTGGACTTCTGTAATCTGTAGTGTGAAACAATCATAAAACTGAAAATATTGCATTTGTACTAATGAACACAGACACAATACATGAAAACAGCCCAGAGGGGCGGGACTTGTCACCAAGTTATTCATAGAAAGGATATTGTCGATACATCAAAAAAGCATCTGTTTTAACAAAAAATATGTTTCCCATACCTTGATCATGCACTTCTTAATCCCTGACTAGAACCAAGTAGTTTTTAATGTGCAAAACACTGGCATGGAATAAAAGCATAAAGAAACAATGATTTTACTTTGCTGAAAGGGACAACAAACAACCTAAAAATGATAGAGTAAATTGATTTCATAACAGCAGTTGTGGAAATAGGTATCTTGAATTTGTCTCCTTAAAAGTATAATTCTGTGATCCTTCTCAAGAATTACTGAACAGCATTGCCAATATGTTCTTCTCTGTAGTTATTTCATGTCTGTTAACAAGAAAAATAGTACAAGTCATGTCTGTGGAGACAAATCAGATTAAGTTTTGTGATTTTCATTTTTGCTATTAGACTGGACTGAAACTGTAGTGTGTGCAACAGTTTCTGTACACATTTCATTTCTCATGTTTGTGTAATTTCTGTCTGTTTAAAGAACAGAAACACATTAACAAAGCTTTATTGGTTTAAAGCCACAACTACAATATAGCTAACCATGTGCATGATCATATTTTGAGCAGAAGGGTTTAAGTTACTTTAACCTAACATAGACAGCAAAGAAAAATCAATCTCATTAAAACGTCAAATGACTCAGAGCCTCTACACTGCTCCGAGTCACCTGTTACTGGATATATTTCGAGTGATTTGTCGACGTAGCTATCATTGACACATAAAAACAAAAATAAAGAAGAAGAGAAAGGGATACACTGAAAGAATGTGACTGAGTAAGATAGAAGGGTTGTGAAATTAAATCGAAAAGTACAAGGGTGAGACAGACTGCATCCATTCTGGTATGCCATCTTTATGATTTGTCTGTGAAAGAGCTAGTGAAATTGAACTCAGGTGTGGTGTCATGCCGAAGAAGCCTATTTCCCCATTAGGCCTACAGAATCTCATATAAACAAATTACACAAATACTTTCTCTATAAAAGAAAGGGTGAGCTTTCTATAACTCTGCAGTGAAACCCGAGCGGGTCGGGGCTTTATTTATGTGTGTGACAGAACGTTTACATTGCCCTCTTCTCCCTTCATTCACATGGGGAGAACACCAGGCCTCCGACAGCTCTGCTGCTGTCGCACTACCTGTCTGTATGTGGGATTTTTCTCATGGAGAACATGTGCCGAATCTGCACGTGTGGGCATGTGTCTGTTTGGCTCCAAACTGCCAATAAGTTCTTGTGTCCTCATTACAAGCACCTAAACCACACAAAACAGTGATGAGTTCAAGGACAGATTGATAGGTAGAAAGCTGAGAGAGGGATAAACTATGACTAACGGCTGTGAATCTGCACTACCACCTGCTTACAATTATGACTCCTTTGTGTTGCATTGCGCACTCATCGCAAACATTGCAAATCTTTCTTTATAGTTTTTCTAACCTGTAATCTCCTGTAACACCAGCTTGAACTTATCTGAGGTCCTTTTGGGTACAGGACCTGACAGCTGACTAAAGCAGCAGTCATAGCAACGATATGCAACAAAGACATCATTCACTTCCTCTTATGGTATATCCAGCAACCGCGGTGACTGACCACTCATACTGAAAGCACTTATTGCATTTTTTTAATTTTTTTTTTATGTTCTTAGATCTGCGTCATGGGTGTAAAACAATCAACATTACCTTGACTGGCTGTAAATGCAAGCAAGCACTGAGCAAATACAAAGCCAGACAGAAACATACATGAATCAGTTCCAGCTGGTGGAATTACTAATGTTCATTGCTCACATCCTTGCCCACGATATTTACTGTTATGCAAGCTACAGAAGTCATTTTGACATTTGGGACTTTTTTCTTGTCATAAATTTACCGAAACAACCACACAAATGTAAATACGATCAAGCCAATAATCATATGTTTTCTATTTCCAAACATACAGCTCAACGACCCAACCTGATTCATAATCCCAACACCTAGAATAACTGCACACTGCACTGTGATGCTGTTCTGAGATCAGTATTAGGAGGACCACCCAGCAGTGGAGCTAATCCCATAGCTGCAGGGTTGAAGAGTTGCCACATATACACTCTGACAGGCTAGTCCACTCCTGAATAGGATATTAGAGTAGAGCAAAAGTACAATGGCACCCATTGATGACTGGCGTTATGTTTTATCCCACCGTGATCTGCTTTCGGTGAGAAAGAATAATCAAAAAAGTCTCTTTTGCTCATTTACCCCTCTTTTACACTCTCAACCAGCTGGTGAGCAGTTCATGTTTAACATGGTTCTTATTATAGGTGGTTGATAACAGTGTTTTTAAAGACCGGGCTGAGTGTCGCAGGATGCTTAAAATGTTTCCCTGGAGAAATGTGATGTGAAAACATACATATTTTAGGTCTTTTCGTGCTAATAAATGCAGTGTCACTGAAATAGCAGTCATCTTTTTCATCTGTAGAGCACACTGCAAGATTTAACCATCCAACAAGAATAATCACAGAGCATTGGTATGATACAGATAAAATAGAGTACCTTATTTGCCTATGATACTACAAAGCATGAAAAGCTCAAGAGTGTTAAAAGAATGACTTCTGATATAAATCCAAATATTGCCTCCTTTAACACCTCTAAATTGATGGTAAGGCCTTTGACTCTTATAAACAAAGGACATGTTCTACATATGAACAATTAGTTGAATGGCTGGTAGGCTTTAGGTTAGAATTATAAGAATTATAGGTTTTTAAAAATTGACAGTAATGATAAAAGGAACTGAAAATTTTCATGTAGATGCGATAAATCCTTACTCTTATTCTTAAAGTCTTAACAGCATTTTTACATAGAAGACAAAGGAAAAAATTCCTTGTTCTGGGAAACATGTTTGATTACTTTACATATGACAATAAACGTTTAGACTTTGAATTTGTATTGGAACTCAGATAATATATTCACTCTAACATCAACAAAATACCACAAGGATAATGTGGGCAACCATCTCTGCGCTGAGCTGGGCTAACGCTGCAGAAACACAGACCAGCACACTGCTGGTTCTGTTTTCCTCACTCAAACTTACCCACATGAAACACACAGCCAGCAGCACTCAATGAGATATGGGGACGGAGAAAGAGAAAAAGAGAGCAGGGAGAAAAATGCACAAGTAGTGACAGAGATGCGTCGAATCAAAGCAACCCCTGAAGTTGAGGCTCAGGGATAAATATCCATCAGGAAACGATTGCTGTTTAGGCCAATCAGAATGCATTCCAATGAGAATCCTCTCCAGACCAAAAGAACAAATCCCTAGAGGTATGCAAAAAACATAAGGCACATATACAGTGTGACCTAGTTACACAGCAGCATCTTAGCTAAGGTCCTGAACATGTCTGGCTTTAGCACAGTTAAAAACAAGGAGTCTGTCTTCAATCTACCACCAGTCTTAACAATGGTGTATGTGAGTTGTATTTCTAAGTGGGAGGGACTCAAGGGGCTTCCATTGCCATCATATTTATGTCTGGTCTGTGATCCGTAGTGAGGATACCCCTATTTTAAAGAGAAGAATAACAAAAATAGTGACGAGACAAAAGGATGTCAGCATGTCCATGAGCTTGTGTCTGGCATGAGATGATTGTGTATAATGAACAGATATTGTTACTTAGATTTGAGTTAATAAGAGGACAACATTTAAAAACAGAACATGGTTAGAAAAAATGTTTAAGTGTGCCAAATATGTATGTATATACATGCATGTGGCATTTGTGAATCTTCTAGAGTGTGTATTGGGTGTCAGGAGAATGTGGTAGTGTATGGATTCCCTCTTGGCAGCGGCAGTGTAAACTGAGGAGGGTCTTACATGGGCTTTAATCCTGTCCTGAATGTCATCTTACAAGTATGGGCTTTCCACAGACCTAGATAAAAGAAAGAGAAAAAAGAATTTTGTCTGTTACTTGTGAGTTCTATGCATGTTTGTCTATGGATGGAAGTGCATATGTAAATAGGAAAAACACCCACGTATAGCAGTCTGACTCACCGGTTCGACATCATGAAATTGCAGCAGTGACTACAGTTATCTGTTAGGGACATAGTGAGCAGCTACAGCACTAATCTCCTTGTCTGAGCCGATCTGGTGAAAGAAACAGGCCGCTTAGGCATCCCCTTCTGATGTTTCACTGGAAAGCACTGTCTGGCTGAAAACACACTGCACAACTCAGCAAGAAAAGCTGAGTTGGACTAACTCAGTTTATGAGGCCAAATGAAAAATCCATTCTATAGAAACATATCTGAAGCAATAACCAACTCCAAAACTTTGACAGACCACAACCCTGTTAGTTTGTTCAGGTATACCCAAATTGGACTTAACAAAATAGTAGATTAAGCATTGCTGAGTCATTACTCTGATAGAAACAACCCCGACCTCAGGTTCAGGACATCACCATTAGCATGGAAGAGCAATCAACATTCAAGTGGGAAAGGTAATACATTCCCAGCGGTGAATTCCGGGGGGTTGGTGCATGCATCTACAAAAACAAGTATTGGGGTAATAATGCTACTATGGTCTCAAGTCATTTCTCCATGGACACCAACCTTCTGATGATAAAATGAAGACCATTTTATCTACAGGGAATTTCAAACTGCTATTATCGCAGCTGTGTACACCCCCCACTGAACACCAAGGAGGCCGTAAATGTGCTGTACCACTCTATCAGTAATCAAACTACAAGTAAACCTCACATCCAGAGAGTGTTTTCATTGTTGTTCAGTTCTTCAACCAGGCCAACCTTAATTAAGTTTTCCTTCATCGTCATGAGTAGGTGGATTTAGCAAACGCAGGCATGAATACGCTGGATCAAGCCTACACAAACATCAAGAAGGCATTTAAGGCTGTCCCATGACCCCATCCCAGCTCCTTGGACTGCTTTTCTGTGCTGTTGTTTCCCACATGCAGGCCCCTTCTCACCAGGCAAAAAACCACAAAGAAGCTGGTGAGGGTCTGGCCTGATGGTGCTATGTCAGCACTGCAGAACTGTTTTGAGAGTAAGGACTGGAACATGTTCAAAGGAGCAACGACCCTAAATCACCACCAACGTGGAGATGTATGTTGCATCTGTGTCTGAGTACATTCAAAAGCATATGGAAGATATATGTGTTGTCAAGAACATCACCATGTGAGCCAGTCTGAAGCCACGAATGACCAGTGAGGTACATGCAATGCTAAAGGCATGTAATAACATGTTTAAGGCCAGTGATGAGGTGGAGCTCAGAATGGCAAGAGCCAGTTTCAACTGTACAATCAAAGTTGCAAAACAAACCTACAACCAGAAAATTCAAGGCTTCTGTCATGACCTCATGAACACCAGGTGTGTGTTGCAGCTCTTCCAGACTGACATGGACTACAAGGTTTCTTCAACATCCTGTGAGGGTAACAGAATTTCTCAGTGAATTCAATAATTACTTGGTAAAATTTAAAAAAAAAAAGTCTTATCCTGGAGGAACTAAGTCTTGACATAACTGATGTTACAAGGTCACTGAGGAGAGCAAAGACCAAGAGCTTCTAGGATGGAGTCAAAGACTGCACATTTCCACAAAAAACTGGGTTCCCCCAGGGCTTTGTCCTTAGTCAACTAATGTTCACCCTAATGACCTGTGAATTGTTTGCCATGTTCAGTACAAATCACATTGCCAAGTAAAGTGGACAGCACAACAGTGGTGAGCCACATCCAGGATTAGGAGCCAGCTCGTCTTCAAGGCAAGTTTACAAGTAAGAAATAAGACAGTTAGCAGAATGGGGCAACACCTGAAAGTTGACAAAACAAAGAGGATCATTGTTGACTTCAGGAGAAAGCAATACAGGCACAGATCACTCCTCACCAGTGACACAGCAGTAGAGGTTACAGATAGCACCAAATTCCTGGGAGTGAAAATCACAGAAAGTCTTTCATGATCCCTCAAATTTACAATGATTTTTTTTAAAATTATTCTTTTTCTTCAAATCATTAAATTTTCAAACTTTTAATAACCCCTTATCAGTTTAAGCTGCTGCACTACATCTCACTGAATCACTGCCATTAAGTGCAATATCTTTTATGCTGATGATAAATTTGATTATGTGCAATATATATTTTTCTCATTACCATATTCTAAATATCTTAAATCATCTAAAAACATTATCTTAAAATAACTGCTCAAGGTTTGCTACTGAATCCATTTTATCCCACACTGGTGTAGTAATTTAAGCTCAGTTCGCTATGTGTTTTTGTGGGTGCTCTCTGATATGGTATAATTTAGTACAAAGGTTATTCAGAATAACTTGTTTCCAACTCCACATTTGCATGAGAACACAAAGCTTTACATTGATCTTAGAGGGAACCCTGAAGTAGATGGAGATGAACTGGAGTTGAGTGACTCACTTCACCACTTAACACTGGCTGCTCTTAAAGGTGTAAAGGAATGGATAGCAAGGAAGTGGTGAAACTTCATTTCTGTGGTATTTTGACTAAAGTATGTCTCAGACATTTCATCAAGAGTGCAGGTAACTGTGTCAGCTTGTGAAAAATAGGGCACAATATATCTCTTTTAAGACTCGGGAGCTTTAAAACATTTTTACTACCCATGTCATACGGTTGCCCTGCAGCAACAGTCTCATGACCTGTTTGAGAATTTGAAGTCTAATATCAACAGACTTTGTGCAAGCTGGAAGAGGTCACTGATATAGAATTTCAGTGGCTTCTTTTTAACGAAAAAAAAGTAATCCTGTCTGACATGAAGGAAGGTGTTGCTATTTTGTCAAATGTTAACACAAGACATCTTACCTTTTACAAGCTAACTGGACGTGAACAACCTTTGGGAACGTGCTTATAGCATGAGGAATAAACTGCAGCCTACTGTTATATGAGGCCTAATTAGTGGTCAACCCTTAATGCTGAATGACAGTCCAAAGGTTCTTGGCGGTATAACAGTAGCTCCTTGACAGGGCCAGCTCTGATGCTTGACTTTCAGATACAGGAAACAAGTAAGTTCCTGTTAGTTTTGCTCTTCACTTCTGCAGTATCTGATAGCAGTGCAGGTATTTCTGTTATAAGAAAAGAAAATACTATCATTCTTTCCACTGCTATCTTTTATAATACATTTACGAGTCTTTTTCCTCCAGTGTGAAAACACTATTGTCAGTTTGACCCCCCCCCCTTTTTTTTTTTTTTTTTTTTAACTCAGGCCAATATAAGTGTATATGTGAAAACATAAGTAATGGTACTGAAGCAGAGACATCATAAGTGCTGTTTAGTATGTTTGCATTACATCCTTTTAGTGATTGGTCAGATAAAAAAGTCAGCAGGTGTGATTCCTTTACTATGGGGCAAACCCCAACATTCACATTCCCACTTCCCGCTTTCTGTGTCTGAAAATTTTCCTCTGGGTCCACAGAGCAGCCACATCCATGATTGGCAGCCTCAGGGTGGGTCTGCACATTAAAAACATGGTTTGGGGAGCAACAGAGGCCTTAACAGAGACCTGAGGCTGTGCATGTGTCTTTTTAAGTGCTTTTAGTGTGTGTGTATGTGTGTGTGTGTGTGTGGCATGTGTCTTTTACAGATAAGGAAAGCAAGGAGAGTGCAGGAAGTCTGAGGAAAATTACAGCTTTAAAGTGAAAAGGCTGTGATTCCCTTTTCTCTGTCTCCAAATCCAAATACCTCCCACTATCAGTGCAGCTTTGTGGATTTGCAGACTTTCCCTTCAAGGAAGTAATCCAGCTTGAACAAGGGACCTGACCTGCAGATCGTCACACCAAGAGGTCCCTTGCGTACAATTATTATGCTTTCCATGTCATACACAGGCACACACATGCACAAATGCAAATACTCAAAGTGCCTCCCCAGGTGCAAGTTCTTCCTGAGGGAAAGGCTTTTGTGTGCTGCCATCCCATTAAGCTCAGAAAACACCAGTTTAATCCTAAAAAAATCTCTCTCTCTTTCTCCTTCTTGATCTGTCCATTACTCACACATACATGACATTGACGCACATGCTGCTGCACAATAAGAGCCATCAAAATGTATTTAATGGATAAATCTGTTTTCCAGTTTGTCCTCATTATTGCGCTGTTCCAGAAAATACAGGAAAGTGTCTCGGGGTGATGGCATTCGAGGAAGTGATGCAGGTAAGCGATAAAGGATAAAACAGAAGAAAAAGGTGGGAGAGAGAGGGGGAAAACAACAACAGTTTGAACTGTGCTGATTTATGGCTGTGGGCTGGCTTGCACAGAGACCACTGAGAGGAGGAGGAGAGGAGTTTACAGAGACAAACTGGATTGCACCTGGCATGTTCAGACAGAGATGAGAAATTTCAGTAAAAATACTCCATATTGCATGAGTACTATATTTACAAACATTTTATGCTTCAATAACAGTGTGGAAAGTGTTTATTCAGTTCCATATAAATATAATTGACACGTTTATGCCAATCCAATCCATTATTTCTTGTTTATTTTAATTTTATTACCTGAGATTAGGATTTAGAACTTGTAAACGAAGGCACAAAATTAAAAACACTTCGCAATCACACAATTATGAGAAAGGTATTACTTAGTATTTTATTGTAGCAATGAAATTATGAAAAATTGTTGGGAAACCTTTACTGATGTACATTTTATAATTTGTTGGCTTGATATGATAGCAGTTTAACTAATGCAGTGTTATACTATGAAGATTAAGTGTTTCCTTAATTGTTTTTAAGTAGTATATTTTTAATGTGAGTCTCAGATAAAGTTTCTCCTTAACAGAGATTTGATTTTACAATAATTTGTTTATGTGTAATTCTGAATAAAGAATATTTACTATGCCTATTAAATACTTTTCACATAAAGTTATGAAATCTTAATAATCTGCAACTTTATTTCAAATCAGCATTAACCTTATTATAAAGACTTTTTTAAAGACTTTGCAGCCAATGACATCTACAATAATACACCATGCAATTATTAATTTATTAAAGTCACAATGAATCATGCATCTGTTATTGTAATTTGTACATTATTTTTTTCTACCAGACTATGTATAGGGAGAGGAATGGAAAACTCTTTCCAGCTGAGAGTGGTTTCTAAATTATGACATGCATCAGGATTATACGCTTCTGAACTTAAATGATTTCCACATAATGATGCTGATGTTTTTCGGACAGCTGCACACAGTAGAACAATGTTGTCAAACACTTGTGTCGATGCCGCTGGAAGCAGAGAATGATGAGCACATGTGCTACATAAAATATTTGTAAAATGATCTTTTCAAGAAAGTGCGGAAACACTCGCAATATGTTTTATGTGCAACATACTGGAAATTCACAGTAGGCCATGTGTCCAGCACTCTCCTGCAACTCTGCTTCTGAGAAGAAAAAAAAAACTGCAGCATACAGGTAATCATAGCAGATTTTCTTATTCACTTAAGGAGGCCCTAAATATTAACAAATACTGCTCAAATATTCACTCATTTAATCCATTTGAGATGATGACAGATAGACCGCTACTATTGATAGGTCTCAGGCCACAGCCAGCTGGACTCATTGGCTTCCAGACAGCAAAAATATATCACACTTGGCCCACAGGACAGGAAAATTATAAGCAAAGAACATGGCAAATTTTGAAGTTACAAAATCTGACAAAGCCAAACAGTAAAGTGTTTCTACACTTGACTCAGTGTTCTTTTTTCTTTTCAATCTTTACAATTTTTTAAGAGATACAAAGTGCTGAATTTTTGCCAAAATGTCCAAACAACAGATATTTTGTTTAACTGCAGATAACATTTAGTATAGTATACTATGTTTTTCAAATATTCCCATTCCATTCAGAGTTCAGACAGAGTTAATGAGACAGAGGTGTGAGTAACAGCCCTCTGCAGGGTAATAATTAATCCTATTAAGAGCTAATGTTTTGGTGAGGCTGTACTGTTCATTTCGGTACTCGGATAAAGGAAAGATATGGTCAGGCTATTACACTAAATTAACGTATAAGTAAGTTCTTCACCTCTAAGTGGGCGAGCTTTATGAGAGGAAATGTTTGTAGACAGATCTCCAGAGTCTACCATTATCAGCAGAGTCGAGCAGGACATTATAGGCAGCTGAGTGATGGAGGAGGTGAAACGTATGCAATAAGGTAGCTGCTAAGCTGTTCAGAGCTGCATATTCTGGTCGCTTTGCCAGGGTGGCCCACACACGGCTTTGTGGATTTATTCTCATTAAATGAGCAGCACGCACATACTACATCTTATTGAAAGGACAAGAAGTGATGAGTAGGGATTTACTTGCAATCACAAAATTACAAAACCCAACTAGTAGGTGTTGCTTCCGATTCTGAAAGTTTGCATGAGGTGGTGTGTGTGACAGTGTTTCTGCATGTGTAATGAGTGTGTTGTGGGTGGGAAAATGGGGCTTACTCACACAAACTGCTTTATGATCCACAAATCAGACACCTCACTACCCTCTCTCTTGAACAACTTCAAGAAAACCACAAAAAAAGGAAAGGAAACACGAATAAACTTGCATGGCTAACAACACTGCCAGTTATTCCCTTCCTTTCTCCCTTTTCTTTCTTCCCACCTCCTCCTCCTTTGTCTGCTGGGGCTGAAGAAGTGTCTCTGGGTCATGTCTGTCTACAGTTTCACGGGCTGACAATGATAAAGCAACTCTGTCGCTGCTCTTCATTTACCTGTTAAAAGTAACATTGTCCATGGCCTTTAAAAAGCAATATGTTCTTGTCAGTTTAATCATATTGCCACTCTACTACAGAAAACAAAGGGCCCGGCTGAATGTCTATATAGGGGTTTTTCTACATTTCTCAAGATTGCCATATTTGCATTTGTTTGGTTTCTCATGCACTGTCCATTTTTATTTAGAACATTTCTTTCAGTTGAACTATGAAATTGATAAAGGCAATTTGTTCAAGATGCACTGACATAGATCTAACATGCACCAGGGATCAGTGCTCAGGTGTTGCTGAGTTAATGACTTCTCTCCATTCATGTTCAAGTAGTGGAACAACCTTTGACTCCACAGACCGATGATGCTGACAGGAGGCTGAAGGATGGCCTCGGTCAGACGCCTCTTCTGACCTTGTAGCCATAGTTTACTGATAACCAAAAACACATGGCACAGAATTGTGTTATCCACGAACATATTCATATACCGATGTTTTACAGAAAAATTCAGACATATTTTAGGAGTATTAGCTCATATTTGAACCCTTCCTATTTTCCATTCACTCTGTTGCTGTGGTTATGCATATATTTGTATTGTTTTTATCGTTATTTATTTGAATTATTGCATATATGTGTATGTGTATGTGTGTGCATATATATGTATACAAATGTACATGTGTTTAACTGCATATTTACTTATACATTTTTTTTCTCAACCTGCACTTCTATTCTGTTGTATGCTTATCTTATCTTATCATGTCATATATAACAAGACTAAAGCCTGAATAAGTTGATATAAAACTGAGGTTTAAAAAAAAAGAAAAAAACGTATCAAGTAACTGACATCTTTCAGAAACCGGAGCAGAACCATAAATGTTGCTTTTTGATTTACTTTTTTATTTGATTTTCACATGGAGATCCAAGTCTTGCAATATTTTTTGACTGTTTACAGAATCTACCCTGAAAGCAGTGCATTCAATAATTTGCATTCAAGCAAAACATTTCCTCAGGCATCTTAGAAAATCACATGGACTGTCATCTTGTAGATGACTAATTAATGCATGTTGTTTTTGCTTGAGATTCAGCCATGCATGCGGTGTAAAAAAAGTCTCAAAGCTGGCACTGCAACTTAAAATTATTAGGGAATAATTTTCTTTTGGAAGCAAACATTAAATTAAAATTCACATTAGATAATTACTCAACTTGCTAATTAAAGCCTCAGATTTCTTTAAATTTAAATTGCAAATGGACTGCATTTATTTTGCACCATAGACAATTGGACATGTACAGTTAGTAACGCTTCTAAAGGAACAGCTAATAGTCTCTACAAGATTTAAAATGCCTGTTACCATTCAGTGGTAACTGAGGATAAAGTGCAATTGAAAATGACAAGATAGATTAAGAATTTGCTGCCCTATATCAGTTATTAATAGTCTTGCATGTTATATAGAAGCGTAGGACACACATCAACATACAAAGTGCAGACATGACACTTTATATTTGGCAAAAACTCAATTGGACTTATCTTTATCTTATCTTTAACTTATCTTGGTTGCACATAATCATTTTGGGATGCACACATGTATATGCAAACATATCTCTTTTTAAAGTCAAAAAGCCTTTCGGGTTGTTATTGCTTTATTGAGTACAATTAAGTGGGATAAAAGCATAATGTTCTCAGAAAATCTTTTCCCCTTAACTCTTCTTCACTCTTTTGGCCTCATGATCTTCATTTTTACCTTTAAAGCTTTTTTCTTTTTTTTTTCCTATACTCTTTGTCCAAAAGGACATTCTTGTTTCATTAGAAGGGGTTCCAAGAGGCCATAGTGTAAACAAAATCTCTGTAATCAGCAGCAGGATATATACAACATCAATAAACCAATCAGAGTTGAGTATCCTCAAGACAAAAAAGAAAAAAAAAAGCTAGTCAATACAAATTCACACCTGGATGTTTGGAAATCAAACTTGCCAACTAAACTCAGCGCTGAGGTTTGTGAGGAATTCAAATTGCAGCCTGGTGCTGAGACACCGATATGCACACACGCACACAGACACAAAGATTCCCAGCTTTTTCTCTATCTGTGCTGTCATCTCTGTTTTCTCATATTAGGGAAGGCTCACTCAGGAACAGGAAATGGGGATTAGGTATGGCCTTATTGCGCTGTAGCTACATACAGCTGAATGGCTCCCATCTGTTCTCCCATTGAGAATGGCTAAAACACGTTAGCTGCAGTCACGTTGTGTGCTGCCAGAATAACAGGAGTGGATAGATGAGTAGCACTGATATCGCTAGCCACAACACCACTTTGCACTAAAGGCTAATGTGGTGGGCTTAGTCTATTAGATTAGGATAAGAACCTCTAATACCCCCAACACATAGACATATGCATGATAACCCACCTCATTGGGATAAACTGACTGAAGTTACTGAACCAGTGTACCAGGTGTAGCCTAAAGTTAAGGTTTACCTTGACAAATATGTGATCATTGACGCGCAAAGCTAAACTCTCTAAAAGGTGGAAAGAAAAGGAACGATGGAAAAAGGTGGAGAGATGGAAAAAGAAGGAGAAAGGGGGCAGTGTGGTCTGTTTCATTACAGTGAATCCTGACACTGCTGCATTCTCCGCACACATGGACTGGATTATAGGCTATGTGGGCTGCTCCGATGCAGTATAGCGCAGCAACACTCTCAAACACAGGCACGCACACACTTGCAAATGCATGCACATCATCATAAATGAGCACAAACGCTTTGCACAAACCGTTTGCTCACACACAAGCTATATGACTCTTAATCCCAGAGCAAAAGGCTTGAGAAAAATACACAACTACTAAGTCATTGAGGTTAGACACAGAATCTTCTTGTGATGGTCCACCTGTGGATAACAGGGGTAACAGAATAGGAAGCACTGGAAACTATGAGTATACCATGCTGTTTGGTTTTCGTTCTCATTCACACATAAAAACAGACTTTCCCTTTCCATTTTCCTTATTTCTTTCCTCTTCTATCCCTTCAGTCTTTTCCATGTAAATGTATTTATCCATTGTTAAATTCAGACAAATGAAAATACACCTTTGATTTTTTTTGTATCAATACATTTTGAAATAGAATTAGATCTTAAAAATATACAAATACAACCTCAGATGAACAGCATATATCATATTAGACTATCCCATTGTGTACTGAACAAAACCAAAGGAAAAATACAGGAGCAATGTGTGACAAACTAAATATACCTAATGGTTAAGTAAACTGAACTGACTAAAGAAACTGGTTTTTAACTAGATCACTGCAAAACTTGCATTTTTTTTTCTTTTCAGACATTCTGCTGCAGCTTTTGCCAGTGTGTTTGGGATCATTTTCCTAGAAAAGGACAGTATTACTCCAAAACCTTAGCTCTTGGACAATTAGTCTGACATTTGACTCCGGGATACGTTCCTATACAAAGGATTTCATGTTTGACTCAATGGATGCAAAGACTGAAGGTCCAAGACCAAATCATCACCCTTCCACCATGAAAGTCTTGACAGGTCATTCATCATAATTCATAGGCATAACAAAGAGAACAAGATATCATATGTGAACTTTTTCACAAGTCTTCAGATTCAACTTTTAATGTAGTCTACCTTTTTCTTTGAGCAAAACACCGTGAATTTGATGTTATGAAAGTTTCCTGTTTGTGAATGATCTTTATGACAGTAGAAAGACAGATTACAAATTGTTCTGAAGAGGCCTTGAGGACATTCCCAGATTGATGAACAGCATCAATTGCTTCTGCAAGATCCACATTAGATATCAGCTGGTGTGAAGCATTCAGGCATTCCTTAACACATTTCTGAATGCTCCATCTCATGTTCTGCGTTTACTGAGGGGATTTTCACAGAGGCTGATGAACCTGACTGTATTTGAGTAGAAGCGCCTGGCTGGATTTAATCTTTTAAATACAATGTAAGTAGTGAGGGTTTACAATTTTAGAACTGGTAGAGGATGTATGTTCATTACCATATAATGGTATATGTATCAGGCAATAGTTGCGGAAAATGTAAGAAAAAAATGAAAAATAAGCTATGTTGGCTTAAGTCCCTCTTGGAGGGGTTACCACAGTGGATCATGATTCCCATATCGATTTGGCCGAGAGTGCAAAAGCTAGAACACATATTTATTTCTGCTTTACTCAAACCTTTAACCAATATTACTTGATCCTGATACCACATGCATGCTTTTTATCTTATATATTTCTTTGGTAAACGTGAAAGCAAAGTTCGTGCTTTACAAACAGTTCACAAGGTTTAACACCTGAAATGATTTTCTAATTTCATGTTTTTTTGTTTTGTTTTTTTTTTGTTTGTTTGTTTCAAAGACTAAGAAATAAGTTTTTTGTGGATAGCTTTGATTTTTTTCCGGAAGTCTTTCAGGTTTAAAAGGCCTTTTTTTAAAAGCAAAGCTCTTGGTTTAAATCTGCTATAAATTTCTACATCTCTTTGTGATGGATGTACACACAAAACACATAAACTCCAAGGAAACTTTACCCTCCCAACACGGACCACTTTCTGCATGCCCATGTTCAAAGGCATCTTGTCACAGTGGGAGGGTATTGATATAAAACTCCCAAAACAGGAATTATTCTTTATGAGTCAGCATTCTTCATTTTATGCATTTTCAGTTCATAGACTTAGAAAAAAAAGGCACCATGACTGTTCTGTGTTGTATTGCAATAACTATCCACACACTGGCACACAACGGGGTGGAGCAATGTGGTAAAATTTTACAATAACTGAAAAAGTGTGTCGCAGAGGGACAGACTCATCCATCTCTGGTTTTTCTCACTGTGTCATTTTTATCACCTATGGGCTCTGGTGTGCTCACTTTATGTAGATGTGTATGAGCTTAACCACATAGTTACCTATATAGCCACAAAGTCCGTGTACCATATGCAGGACAACCAGCTTATGAGCACTTTACAGAAAGCACCCATAAACCTCTGAATCAACTGACGCTTTTTAGTTGACTGAAATTCACAAGCAGTGGGAATGGACCCGGGTTCCATTACACTCTCCTCTGTCAGAGTAGGGTAGTGCTATGGTTAGTGTGGAACCATCAAATGTTGCCGGGCAATGGTTACTCAAGCCTACTGAAGAAGCCTATTGTAAAGACAATCATTAAAGAAGCTTGAAAAGAGTCCCTCACAAGCATTAAAAGCTGTGTAATAGAAACTTACTATGAACAACGGTATGCAGGTTGCCATGGTAGTGGTCGTCATGCCCATATTCCCTCTTCATCATCCTGTGAGTAAATAGATGAAACACCATCAGTCATCCATTAAACATTAGTTTACATTTTGTTGACATCATTATTTTAATCAAACATCATGTGTGGTAAAAGATATTGCCCTTCAAAAAAGAAAAGAAAAAAAGAAATAAAATATGTTATGCTCGCCCAGTGGTTATCTTTACAAGTCAAGACTCATTGCTGACTCTTATAGTATTTCGAACCCCCTGTGACTTTTAATCAAAACAATTCTGTTCATGCTTTCTTTCAGAGAAGTTGGGTATGATATCATGAAATGCTTTCCTTAGTGTGATTGTTAAAAACCAATAACTAAACACATAAGAGGTTTCCTTAGGGCTGAAACTGTGCAGACAAGAGCCCTGCTAACAAGAAGGCTAATTCACTTAGACACTAACATTATGATGGTTAGCATGAACTGGCAGCTCACTACAATCAAACCCTTGCCTGTGTAATGCTAAAATGGGCCCCGGCAAAGCAGAGTCAATGCTAATGTGACACTAGAGCAAAGAAAAAAAAAAAGAAAAAAAAAACACAGAAAGGGTCTTGGCTGCAGTCCACAGTGGCTTTTGTTGAAATAAGGAGTTGTGACAAGCTTGGTAAACGCAGTAGGCTACACCTAAGCAGCTAAGCTATAGAAATAATGGCCTTTAAATGGAACATGCTAGATGCTAACTGCTAAAAAGCAGAATGGCTGTGACAGGCCCAGTAAACAGAGCCAGACCTACACCGCTCATTCTGCCAGGTTGAACACATAGATGCATACATACACACACATTCACACAAACATGCCAAATACCATGTGCTACCTCTCATAAACCTGAAGCAGGCAGCATGTTAAGAAAAACAATCAAAAAGAAAATGTTGTATAATTCAGTCTCTGATTAACCCTTTATGGCTGCTTTTTATTTCCTTCCTAGACTGCTGCCAAGTATCTGGCAGTGGCACTGGCATGCCTAAATGAGAACAACATGGACACAACATGCCCGTCAAACTGCACAAACTCCATGCTGAGACACAGAACCAGGATGCATCTCAAGAGGGAGCATATGCTTCTGCTGCATGTCTGATTTCATTTGATTTCACCTGTCCTCTTACAAGGTCCATCTCCAATTTAGCAGCAGACAAGAAATATGGATAAAAGATGGAGGTGAGGTGGAAAATGTTTTCCTTGAAAAGTGTATATGTGCATCTACTGTACTAGTTCATGCATGTCCAGTTACATGTCTTACATGCCCGACATGCACTCGTGTTGGCTCAAATGCACATATACAAAAACAAAAAAAGTACTTTTGTGGTAACTGTTAAGGTATTCACAGCACTGGCTGCATCTTGAAAAGGCATCGTGGTCTTGAGTGTGAGCATCAAATCCCTCTTCATCATCATAATCATTATCATCATCAATCATCCTTTGTGTTGCATTCCTGAACCGGCAACGCAGTGAACCACTACCTCTGGCTTCATTTGCACATTACTTTTGGAAGGGGATGGATAGAAGGAAATGAGAGACAAAAGTTGAGTATGAAATAGAAAAAGAGAGAAAGAAGGTGGATGGGGAGAAAAAAAGAATCTTAAAAAAGTTGCGTTAAAAAGGTTAAGGAAACAGGGGAGGTAAAATAGAACACGGAATAAAAGGAAAAGGAAAAACAAGCTTGTAAGAGAGAAATAATCACTACAATGCTTTATACATGCACACATATATACATAAACACCACATGGAGGCCTTGCCCTGACCTCTGTTGAACCTCTTCATGAGGTCAAAAATCTGTAATGAGAACAAGCCATGTGGAGATATCCTAACCTCTGTCTACTCAATCTCTGTGTTACTTTTGAAGCACATTTGAGTTATTTAAGCAAAAAGAATAACTAGCATACATCATCCCAAAAAGAAATACAGTTGTAAGAATAGATGTGGAGGGCAAGCAGTTCATCAGGGAACAGTCACCAAAGCAGCTTGGTCTGATCATACTCAAAGCAGGGTCCTTTGAACTGATAAGTAAAAACTGGCTTTATTTATTGCAGCAACCCCAACCAGTTGGAGTAGCTTAGAAAAAAGGGTGCTTAAACCTAATTATGGTCAATATATTACTGAGACATGATTTCACTTTTATTAAGGATTCAAAGCTGATTTTAACCGGCTGAAAATCTTAGGAATTTTTGACACAGGCTGGTAAAAAGGCAAAAATTGTGAAAACAACATAATCATGAAAGTCTGACATGACATGACAAAAAGACATGTCTCCCCAGTGTAGCCAGACATGTCTAGCCAGACACAGTTTCTCTATCACTTAAGTCAAAAATAAGATGACTTAATGATGATTTGGATAGAAAAAAACATGTTTATTACAGTCCCTTTTAGTGGTCAACTGCTTCAAAAGCTTTTTGTGATCTCCAGATTGGATTCCCAAATCCATGTGCCAAATTTAGTTTTGATAGATCAAAGTGTGTGTGAGATTTAACCTCATTTTCTATTTTGTAGTTTTGCCTCAAATTTTTGATAGGCTGGAACAAACTCATGTTAAATAAATAAAACAAAAATGGGAGGATCTTTATGAGAATGTGTCTGAATCTCATCAACAATATTGGTGAAGATTGGAAAAAACTGAGCTCTATGAAAATCTTTACTTCATTATAAAATCCAATATAGCGTAAACCAACATCACTCATCTTGATCCAAGGAACCCAACTGTATTTCATGTTTTTGAAACTACAAGGCCTTACAGTGACATGGTTCAAAAGTCTTATCCATTAATCCTCTGAGTGGGAACCTGGACATGGTTGAACCCACTCCCACACCTCCGCAACTCTGCAATCCTGAATAGGGTTAAAGCAGCTAAAGAAAAGGATGTTGGGTGGGTGGGTAGATGGACCTCCTATTATATACTCAAACTGCACTACACTTGTGAAAAAAGTATCAGAAGACTTACTGCAATCAGTGTTCTTAACCTCAAAACCATTTCAATAGGGTGCAACTGATTCAGATCACAGAAGAAAAAATGGGGGGATACGTTGTGGATGACAAAAAATAGGATTGTCAATAGATAAGGGCTTTTTTGAACATCATTAACATAATTCCAATAACCTTGATCAGCCTTGTAGAAGGATGTTGGGTAGTCAGTAACTGAACTATTTGCTGTTTTTGAAATGCAGATTTGGTTTTCATGTTAGCAGGGCAGGGCTACAGAACCATACAAATTTCATTGCTTTTTGTTTCTGTAAGCCTTGCATAACATTTTAAAATCTTTTTTTCTCAACACAAGTGCCAATCGAAATATGATTGCACCTTTTTGAAATCAAAACTCAGACAACAACTACATCTGCAAAAATTTATGACATGAGCACAAACGGCAAGACCATTGTTCTTTCACATGTTATAAACTTCATGGTGAAAAATAACAGTTGCAGATGTCCCAAAACAATAAATAATACAAACTGGGAATTGAACTCTGCAAAACATTTGCAGTTGGATGGTCTGTATGTGGGCCTGATTGTTTTCAGTATCCTGGTAAAGCCAAGCTTTTCAGCTGCTTTCATGACCACCGCGTCTTTTTCAATGTAAGATATCAATACTTCTGTTATTTGCGTTCACTGGGGCCTTCTCATAGAAAGTGACACTGAAAAGAGAGGTAACAAATGTTAGCTCTTCCGTGGAATTCTTCCTTAGAATGTGAACCCCATGGTCACACATTGTTTCCATTCCACTGTGTACTTTAATCTCAGGTGCTGAAAGTCGTTTGTCATGCTACCACTTAAGGTTTTACCAAGCTCACACAGCATGGCTGTTCAGTCCATGTTGGACTTTTTAAAAAGTAACAATTTAATTATAACAGATTAGAAATCTCACTTGATCAGGCACGAAAATAGCAACTGCTCTTTGTTAATGTGTTTGACAGCCAGCAAAAAAAAACAGAACGAAAAACAAAAAACAAACAAAAAAAAGTAGTCTTGATTTGATTTAGATTTTAAATAAAGCAGAATCAAAAGTTAAATTAATCTAATTTATTCAACAGACCCTGCAGCATGACATCACTAAAAAGATATCATTAATGTGATTTGCAATTATTTGTAGGCACTGTCTGATATGTCTTGACTAATAATGTCTTTTTGTAGCCCTATTCGAAAACCTCAGCTTTCATTTTTCCATAACTATTTTCCACAAATATATAAATAAATGATTAAAGCAAAGTCAAATCAAGTAAACTTTACGAGTGTTGTTCAGCCAATGTGCCTACACTGATTTCCCAGTGTTTCCTTTGCTACAGCTGTCTCCGTCCAAGATGAAAAGTTGTATCACTTGCAGAAAGCTGATGTTTCAAATGTCAAACACTTGGGCAGACAACAAACAAGACTGCAATAAAATAGCACTGGGCTGTCATATTAAAGCAAAGACATTTGTAAAGTGAAGAGGGTAATTTGTGCCAAAAAAAAGAAAAGGAAAGAAATAAAAAAAACTTCCTTGTGCAGAATTCAATAAACACTACTGTAGTTGGAAGTCATACAAAAATAATGCATCTTAATTGCTTGATTTAAGTATGTCAGATTAAATTATATCATACAAAAATAACTACACAGCAAAGCGTAAAATTGGGATTCAGAATTACTTTCCAGGGACGTTATGCTCCATTTCACTTTCCTCCTTCTAAATCCTCTTATGTTACAAGTTCAGAATTAAATGTAGATTCTTTCAAAGGCTTGAAAACAACACAAATGCATACCCTACTTCAGAGTATACAGTATCATTCAAGTGTCTTTGAGATCCCTGAGTTTGAAAAGAAAGAAAAAAAGTTATATAAGTCTTAATCAGCCACATACTCTCCTATTTAAAAAAAAAAATCACAAGTAGTTGAAGGCATGAAAAGCTATGGGTTATTGGAACCAGCGATCCTGTGCTTCCACATATTCTCATGGTATTTTTAAGAATGTGCATGCATTTTAAATTATTAGACATCCTTAGTTCATGTTTGAGTCCAAAAAATCTTGAATCATGCACGGGTGCATTTAATTGGAGAAGATATTCTAATTCAGATGCATGTGGAAACTCCCAAATATTTCTCTTAAAGCCAAATGTATATTTTCATAGCTTGGAATCCCCCTATGACAACAATGGAACTGTGATGAGTTTGAATTACACTGAAATTGCAAGGAGCTTTTATGATCTAATGGGTGGACAGCAGAGTCTTCTTGGGTTTTCTTTGATGGTGGCTTTCTCCCATTAGCAGTTTCAGGAGTATAAATACATACTCCTGTGCATCTGCAAACACACAGGCATGCACATGCCTGTGCTTACTTGGATGCTGCCACAGCTCAGCTGCTGTGCGGAAAACAACAACAGTCTATTCTTTTTTAGCTCTCCTCAGACACATCAGGTGTGTCTTTAGGGTGGTGTGGATATCATACTCAGCGAGACAGGAGGAAGCCTGCATAGGAGATGAATGATGAATAAACTAATCTCACATACAAATCTCATCAATCAAAAACACTCATTTGGCAGGTTTCCCCTTCAGGCCTGTAATCTCAATAATATGAATAACTGTAACTTGGCAGGAAGTATTGGGGTTTGGTGGAGAAGAGACAGAGAAGGGAGACGGGAAATTTTAGCCTGTCAAATCAAACCACAACTGACTCGTGGTGGATATGACAGATATGAAATTGCATCAACTTCAAAGACATAAAAAGTAGAACCCACAGCATGTCAACTTGTGTAAACAGGCTCAAAGCTGAAATGTCATCTCGAGGTGGTTGTGTGTCTTTTTGTGTGTGTTCGCACATTTATATTGACCTGGTCCACAGGTGGTCGGTGATTGGCGTGGGGGAACCCTCTTGGCAGACTCCGATGATGTACATTTACCGGATGCAAATGGTGCGAATGATGCGGATGATGTTGTGGCTGGATGTACTCTTCCTCATAATTATCTGCTATCAGCTTCATTCTGCTCTGAGTCTGAAAAAAAGAGTAAAATAAAACAAATAGAATGATATACTATATGCAGAAACCAAGGAACAAGAACATTTAAAATACATAATTATAACACATACACACACAGAGCCATTTATTTTCTTAACACTGCTTATTTGTTTCGTGAAAATGTTCTCTGGGTTTTAGGATGATTAGGCTAAGGAATTTTTGGACGAGAGAAACTATGTTGAAAGCCATCAAAGAAGATAAAAACTGTTGCGCTGACAACATTTGACAGGTCATAAATTCTGTTAGTCAGAGCGCCAGATGAAAATATCGTAAGTCTGTCAAATATCATCAGTGTTGCAGATTATGATTTAATTTGATTAGACAAATCCTCATAAGTACAGTTAGTTAGAGTTTTGTGTAGCCCGAGGACACAGGCATTCTGCTCTGCATAAGCAAACTCACTTTTAGATGTCAGTGATTAAAATTACACTCAAATATGTATGTATCTTGAGGCCTCTGAAAGGCTGAGTGAGACTATGAGTCCATTGTGTATTTGCATCTGTGAGAGTGGAAGAAGCTGTTATCCTGCCAACATCATTACCTCAGAACTAGATAACAGGCTGACTAACATTAGCAATCAGCCACACTGCAGCGAGGCTGGCTGTTGAGGAGATAGACAGACACAGAGTGGCTGCAGATATACTGACAGACTCAATGTTATTACCTTAAGTGTACATATTTCCCCTGAGTGCATGTATGATTGCAGAGTGGGAGGTGGGACAGTGGGATTTTGCATGGAATGAAGATGACTCCAAGGGAAGATATGCACACATTGTATCATCCACAATGTTGTGGCTTTCCTAGCTTAACTAGAAACAGTCATGGCAGGAAGAAGTAAACAGCCTGAGTCAGCTGTGAAGATAGGAGAGAGATGGTGTTACAGTAGTTGGCGGCCTGGGGACATCAGCACCACGAAAAGAAGCTGCAGCCTAATGACTGAGGAAACGAGCCAGTCAGGATCACAGGAGAGGATGTGGCTGGTATTCAAGAGGATAGTAATTAGCTTAAATTGGAGAAGAACAGCAGATAAGATGGGGTGGTGGTTGGGGAGTGATGTTGGGGTGGGGCCTCAGATGGACACCAGACCCATTGTTAAGGCTGTAAAAGGCAAGCTTGAGACGGACTGCTTTTCATGACCCCAGGTATAGACATTAACAGGTGTGAGTGGGCTGGGTTTAACCATTGCAGACATGAAACCTGTCACCTGTCAGTCAGCGGAGGACGCTCTATTATAGCCTTATCACAGTGGATATCAGTGGTACTTCTGCATCAAGTTTTCTGTAACGAATTTTCCACACAGCTAAACAATTGTGCATAATTTCAGTGGTTCTTAATTATGCTTCTCTTATTTTTGAAATTATACTTTGGCAGTGAATCAAAATGGTTAATGAGTTTACTTGTTGCTGATAACATAATAAGAACCATATTTCTTGTTCGTGATAACCTAAAAATAACCATATTTGGGAGCATAGGAAGAATACTTAACCTGAATGAGTGTATTTGCATGTGTATGTATGTGTATGTATGTGTATGTATGTATGTGTGTGCTCACATTTAATATTTAATGACCTGAGACACAAACACACATGAATGGGGTGATGGATTGCCTCAGGAAGAGTCTTGTTGTGTGGTCAAGACAGCCCGCATTTAATCCAAACACATACACACATGCACACACACTTTTCCTACACTCTAATTCCAGCAAGGATGCCTGCAGAAGGTGTTCACACATAAAATGCCTGTGAGGTGGAATGTGCATTAATTAATATTAATTAGAGGCTTTGCTGAGTAAACAGCTCGTTAATCGACTCCAGTCCTGCTTGCAGATCACAGACAGATCCGCAGACACAGGTGGTTCAACTGGGGGTAGAAAAGAGTGGAGGAGTTCTTGTTTGACATCTCTACGTAAAACTACCTACGTGTCTGTGCTGTGCGTGCGTTTCTGCATGTGTATCAGTGTGCAGCTGCTGGTGTAAACATGGCAGCGACGACTGCTGTGCTCACAGCTGCGTCCCAAACTTCAACTCAAGTCCTCTGTAAATCATACTTCTGCCCTGATTAGAGAGGGACTACATTAACACATATGGACACGGGAGGATGACAAAAAAAAGCCTTAAACAAGCATACAGCTGTGGAAAGGGCGCACAAGTTTTGCAAGATTTGTACACTCTCCTTTAATCAAGTTTTATTTGTGCGTGAGTGCAGTGTATTTTCATGCTATGCAAGTAAAGACAGAGTAGAGCAATGACCCAGGTATATGAGGCTCCTGAGTAGCTCTCAATGAGAGGAAGGATGCTCAAATAAATCTAAAATAATAAAAAAGGAGAAGAAGAGAAAGAAGATAAAGATACACCTCTGAGA
Source organism: Zenarchopterus dispar (assembly GCA_028564865.1). Lineage (NCBI taxonomy): Eukaryota > Metazoa > Chordata > Actinopteri > Beloniformes > Zenarchopteridae > Zenarchopterus > Zenarchopterus dispar. Next base: position 9,098,794 of record JAOWBL010000022.1, read on the forward strand.
TCAACCCATTCATCTTTTCTATGCTTCAAAGCCCTACTGATCTTTGATCATCTGTCACATGGATGAACTACTCAGAGAAACCCCACATGAGGACACATTTGTTCAGACTCTCTTCCCATGAAGTCTAAACACTACACCCTACATGTGTGTGACTGTATGTTTGTATATATGTGGATGTCTGTACCAAAGGGAAGGAAACCGAATGAAAGGAAAGTTTGTCTTAGACTGCCTGCTTTTACACACAGATATTCTCACATACATGCATCTTTAAAATCGAGAGATGTGGGGAGGTCAGACAGGGCAATGCTATCTTTAAATCAATCTGCTGTCCCAAGATCAGCTTTCTCCTAAGAGATTTTCAGTCCCATAATTCTTAGGCATTTCCTGGTCAGTTTCCTTCCGGGATAGATTGTTGAAGACCTGAATGCGACACCCTATCCTGATATGTGTATTAATGGAGGACAAAATGCCAGACTGTGCAAAGTTGAGTAAGTTCACTTCCAAAGAACATATAGTGTAAAATAATGGAAAGAATCATAGGAGAAACAACGTGTCTTAAGGCTAACTAATAAGTTACTTTACTAATAAATGATAACCCATTCGTTACTAGCTATTATGCTGGGTATCCATGGTACTGCCACTGTACACCAGACAATGCAGGATTAAAATGCATGTGTGCCTCTTTTTCCACAAATCTGGCTTTCATGTACAAGAAGAAGACAAAGAAAGTTTATGTGGGTCTTCTCCCTTTCTTTTCTTCCTCCACTTTTTCCTTACCCTCCTTTGCTTTAGACCCAGAGGCCACAGTGTAGCAATTAGAGCTCATCACATCATCAGGTGGACTGGTACTGCCAGTTACCCGACGGGAAAACATGACGCATCAAATGGCGATAAACAGATAATAGGCTTTACTTGAAATTCCTCAAATGGAATTGCAGCCGTAAGGAACTGTTTACTGTTTACGAGACACAAACATAGGTTCTCACTTACATGCACAACCAGCCACTGCATCTGTTCACTTTTAAATGTACTATCTTTTCCCAGAAGCTCCAATGACTAAGGAGACCGTACATGAAGACTCCCTGCTGTTAGCTCATTACTGTTAGCATTCATGTCGGATCAGTCACTGATGTGGTCTCACCAGATCTTAATGACCCACATACCTTCCTCAGCCCCAGGTCATATTGTAGATCCAGGGGAGCATGAGAAATTGATTTGTGAGAGTATGCAGGTATACGCATGGGCTGTGATTTAAGTCTGCTTGGCCAGAATACGTCAGCCAAAAAAAGTCCAGTGGTGACTCACCAATGACACCAACCAATGTCTGTAACTTGAGTGCATCTAATGACTCTGCTTGCAGCTTGACTACTAAATATCTTTCTTCATGTGTTTACGTGTCTGGATTTGGAATCATAGCCCCTGGTTCTCCGCTTTGGGTTAAAATGATTAAACCCGGCACGTAATGTTTGAGGTGGGGAACTGTATTCTGTTAACTACCACAAATGATTAACCCCTATCTGTTCTTGGTTTTAAAGTTCAAAAGTCTTGCTCTGAGGTTGCTCTAATGTAAGCAATGCCTCACCATGTGCAGCAGGTTTTAATTTGTAGCCCCCGCTTTGATTCACATGTAGGCCTTTTCCACCAAAATGGTTCCACTGCTGGTTTAGAGCCAGTGCCTAGCGAAGAACCAGTTCAACAGTTATTTTGACAGCCAACCATGAAAAGAAAGCAATGGTTCAGAGCCAGGAACACTGATGCTATTCTGGCCCCCAAAACTCTGCCAGGCTAAATATAAAAAGTGAGGATGGAGGTGTGTTATTGTGATAAATCAAAACATTGTGACTGACATTGTTTAATCACATCTGTGACTTAACACACTTGATGGCAGAGGATACAAAACAATCTCACTAAAACTAAAGCACTTTCACCATTGAACTAATTTAGTCAGCTGGATTTAAAAAAAGAAAGGATGGATTAAAAACCTGTGCTTCAACATGCAAGTATATTGGAAGCATCAGTGGAAGAACAACTTCATGTTTTAAAATTGGGAGCCTTTAAAAAATATTGGATCTTTCAGTGCTGCTTGTTGGCATTTATGAATTCCTTTCAAAGTTGCAGGTATAAAGTCTGTTTGTAGCAGAGCTAATAAATACTGGTCACCATTTGGAAATGTCTGTTGGCAAAGCTAAGAGTGCTCAACAACCCTTGTAAACACAAACTGGCAAATTAAAAAATAATGTTTTTTAAGATAATATGATGTAAACACTGTGATCTTTGTCCTTTATGAACTATTGTCCTCTACAGAAATTCTGAATATACTAAACTAAGGCTCAATTTATAATGCTGTGGCTTTGTTGACATGGAAAACAAACTACGTAGTTATTGAAACATTCCAAAATTAAAGCAGCTCCAGCACTTGGTTTAAGTGGGTCAAAAATACTTTAACTTGTGCAGAATGGTCAGATTTTTAGAACAAGTGTGTTTTACGTTAAACTTGTTCTTCATCGGCACATATAAATCAGTTGGTGGTTACATCTGGGCAATGTACCTGCTGTTTAAGCTGGTGCATGAGTCTGTCCTTTTCCCTCTTCAGGGCCATGACTTCTTCCTGGGCTTTCTTCCGTTTGGAGGCAGTTAACTCCAGCAGTGCAATGTTAGCATCCTTCTCACTGATGGCTGCCAGCAAAGCCTGCTGCCTGAGGTGGTGAGAAGAAAGGAAGAAGGATTGCATTCATTAATGGGCAAAATATCAAACAGGAAGCATGTTTATTACCCCAGGTTCACATTTAGAAAACAGACAAGTGTACAGCAAAGATCCCACACTCCAGCTGTGGGCCCTTGTTCTTATTGAGATGTCACAGCAAGCTTGCTCATTCCAGATTTCCTTAAAGTAAGAGAAATTCCTCAGAAAAAAAAGCAGACATCTTTGAAGTGGTTCGCTAAGAGCTGTATCAGTGATACCTCACTGTGACTCATAGGCATGTTATAATGTAACAGACAGTAATAGAGCAGGCTGAGGAGGATATGACATCTTTCCTCTGTCACCGCTAGTTAGCAGAGTGTGTGTGTGTGT
>JAOWBL010000022.1:9101966-9130084 GCA_028564865.1 Zenarchopterus dispar
GACAGTAATAGAGCAGGCTGAGGAGGATATGACATCTTTCCTCTGTCACCGCTAGTTAGCAGAGTGTGTGTGTGTGTCTGTGTGTGTGTGTGTGTGTGTGTGTATGTACTCTTATTAAAAAGGGGGTGGCAGCAATTGACTGTCTACAGGTGCAGCGGAAACACTGTTAAGCTTCATCATACACACCCAACCAGATGTAACTTTGACCGCAGGAGGAACTGATGAGCATGCCTTGCCTAACATGTACAGAGAAGTCTCTGTATCTGGAACAGATCTTTGATGGCTATTCTCACAATAAAGGAGGATGTCGTAAATCCAGAGTTGTGACAAACACATTGTCTACCCACTCATCTAAACACACTCAGAAACAGAAACATTCCCACAGACAGACAGCAACACACCTCCACTACTTTAGTCACTGGCTGTTAAAATTTGATTACGAAATAGCACACACAAATACATAATAATGACCAAAAAAAAAAAAAAAGAGCATTCAAAAGGTACATTGATGTTTGCATATACAATCTGCTTGTTTTGTGAAATTCAGGCAACTGACCACTGTAAAAGGCCTCTGGTGGTATTTTAAGTTGGATAAACATGTGAATTTAACTCCAGACTCTTAAACGGAATTAAATAAGCATAAAACTAGCATAGCATGGTAATGTGTGGGTTTGTATGAGGTGAGTGGTAGCAGAAAGGAGAGGGAGGGAGCATTCAAAATACACTTGGTCACAATTAAAAATCGACCTGCATTGAGGTGTTGTTATTCCATCATTTAAGTCCCTGCAGAAATAACTAAATTGCAAAAACAAATACGCTGAACTCAGAATAAAGTCCTGCTGGCTCGGGACTCTACATCTTGTGTTTTTAGTACAATTTTCTGCATGCCGCATCTGGATTCTCCCATTCAACAACATTAATAGGCCTCTGTGAGACTGTGTTGTGAATGTATTTGTGTATGCATGCATGTGGGATCTGACGTGGGCTGGACTGCAGCTAATCACTCCATTAATCAGAGAATGGGAAAAATGTGACAGCTTTCGTCTCTCCACACATGGACTGTTAGTTCTTTTAATGCTCTCTGTAACAATGGACTGTCCCTCAGTGGACTTGTACCACAGAAGTGTGCTTTAGATTAGCAGGATTATTCAGTTTGATCTGGGCATTCACACTTTAAGTTTAAAATTACCATCAAAAATCAAAAGGAAAAGAAAAGAAAGTCAGTTTTCTTGGAGTTTACCGCAGCAGGCCATAACAAAGATGATAAAATTAGCACTTTTGATATTGGCACAAGGACAATTGCAACTCTTGTGCTTTATCTGAATAAAGAAGTCATTCACACAGACTTATATGGGCAAGGAATGTGGCACAATGTGTCACAGCTCATAAACAGTCTGTCAGATTAACAGCTTGCAGGATGGTCATCTTTACACCAGACTGCTGTTTCACATCCAAGCAGTCTAACAGCTATATGTCTTACTTCTTTTAAGATTAACTTCATACAGATGCAGCTTGAGAGTTTATCTTTTGGGGTCAAAATACCACCGTAAATCAAACGAGGGTTACCATTTCACTGCGTAACATCGCCACTGTTAGAATCAACATAAGATTTTTGAAAAGTAATTTAAAAAGTCAACTCATAATTTAATAGGCATAAAAACAGAGTGAAAAATTCTTACCTGTGGCCATATCAAAACATACTTGATCAAATGGGTACTCACCATACCAAGGGACTGGTCACAACTGTCCTACAAATGATTTCAATTAATGATGAAAATGAATTTTGCTTTTAATTTCATATTTCTGTAAGTTTGAGTTTAGAGCTAACAGTCCTTTTGACCTTAATCGTTTTGCAGGAAATTGCTGCCTTTAAGTTTTTAGGCTTTAGTTTCAGCTAAAATCAAAATACGCCCACGGTGAGTCTGTGGTTTTTGCTGTTGCAATTAAATCGGCTATTAATGGAAGATGCTAATATCAAAATTCAGTTGAACATCACTGATGTTATTAAACAATTACAGAAAGAAGAGTAGCATAAGATTGATGATTACAGGGATATACTGATGGAAGTGCAGAAAAACTTCTTCAATAACCATTTTAACATTTCTACAGTAATTCCAACTCTGCCAAATCAAATGTGACAGTTACTGTATTTTACAAACTGCAAATTTGAAAAGAAAAACAACAACAATATCACTGCATTGTGTGTGTGTGTGTGCATTTTATTTATGTATTTATTTTTGATTAAGCTCAGCTAAAGAGGTGGGAATGCCAATTTTATCTGTAAAAATGGAAAAGCATTGTTGAAGTAGGGCGAACAAATGAATGGTGTGCAATTTGAGTTTCAGTGTTTTCTAAAACCCATTTCTATTATTATTTTGAATTACTCTGAATCCTGTTACTAATGTCTTGTTTCTATAATCAGTTACGAACTTTTTCCATATCTCTTTCTGTTATGTCAACATATGGCTTTACTCCTGTGGAAAATGTGGTTGACAGAGCAAAGCAGGAGTTTCATAATAAAAGCTGACTTTGTAAAATTACTAAACGTTCTAGGATCCAAAACTGTTGCACACCTATGTCATGTCTGCCATTTAAAACTGTTGCATGCCTGTTTTTTGTATTATGTAAAACTGTTGATAAAGCTACACTCCACAACCGTAGCATTCTAAAAATATAGTGTCCTTGGTGCTACACTAACGATTCTTGTAGAAGAGACCTGAAATCAAGTCCCCTCTATGCCAAAGAATGCTGCACTCTACAAAAGAACACAGGAATTAAAAAAAGAAAAGAAAAACATTACCATTGGACATTTCCTGTGTGTTTATCATGACACATATTTTGGACATGTGAAGCTGTAGAGATGAGCAATGAGGCAACTTTTCCATTCAAGCTGGGGTACCATCAGTTCACTGTACTTTTTTGATTTATGAATCAAATAAGTTGTCAACCAGATTTTGTGGCCTAGTTTGCCCTGACGACACGTAACCATAAGCCCAACCCATCACTTTAGGTGCTCATTTGGTTGATATTTGTGTGGCTACACTTGAATGGATTTGTGTCAACAGGTACAGAGTTCCCAGGAGAAAGCTGGTGATCAATGCTGCAGTGTTCCACGCTGGACAAACTGGACCCCGGGAACCAAAACAGCTTCCACCCTTCAGTGCTAGATTAACTGTTTCCTGTCTCTGTATTAACATCTAACATTACAGAGCTGTCTTCTGGTGGGTGCTCACTGAATGAAGCTGCATGATTCTGCTGAGCGATGTCTTCCTAAAACAATAAAAAGGGGCATTATTATGATTAGCCTCCTAGTAAACTTTGGCTCCCACATCCACAGCCGGTGACTGTGTGTGCACGGTATTTGTGCCTGTGGATGTGGGCTGATTAGCATTACAAACAGTCTTTGAACCTGAATCACTCTAGAGCATTTAATCACATCTAATTTGAGTGGCCATTTGGCCTTAGTTGCAGACTACGCTTGCAATATGCATTAATCTGGCAGACAGGATTAATCCGTCAGAAACATGCACATACCCCACACACTGAAAGACTAACGCATGTCCTGCATCTGTTGGCTGATCTTCAGTGGGTGAAACCTCTCTCCCCCATCCCTTCTTCTGTCACTCCCTGCTCAACTTTGATTTGGTGTGTTCTGTATGAGCAATGGATAATCTTTTCTTTTCCTTTAGGGAGAATTTTTTTTTTTTTTTTTTTAGACAAAGGAGCTATTAGAATTAAAAGTCATATGACACTCAAATACACTCTGCTGGATCTCTGGAGTCGAAAATCCTAACTTTGAGATAACAGTGTTTTTGATGACATTATAAAACCAATGATCACATAAACAGATGGACATAAGAATATATTTACATAGAAATCTCACATGGCTTAAATTTAGTTTTAGTATTGCAGGTGCCCTTGAAAAGTTCTCTAGAAAAGCACTGTCTGAACTTACATCTTATTTATAAGGGGTGAAATTCACAGTTCAGCTAAAACATGTGATTCCAATTGAACCTTCATGGTTCTCGGGATGTATTGAGACATCCAGATCTATAGAGGTGGAAGATGGATTGCTAAAGTACATGACCAAGGGATAAGAAGTTTGTCTGCGTGTTTGTGACGTAGAAATGGACCGAAAAAAATGGAATTGAAAAAGTTGATTAAGAGAGGGGTGAGGTTTTGAGAGGCGGAAAGAGATTTGTTCAGGACAATGAAAACAAAAATTCAAGAAGAAGAGGGTGATGAAGATATCTTTGACGTGAGGCTGATGTTTAACGAGTGTCATGGGGCAAATAGGAGACTGCCAGGTCAAGCAGATTTCTGTGTGAAAAAGGGTGACGATGGGGTCATGAGTGAGCATTTACTCACATTTACATCTGAATTAAAGGAAAACCTGAGAAAAAGCATGGGAAACAATGGTGTTGAGGTAGGAGAGAAGATCATAAACAAAAAAAAGACAAGAGATGGCAGGATAAGAAGTAAACAGAAGAGGTGGAAGAATGTCTATCACAAGATTGACTGCAACACAAGAGAAAAAAGAGAGGAGAAAAGGAGGTGAGGAAGGGAAGAAAGCAGCAAAGGTAAAGATTTAAGAGTCCCAGTCTACCCTAAATCAGCTCAACGCACTCCATGTTGTTATTCCAAGGCGTCACGGTTGAGGGATATGTGTTTATAATTTGTGTTATGACTTACTTGAAATTATGAGTGTGGAGAGTCAGTGGGATAGAAACAGATGCGTCTGCAAGAAGCCTGAGGGAACCATCAATACTCTCTGCCCCTAAGTGTAGCATGTGCATATGCTGTATAGGTATATATGCATACATTTGCACACATCTTAGCCTTCATGTCCTCATTTCCCTGACTGTGTTTTGCTAGCAAAAACAAGGAAAGCCCACTTGTATCTGTTCTGAGCACATCCATTATGAGCTCTTCTAGTTTGCGATCATGCCTTTCCACCACTCAAGTGTCCGGTTCTGCAGAAACATTCCACTGGCATTTTATGGCTGTTCTTTGATTGTGAGTGTGAGAAGGTGCAGCACGAGTCTGGGGGCCCCCCAACTAAGCAGTACTAGAGGCCTGTGGTGAGAGCATGCAGAGGACATGAAAATGGAGCATGGTTGAGTGACACTATTATTTATGGTCTTGGAACCGTGTGTTATTTACAACTAAGGAGGTAGGGAAAATGTCTATTTTCAACATAAAACATATGCTCTGGCTTTATTTGGTAAGCTTACTTCAAAGCCAATTCAGAAGGTAAATCTGTGTTTCAAATCTAAATGTTGCTTAATTGTATTTTCATGGGGTGCGTATTTTGGTTGTCCTAGGTTGGATTAGCAATTAACATGTAGCTACTAGCAAGATCCACCTATTAGTACTTCCCGTCGTAGGGTTTCCTGGAAAAAAATATTTTAAATCTTAATCAGGAAGATAGGACTTAACTGTAACTAGCACAAATAAAACTCATAGGGCGATACATGCTAATCCTGACCCTGATCCTAAGAATGCTACTGTTTACATGCTAAGTCTGAGATGAGCTTCCCAAGAAAACTCTAACAGGAGATGGTGGTCCCAGAATTGGACCAAGTTATGTGTGTTTTCGCTTGACTAATAAAATATACAACCCACTTACTCCACTAGCCCCCCACTCCCACACTAGTGCTGTGACTGGTGGGTGGCAGCGGTGGTGGTGGTGGGAGTCTAATTGAAAAAATATGTATCAGTTTTACAGCAACAAGAAGGGAAATACGAGGGGACAAAAATCAACAAATCTGCCAAAACTAGCCAAATGTTTAGAGTGGGAGCAGGGACGAGGAGAGATGGCTGACTACTCCCAGAGATGAGCAGGACCAGACGGCCACAGCTGCATTCCAGCCAGAGGGATAGTGGGAGGGACAGAGGGACCCAGACAGAAAGGAAAAGAGTGAAGAAGACCAGGTGGCTGTTTGCGTGCATAAATTTGTGTGTGCGAATTTACAAAACGATTCAGAGTTTATCCTAGCTCAATGTCAAAACAAGGGTTAAGGCTAAATATGAGACGGAAAAGACACAAGATTGTAATTTAAACCAAATTTACCAATGCTTAAAGGAAATGTCTGACATTATGGAAAATGTGTTTCCCAAGGCTGACGAATTAAACCATTACGTCATGTTTTTGTACTATACCTAAAAAATAAAAAGTAAAAAAAAAAGAACTCAAATTTTAAAAAAAAATACTTAAAACACCAATTTTGGCTCCGTTTACTAGGAAATTAAGTATTTCCTGAAAAACAAATCAGCACAATAACAACATACTATATGTGTAAACCTATATTTTAACAGTGACGTTTGTCATTATTGAAAACTGTATGTATTTAAACATATGTATTTTTTCCTGTTTTGTGTAGCTAAACTAATTCTGACTCTATTATTTGATGTAACATCAGACCAGTCGCATCTTGTCAACTTCACAATGAAATTATAGTATTGTCGAAAACTCGGGCTGTCAATCAATTACATATTTTAACTGTGATCAGTTGAAAGATGCTCATATTTAACTCTGTTCTGTTTAAGTTAAAACAATATCACAAACTTCAAGTTTAGCAGTGACCCACCTAAAGGAAACAATGGCGCTTTGCTTGAGAAATTGAAGAACTTCTTTGTCCATACTGAAAAGGGATCTGACCAAGTCAACACTTCCTGGCCAGATGAACACATGTTCATCCTGCACACACGAGGTTGAATGTGTCTTGAGAAGTGTGAATATCAAGAAGGCAGAAGACCTTGATGGGATCCCACACAGGGTCCTCAAGGACAGTTCCCACCTGCTTGCAGAGGTTTTGACAAACATTTTTAATCTCCTCCTGGTGTATGCTACTGTCCCAGCCTGTCCAAAATCTGCCACCATCATCTCAGTGCCCAAGCAAGCCAACATCTGCTCTCATTGATTATAGACTGTTGGTCTTAATATTAATTGTCTCAAAGTGCTCTGGGGCACATGCAGACAACTCTCTCTCTCACCTTGGACCCACATCAGTATGCCTACAAGGTGAACAGATCCACAGAGGATACTCTAAATACCTTGCTCAACATAGCAATGCCACACCTGGACCAGAAAGAGGCTGTTTTTGTGGATTTTAGCTCCACCTTGAATGCCATTGTATTTAATAGTAGGATACTTGTATTTCTTTTGGACACTGAGGGAAAACACATCTCTGCCTCCTTACAGAGGCCATTTTGCCACTGCTCTGTGGAAAGAGTCCTGTCTAATTTCATCTTGGCATGATTTGAGAACTGTTCAGAGGAAGACAGGGTAGCTCTCTTTTGGGTAGTTGACCCAGCACAAAAAAAAGTATTGGTCCATTGATTCACTGGTGACAATAAAGACATTCATTGATTCAAAAAGATATTTTTCAAATTATATTAATACAGACAGAGACAATTATTCTTGCTTTTCACAAATGGTTGTTGTAATATGATGTGTCAAATATGTTACCTAAAAACCTAGACAGGAATTTTGGCCAAACAAGTAACAACTGATGTCGATCTGAGTAATTCTAACACAAAAAAATATCCAATTAAACTTTTTTTTTTTGTTTTAAGCAATTTTTAATAAACATATTTACAGCCTGGTTAAAAAATGCTTTGGTTTGTGTGTTTGATTTCACATTCATGAGAACTGAGAGGGGTTGATTTTTTTTTTTTTTTGACCACATCAGCTGAATTTATATAAAGCAATTATTTTCTCTAATATGAGGCATATCCTTTTGATTGACAGTTGACTCAGTCATGTCTAGCCATTATAAATTCCTTATTATTTCATTGTGATGATACAAAGTTAAGGAAGCAATTGGCAGTTTATGCTCAACCAGTGTTTGATTTTGTCACCAAAACAACATCTGAAACTGAATATTCTGCTGTAAATAGAGCTCTGTAAGCTCCTTCAACATGGGTCACAGCTAAATTTGATTGACAAACAGTGACCGTATTCCCCTTGGCTTCAAAGACAACATGGCGGTGCATAGTACAAGGAAAAAGAATATAGGTTTTTATTTTTGCATTTTAGAGTATATGGAAAAAGAGGCTTCAAAACCACTCTTCAGAAAACCAATGGGTCATGTGAGCGATGCTTTGTGCATTGTATTTTACAGTCTACATCAGTCATTTTTTCTTTAAAGAAGAGAATTTGCATTCAGGCATTCCTATCAACTTAACTTTGACAGGTCTACCTAAAACATTAAACTTTACCTTTCGAGGTACAGACAGTTCTTAACAGAACAATTGGCATAAACTTAGCTAAAAGCAAGGTAAATAAACCAGCTTTAGTGGGATGTTATTGTTAAATAAAATGTCACAGGCATCTATTTGCCCCTTGAGTGTCTCTTCATGCCCCTAACGTTGATGCAAAGTCAGAGTAAACTTAGATATCATTCTGAAGCATGTTATATGTGGCAGAGTAAAATGAAGATTTTCAGGGAAAAGCTTTAAGATTAAATTGCAAAGAGCCAATGGCCGACTTGCAGAGGGCTTGCATCTACTAAGAAAGCTGAAGATGTAAAAAGCACAGAAGCTGGTCAAAAGCTGGACTCTTTGTAGGTAGATCTTGTGAAGAATTGGGAAATGGACAGTTGAGAATCACTACTAAAACCTGCATAATCTTTCACAAAGTAGTTTGAAATCCAGCAAATGAAGCAACTAGATGCCTTTCTTTTATCTTTTACAGCAAAACATGTGTGTGACAGTTACAGACTTTTATTGTTTTGTGATTAACTATTTTTACTGTGATAAGTGCTAGAATCAAAGGAATATTCAGATGAAGCACCATAGCTACTCTAACTCAAGACCTACACACCCAACTATAACCAGTACAGTATACTCCAAACTCAAACCACCAGAGATCCTTCAAACAGCAGAGCAAGATGCTCCTGTCTTTTACAGGAAAGCCTTTTTTCTGTCTTTATTGCCATTTAGCTGACTGACAGTGAGTCCCCAAGGCACAAGAAACAAGACAGGAGGCTGTATTGTACCACACACGAGTATGGCTCTCCTGCTTTGCTGTCGGACATAAGTACAAGCAGACACAGAGAGAGCAGCTGGGTTGTTAAAAGCTCCCTGTCATCTTAGTGAGAGGTGAGGGTGACAGAGTGGGTAACACAACTCCAGTAGGTCGGATAAATTATGGAAACACTATATTAAATAACAATTTTATCATTTAATATTGAGTTGGTCCTGCTGTAGCAGTCATAACTGCTTCAGTGCCTTGACAAATGGTCATTCAAGTTTTGGTATGGTATTAATATATTCTTCAACAGATCCTGAACCTGCTTTTCAGAGATTATTAAAGCTAAAAGTAGTTTTTATAGGAAATGCTTGATCATGTTATATGGGGATTGTGAAGGCTAAACCATCTCTTCAACTTTTATGTCCATGTACAATCTTCCTAGAAGATGACAGCCATCCTTTAGGATGAAGACTTCGTAGAGCGTTCACCCAACATAAATTCTTTTCAAGTATGATTTGTAAGCCATATTACACTGGTCCACTGTCCATTTTTTCTTGTCCTTTCACCACACAATGTCTCATTTCAACTTTGATAAATAGGTGCTTAGTCATAATTATCAAGCATAACCCAGGTTATCACACATATATATCACATGTATGAACTGGTGGTTATTACAACAGGAAAATCAAAATAAATTTAGTATAATCAGCTATTTTGCTATAGTTGCTATTTTTAGGGAAAATAACTCAAACACAAAGTTTGAGCCTTAGTACTTAATTATCTGCATTGTGCATAGGAGCCTCCTTTTGTCCCAGCATGAAATAAACCTTTGTGCCAGGCACTGACAGTCTTTCCTGACTAGTAGTATGATGCAGTTGTTTGTTAGAAATGCAGAGAAGCCAATTTACAGCCTGCCATATGTTTTTAAGCAAGAATATATTTATCAAATCATTATTTCTGGGGGTTTCATTCATGATTGGAAAAGATGTGTGTGTTTTTAATAATCATTACTTCTTAACATCTGTGGCTATTTAGAACAATTTTGGCTCTGCCTCAAAAAACACCCGCTGATGAGAGAAAGGGAATGTCGTAGCAATGGTAGCCTTTATTATCCTGATGCATTCAGCCCTGGACAAACAGTTTAGTTTCATACAACAATGGTTTGGCTCTGTAGCCACTGTAGTTGCTATGTGACTTTTGTTCTGTTTTTGGAAAATTATTATTATTTTTATACCAGAATGATATTAAACACAAATGTGTAAAACAAACTGGAGTTACAAAGGTCACACACACAACTTTAAATAAGTGCATGTACAGATCAGCAGAATAATAAATCTCAGAATGTTTGTGCTCCATATAAATAAGATTTATGTACCATTGGGGTTCTTATGTCTAAATCTGCATGAAAATATAGTGTTTGAAATATCTCTAGTTTAATTTTCTCCTTCCAACATCCTTGATGGTGGGAAGATTACTTGACAACGAACATAATTTGGCAACAAAGAGCTTTTCTTTCTTTTGGGGTTTTTTAAACCCTCTACTGTTAAACAATACTCAAATTCAATGGAAATCCTCACATTTCTGAAGGGCAGTGATCATCCATTTATAAAAATCATTATCACTGATTTATTTGTTGATGGACTGAATGTTTTTTTGGATTCAACACAAAGTTCTCACAATGTTCATCTCATATTCAAAGAGAAGTGTAGTTAATTTTTAGTCTCTCTGCCCTTCTTTTTGTGTCAAAGGTACAAAGGGCTACATTCTGTGTATTCTTGACTCTAAGCTGCCTGTGATGTAAAGAACAAATACCAGAAGAACAGTTTTTACATTGCATCATTAAAAAACAGTCTTTATAGCTTTGAGTGCTCCACTGTGTTACAATAACCCCCTGTTAAGCAGTACATCACAGGCTCTTGGACAGGAAATCAGCAGTGACCTCCTCATTCCATCACTCCCTCTCTCCTCCTTTTTCTGTTAATCAAAGAGAGGAGCAACGTATAAGCGAAGAGAATGGCATCACCTCTGCCATGGGCTTGGACCTCTATCATTCAGCATTTGTTTGCCTCTATTATTCTCTACTTGGCTCTCTCATGCCCTATACTCACTCCAAAGTGGGGCTAAATATTAAGTTTAAGGAGGTTATGCAAACACATTGAAACATCCATCCTTGGTCTAAGTATTACCCTGAACCCTTCAATTACCCTCATTGCTTTCCTCTCTCCTCATTCTTCCTGCCTTTCCTGTCCTCCCCATGGGTTCTCCCTCTCCGGCCATCTAACTGCAGCCTGGAAATAAAGCACACACTTGCAAAATGAGGCCAAAAGGACTTAAAATATCAGGGGCAGAGAGGACAACAGTGTGGTGCACTGTAACACATGCATACACATGCCATCACCCAAAATACACACGTGCACTCAAACCAATGAAGGACAGGTCCAAGAATCAGTGGGAGCAAATACCCCCGGTGTGTTTTCTCTTTGTTCCAAATTCAGGGCCTGCCGGTGGACCACAGCTGAGCCACAGCCGACATGCCGTGGAGTCCACAACCCTCACTTTCCTTAAAGAAGCAAGAGAGACGTACACACAAACGAGCATTATAAAACAACGCCCGTGTTCACTCAAACACACATGAAAACAAATGTTCAGCAGTTTCCTGGATAGCAACATTATGACGATGGGTCCACGTTTAAAAAGTGGTTTGAGGTCAAGGGACAGATCTGCATGGTCCGTTTCCCACAATGCTTTGCCAGACAATTACACAACCCAATTAATGTGGTTACTCCAGCACATATAGGACATCAGTCTGGGCAAACTAAGTGTGCATATGCATGTGTGGGTGAGAGGGTTGGTGTGTGCATGCTCCTTTGGTGTGCATTACTCTCAGAATTATAGCTTTCTTTGGACCTTGAACGGGTCCATTTCCAGTCAGTGTGTACAGGACCCACAAGGTCACACTAACATTCATGCCACACTCCATCAACCAATGAGAGTTATTTCCGATTGTGAGCAAACTGTAGCCTCTTGAGTTCAACTGGATATGACAAAATACAATGCCCTCGTGTTGTGCGTCTTTTTATTTCATTCAAATCTTGATTTCTTTATCATTCACAAGTAGGAATTAAAAAGTTTTCTTTTTCCCTAGTTAAAATTCTTACTTATTTCTCCAACTTCTTCTTCTCTAATGCCATTTCCTTTCCCACCATACTGACAGACTCTAGGAATCATGACTACTACTCTGGAAAAGCTAATCTGACCCTAAAGAAACCAATAAACTAAAAGTAGGGCTGCAGAACTCACAGATCAAGTTTAGTTTTTTCTTCCATCAATTGAAATTCATGTACTTGAGTCAAAACAACTCCATTTTCACACCGGACAGCCATCAAACTTCTTTTTTCACAGGAGTTGTTGTGTGTTTGAGAACCGATCACTCCATCGTTACCATCCATGGAAGTCTGTCTTGTGCATTGTCCTTCAGAGTCCACCTTGAAATTTTACCGCTACTTCTCAGATTCATCAGTATTTCCTCAGTGGTGATTCGTTGGCCTTGGAAGATCAGTGGAAAAGAGATTAACAAAGAGATTCTTCCATAAAGTATTGGCGTTTAGAGAAAAACCTGGCTTTGGGCAGCACTGGGCTTTCCAATAAACAAGACTTTGACAAATAAAGCCTAAATGGTCACAAAATTATTAACAGAGAACAATATTTACATTTTAGTGCGTCCACTCCAGGGGCCAGACCTGAGTCCTTCCCAGAATCTGAGGAGGGATCTAAAGCCTATAGTGATTGCAAGGAAGCCTTCCAATCTTAAAGACCTGGAGAATGTTGCAAAAGATGTGTGGTCCAAAATTATAGTGGAGACATGCACAAAGCAGTGATTAGCAATGATTACTGATTGCTGTGATTACAAATAAAGGGTTTGGCATGAATTAAAGAGAAAGGGTATGAATAATTCTGGACAAAGACTTTTCAGTTAACTCCTAAAAACACATATTGTGTTAATTATAAATAGTGATAAAAAAATATATAAAATGTATAATTTAAATTTCTTTGAAATTTATGATCATGTAGTGTCACCCATTTATCTAATTTCAACTAAAAACAAAAACCACTAATAGCTGAGTAAAAATTCATTATTAACAAAAAAAAACTCCAACGGTTAAAACTCATTTTGGGGTTAACTGAAGGCTATGAGTTACATTTGGTTGTACTTTGACAGATTTTGATTGCCAAAGACAGCCAAAAACAATCAGCAAGCTTATCCAAAGTTGTGCGAAAGGTCAACTGTCTTATGTGTCAAGAAAAAAAAGTAATTTGTTCGCTACAAGCTCATAAAATCTGGTAACAACATGTTCAAATGACCAACAATATGTAACATTGAACAATAAGTCATTTTTTTTATTTTAAAAAGACAAAACTAAAATACAAAATAGTATGTATTATGATTGATGCATCCAATTGCATGTACAAGGTTGTACATCTATCTTTCACAACACAAGCTTAAAGTAATCTTTACATGTTGTCATAAGTAATCATAAATTCACCATTCATCTTCATCACATCACTCTTTTTTGAGAGTGAAGTGATAAAGTTGTTGTTTTGGGTTCTTTGAGCTTTTTAAGGAGTTTGTTTATACAATGTTTTATTGAGGTCCTATTACAACATTTCACTACAGTTGAAGTCTGGACTTTGACTGGGCCACTGTAACAGTTTGATTTTTTTCCTTTTCCAGCCAGTTTCTTGTAGATTTGTCAGTTTTTTTTTGGTATCATCGCCCTTTTAAAATGACCTCATTTCAGCCATGATTTGTTTCTCAGACAAATGGCATCAAAATTGACTCTAGACCACTTGTCTATGCTGTGTTTATAGCCAACTCAGTGATTCCATGATGCCCAGGTCCTGTGGCTGCACAATAAGTCCAAACCATCCCCCCTCCAACACCCTGCTAGAAAGCTGCAATGGGATGTTTCTGGTGACATATTGTCAGCACAAATATGGTAGCGAAGCCAAGGCATGTTATTTTTAAGAGAAGAGGTTTTCTCCCAGGACCCCCTCCAAATCAACTATACTTGTTCAAGCTTTAACTAACTGTATGGTCATGAACAGACTCAGCAGACCTCATGAAAAAATGTGACTCACTTCCACAAACTCTATGGGAAATCCACTTGTTGGGAGATTGGCAGCTATTTTGAATGTTTGTCATTTGTGAACAATCTTTCTCCCTGTAGCATGATGGACTTCAAATTATTTGGAGATGGCATTGTAATCCATCCTGGATCAATGAGCAGCAACAATCACTTCTCAAGGATCTCTAAGGCATCTGCTGAAGTCTTATCTCCTTGCCATTGTGTTAATGCATACAGAAACGTCTGAAAAAAAATCTGCCTGTATACAAGTAGTCCCACTTGCTGAATCAAGTGCATTTCAACAGCAGCTACTACATAGCCCTTCAAGTTGTAAAGGCAGCAGTTAGGATGTGCCTTTTTATGTATTTTTTCCCTCACACTATTTCTATGTTATCCATCCAGTGGTGCTTTTTCCTAATGTTAAAACTTGTTAAGGACTGCATTATATTTTATTTTGTCCTGATATATATAAAAAAATATTTAAACTGAAAGAGAGTGTACGTACCTCTATAACTGCAGGTGCTGCTGCAGTTATACATCACTGTGCACATGTGAATACTACAGACGTTTGCTTGTAATGCACATTGTCCCCATGCATCAGTATTATTATGTTAAGATGAAGAATAATTTAAAACACAATTTATGGTTAAAAGGTACAGTGTTTAGCTTTGAAATGTGATACAGGATTAAGGACTTTTACTTGAGTAAATGTACTCCACATACAGAGCCACAGTGAGGTAGTTTGAGCATAAACACACCTAGAAACACATCTGCAAATGATCAGCAATCGCCTGATTCCAACTGAAGTTAATACTTTCTTTTAATGAAGGATGGTAAAATGTTAGAAAAAGACTAAAAAGCTTAAACTGCTCTGTTTTGTGTTGAAGCAGCAGGAAACACGTGTTCTTTACAGTCTATTACACATACACACTCTGACTACATACTAACTTATATAGACTTCATTTGCTGAGCTTTAAAGTACTTCAATAAGAGTGGAGGGGGGAAAATATATTCAAAGAAAGATATTATAAAAGAGAGGCATGCAGTAAGTTTTTCATGCATCCATACACACACACACACACACACACACAAACTCAGAAAGCAGTAGGTAAGGTGAGGGTGCTGATTAGAAGAGATGTAAACAGGACTGGGCAGGTATGCTGTATATTTAGACGGATCAGTGAGGATGATGGGATCAAAGAGTAACATGATTACTATCTTGTCTTCTTGATAAAAAGAAAAAAAACTGTCGAATACACACATTTGAGCATGTTCTTATACAAAAACACATTCATACACACTTACAGTCATTTGCATCAGCATGAAAAGACGTGTACCATGGACACACAGGGAGATGCACAAACACAGAGGCGCCCACTCATATGCGAAAAAAGGCAGAGACATACACCCACGCCGCTCTATAATCTAGGTAATTTGTATGTTCAAGCCAGTGTAGACAGATTGTGCCTCTGGTCCGCTGTTGTGTCATTGAATTTTCTTGTTCACCAGTTGGTCGGAATTCCCAAGCAAAATATACCCTTACTTTCAAAGCACAGTTGTTGCAAACAGTTGTTGAATACACACACTGCAATGCTTGTCCTGACAGCACTTCTTGTATGTAGAAGCTTGCATGTGTGAGCCCAGACATTTTTATAAGGACACAAAAAGTGGATTTGCGAATGCTGAAACAAGAGCACATACAGTAAATGTGAATGCAAGGAATAAAGTAGCAAATAGCCAATTTCAGTTTCTCTTCTATCCATTTCTTACTGTTCCAGTCCTTTTATCCTCTGTAGCCTTCATTTCTTTGTCTGTAGTTCCCATAAATATGTTTAAGATGATGCACAGACAGTTTTCACACGTAAAAACAGGTGACTTTCCTACACACCTGTGCAGAAATTCCAGCATACATCTGGTTTTTAATAAAGAGACCTGCGGTAGTGTGCATTTAGATGCCGCTGACAGACCTACTGATTTCCAGATAGAGAGCACATCCAACCAAGCCAGATCCCATGCCAGATTACATCACAGTTATTTTAACAATGCCTTCCACTGAGTCTTTGTGGTTGCTGCAGTACATGCATGACTATGTATGTCATGGTTAATTGTTTTATTTCTTTTTTTTGTGATTCTTGACTATTTAATTCTCTGCTTATGTCAGTGTAATCAATATATTCCATTGCGAAATATGCTTGTAGGAAGTTTGTAGAGTTTGTGTTTACGCTAGAAAGAAGAAACTCTAGAAGAGTCTACTTTTAAGTGTGTGTGTGTGTGTGCATATGTGTGTATGTTCATTTGTGACTGCTGTGACCAAGCAGTTAGTGTTGCTATGCATGTATGCTGTGAGTGTACAGGACTGACAATGAAATTCTCTTCTGTCACTTAACTTGTAATTATAATTTTTATTATGATTATCATTTCAAATGAAAGGAGTTAGACTATTTTGCCAGCCGTGCTGGTGTTCAGTTTATCACAGGCTGAAAGAGAACTGCAGTTCAACTGTTAGCCATCTGCAAACTGCCAGCTGTGCAATGAATCCTTGTACATGCTAGACTGCAAAGGATCCATCTGGTACAGCCTTCTCAGAAAAGAAGTATGCATTTGTAGCCTACATATGGAGAAGTCTTCAAAATAGGGAAGACTGCATGTTGAAGCACTGTGACATAAGAGGAACTTCAAGTGCAGCCTTTGATGAAGTCACTGAATTAGGACATTAATACTGTAATAGTTTTCTCCTTAGCGAATACCAATCCTAATTTTGTTTCCATCTTTGCTCCCTTCATGCTCAGGATATCTACTCAGCGTTGTTTTCTGACAGTACAACCGCAGTTGTGCTCAGTTTCTTGCATATCATAATACTCTTTATACTGTTTGTAGCTGTAGCAAAACTCTGCTAATCAGGATTGACACCAAAAGACAACGCACAATATGAACAGTTTAAAGGTTTATTCATCAAACTCTTTTCAGAGCTCAGGCATGAACTGGTGTCCCTGGGCATGTGACTCCCTCCTGTCCCAAAAGTCATTGTATAAAATGGGATGTTAGTGAGCCCACTTAAAACAGCTGGTCTTCTCTGCAGTGGCAATCAGCTGAACTGCTGCCACACAGCTCCCCCTACGGATGAGCCAAAGCCACACCCCCTCACCACCACATAGCGCTTCACTTCTTCAATCATACCAAAATGAGGATATTTTGGGACAATTTGTGGTTAAGCAGCCTACTCATGCACACCTCGACACATGCTCAAGGATCGTTCTTGGAGGACGACCTACTCTACTTACTAATCCACAGCCAGCTGAGGTGAATTCTGATGACAAAAACTACGACTCTTATGGTTAGGACCATAATCTGTAAAAATAAAATAAAATAAAATAAAATAGATAAAATCAAAAAAGATGAAGTTGCAGGTAGATGGGGAAACAAAAACCCGAGAAAGAAATCGGAACAAGAAAAAGCTGGGGACATTGCAAGGTTACACTGTGACAGCATGGCACTGATTATGTAACAGCTTTTATTTTTGAACTCAGAAAAGGGCTGGAGACCACCTTGGCGCTACACAAAATCCATAATTCTGCTCCAGCTATAAAGACATATGTACAAACATTTTGACATAAAAATCTGTCTATGTCACCAAACAGCAACACTGAAAGTAGGTGAGTATGTGATGAATACAGTTTAGCAAGCAAGAAAGAAATGTTTATTGCTCTTTTATCTGCAGTCATGCATTCAGACATACCAGGGAGTTGCTTAGAAGTTTGAGGAAACACTGGCACGAAAATCACTGTGACTGACATGTCAAGATGTCTACAGTGTGGCCTGCGTGTAGACTCATCGGCTTGTGTTTCTGTATATGTGTGCATGAATGCTTTTGGTGTTTATCCTACTTGCGTGCCATTTTTGCGTTTATCGTGCACTGAGATCCCTAAGTGGCATGTCAGGACACCGATCTTAGGAAACAGACACTTTGGGTCTGATAAACAAACCATGCCAGGAGGAGGATCTAAACAATGTGCCGCAATTGCTTTATTACTCAGTGTTTGCCCTAGGTATCATGTTACGGAGATCCTCCACACCATAAAAGCCCTCTATGGTTTAGCCCTGTGTTTGTGTGTGCATGTTTGCTCTGGCAGAGGCTCCCCTGTGACTGGTTATATTGGACATGCTCAAACAAAACCAAACACACAACAGGAGCCGCTAGCAATTAGGCCTGCCACAGTACATAACTCCTCTGAACATCCTCTGATTCCCTCTCAAAACTCTTTCTCCTCTACCACACATTTCAAACTCGCACCCATCTTCACCAGTCCAGGCTCACAAATCAGTCTTAGCAACATGAGTGCACACTTCTTTGCCACCATACTATGTGGCCGCAGTGACAATTTTACTCTTCAGGTTAAACTGCAGCTTAAGCACAGCTCAGAAATATATCAATTCTGGTTGTGTGTTGGAGGAGATAATGATTAATAAATTGACATAAAAAGAGATATAAATTCTATCAGTGCTGCTATTACTCTCCAATTTCCAGTTATAGGGCACAGAGAAAATCGTAAGTGTTAGTGAACTCAGAGGTGGAGGTATTCTGACACTAAGGTGAATGACAAGTTACTTTTCTCAGCAAGAAACTTGGTTATGTAACCTGCTACTTTTTAAAAAGATTTGTCATGTCAAGGTATATAACATGCACTTACTGCATTACTACATATAGCACTATTTTATCTTCATCTGGAATCTACAAAGTAGTTTACAATGTGTTTCTCATTCATCCAAACACTCTTACAGCACATCTGTACACTGTCTGTGCCACTCAAAAACCAATCTACAAGCACGCTACTAGTGTAATCGCATAACTAATGTAATTAATTTCTGATTTTCAGCACAAAATTTTAACCTCTGTAGACACAGCAAAGTACATTAGTATTAGTATGTGTGTGTGTGTGTGTTTTTTTAATGCTTATAGTTGCATAACCCTTTGGATTGTCACACATTAGAATGATGTAGCACAACACTCTGTCTCCTGCCACTGGGAAGGATTTGCCTTTATCCACATTTTAATACTCCCTCTTATTCTGGCTCCCTGAATATTGTTTGAGTGAGCTGAGGACATTTACCTTACGAAACTACTACTCTCTTGCCAGAGCAAAGTCAATCACACACTGATGAACTTTCAGTTTGAATTGAAGTCTCTGGAGCCCGAGTTGAGGATGATAACTCACTGCCTGCAGTTTGGACAGTAGACATTGTGTGGATCTGTTTCAAATCAAAATAAGAAAAATGGTTAAACTCCATCTGAGTCAACGGTTCCCTCACTGCCCCTTTGACCCCCTTTCTCTTCTCTTTGTTTTTCTGTCTCTCATTTGCTGTTTTTTGGTGTCTCTTTGGCCTTTCATCACTAAACACCTCATAAGTGAGACTTCACTTTCAGTAAAGAAATACAAGAGGACAGGATGGAAAAATGAATCAGTATGTTGCAGGAGGTGTTAGGACAAGGTGTGTATGTGGGGTACGTTTGGGCCATTTGTATATTTAAGCCTTTTTTGTGTCTGTTAGTAAATTACTAAGTCATTGTTTGAGATCAGCCCATGTACCTGCTGTTAACCACATTAGTATTAGTATGTTTGTGTGTCTTTTAATGTTTGATCTTAAAACCAAATTATGAACAATCCCAGATGTTCATAAGATAAGCCCAGGGTAATATGCAATAGTATAAAAATATGTACTAATTCCTAATTATGTCAGAGAACTGCAACCGTCACGATGATCGTTCTATGTGTGCACCTTTCGTACTGGCTAAAGCTCTCCTGTTAGACACACACATTTTTTTTATGGGGTGGCTAATGGAGCTGAGTTCTTCCTGTGTGTGTGATGTGGTTTGCTGTTGTTTGATGTGCTCAGGAATCCTGCATAGGAGAGCACCCCGAGCTGATCTTATCACATAAAAGCCCTTGCAATGGAAGAAGACAATCAACTCTCTTTTTTTAACTTAATAGAGATCTGTCCCTGTTGGGCAGTGTGTGCGTGTATGTGTGTAACTGCACCCTTGTGCATGTGTGCACCATTTCTCTAATTCAATCGAGTGTGTAACCCAAGGCCAAACACACACATTTGATTTCAGTAAACGCTGAACCCGGAGACCTGTGGGTAAAACGGATCAGAGGCATGTCAGATGCCTCGGTGTGGGTGTAAAGATGGAGGAGGAAGGAAGCACAAGAAGCCCAAGATAAAACACAGGCTTCACTTTTGTTTTTTCTTTTCTGATTTGGTTTTGAAATTACTTCAAGTGTGACAAATGTATGTTTAAGATGCACGCAGTTAAGCGCACCCGTTTAGATGGTGTTACATGGCATTAAAGCCTTTTTGAAGGCTTGTTTTGTTTGCTTTTCAGCTCAAGGCGTAGTCAGTCCATGTCTTAGCTTGACGCAGCATTTATTACAAGTATTTACCAGAAATTCTGGTCATGATATGCCCGTGTAATGTTAAATCTCTTCAATTTGACACGTGAGTGCTACAGCAACTATCTGGAGGTTTTGCACAAGTTAAAATTATTTAAGTGCAAAACTGTGTGAATCTTAATACAAAGAAAACATGCATAAAAAAAATGTGACTTGGCTTTTTTTTTACACTTTACAACGGAAAGATCCAACTCCTGCACACTTATAATCACTGAAACTTTAGACCCTCATCACGCAAAACTGAAATTCTTAACCTGATGAGGGTCTGAGGACAGACACTTTGTAAACTAGAAAGGTACTTGGAGAGCATGGTCCTCTGCCAGGCTCACTGTCCTATCTCACAATTTTAAGTAAACTGATCTGGATCCACCTCCTGGGCTTTGTCTTGGCAGAGGAATAAAGTACAGTGAGCATCAGTATGCAGGATCTTTTGGCCCTTTTACAGTCACAGTTTGGTATGCTGTGAATGGTCACATAGGCTTTTCTGTAGTGCAAGTACCATGCAATATTTTTTAGAATAACATATAGCCATTAATGGGCTGATTATACCCGTCTCCAAATGTGCAGATCATTGCTAACTGCCGAGAGGATTTTCTCTGAAATGTAGCTTTAGTACAAGTGTGAAGGTGGTTCCCCACTGATTCTGAAGGTTCAGTTGATGAAACCCAAGCAGCTACTGATGGCAGGTGAGCCTTCTGCATGGCAGCTCTGCCACTGTCAACATAAGCTGCAGAGGAACCTAAATAAGTTTAAAAGCCCTTTAAAAAACCTTTTGCAGGTGCAGAAATTCAGAATTTGTGCATACACTGGGCAAATGATGCCCATGAATGACACTACAGAGTCAACAAATCGGCAGGTGAACAGATATCTACACAAAGCCCAGTGAATACCCTCTAATGATAACATTTACATTATGCAAATCTTTGTGACTTCTTGTGTGTAGCAAGTTAAACAGCCACACATTCTGGGAAACACCTCTGCTCTGTTCTAAAGGTTGCTTTGGGTCTTTAACGTGATTGCAGTGCCAGTTAAAACTCAACAAACATCTAGATAACATGGAAGGCTTGAAGTTCACACAGTGTTAATTTGAATTAAACCCATTTTGATGATTGGTTTCGTGTTTTTCAGAGTGCATGGCCACCTAAAAAAACATGTGATCAATTATGCTCAGTGGAGAACAGAATTGAAAATCTGTTTCGCTCATTTCTGTTCAGAGTTTATGATGTTTATGCACTCAGTTTATGAAATAGCAGAGCACATCAAAGCATTCAACAGGTTATTTCATAGTCACAAACAGAAACAAAAGAAACATCCCAGAACCCCTGTTACAGTAATGTCTCTCTGCAAAGTCCTTACTTTTCATAATTAACCCTTACACATGTTAGCAAAAAAGTATCAGTTACATTAGTGCCTGCGTGCAGACATGCTTTGAAAGCTGCAAGCGAAAATGACACATCATACTGAACAAGTTTCCCGTCTTTAAACCAGACCTAAACTCAGATTCCTTCTTATCAAAACACTCATGAACGCCCAATTTACCAGTCATGAATGCACGCACTGTCCATATACAGTGCTTCTTTTAAGGCTTTAAATTCATACCGTTGTCTTTGCTCACACTCCCCCCAGCCATTCTTGTCTCTGCAGGATTCCTGCATTGTTTGTTTAGTGGTGACCTGTCCCATCTCTGTGCAATCTGCCCGCCCACATCAAGGTCTCCCCTGTTTTATTGAAAATAGCTTAAGAGATGAAGAACTATACGATTAGTCTGCAGTTGCCATCTCACATAGACGTACACTTGCTCCAAGTAAATTTAGTTTTAAGTCTTGGGTTTTTTTTCGTTGTTTTTTTCCCCATTCTCCCCTAGCTCCTCTCCTTCAGTGGTTTTTGCTTTGTTTCTTTTTTTTTTTTTTACTTCTTGGACGCAGACTGATATTGTAAAAATCAGACTAAAGTTTTATTGCCGACTTGTGAAAGTTAACAGAGTCTGCAATGCTCGTGAATGGTAATTTCTCACCGCAAACAAATAAGATGAATAAAGCTTTTGTTTTAATGAGATTTGAAATCTCAGTGGTGAGCTTTACTCCTGTGACTTTTCATCTCTTTGGATTTTATTTTTACTTTCTCAATTTGCTCTTTCTACACTTCTTCCATTTCCACTTCCCCTAATCCTCTGGCCTCTTCTTCTCCTTCTCGTCTTCTTTCCAGTCCTAAATGCTGGATACCCACTGGCCTAAGAGAACAGTCATGTTTTCATTATCTCTCCATTTTAGCAGAGACCAAATGAAACAGAGCAGGACAAAAACAAGAGCAGGAAAAATCATCATGTTCCTGTTGGCACAATCTACTTATCTTTCACAGCTAATGACTCTTTTACTCTTCACATCAGTTCTTGTTTGCGCACATGTACAAGCACACTAACACAGACGCAAATACAAATTCATGTATTGGCGTGTTGCTCTTTGCACAAAAAAACACCTTCAGTGAACAGCAGTAAGGATATACGTGCTCATCCAAACTTGCTCGGGCTGTTTCCTACCTCTGCCGAGAAGTGCATAATGATAATTACAGTTTGGGTCTACATCCCTGAATTAACCAGATCAGACACACACGAACACTCACATAGAAAATCCAGAAGTGCCAGGGGCTGCTGGGGTGCAGTGAGCGGTGTGCAGTGTTGGAGCAGGCCAGTGCTGGGAAATGGTCCGTTCAGCTAGTGTTCTCTATCAAAACCTCATGGGGACCATCTGGGCAACAACTGAGAGATGTGCAGGGCCAATAAAAACTGCACTCAAAGCTACAAAGAATCAGAAAGACTAAGCATTTATTCAGGGTGTTATCTAAGAATATGCTGCACATACTGAGATAAGAAGCGTTTGACTGCGGCAAGTTAAAATGCCAGAAAATTCACTGGAGAAATCCTCAACAGTGCACAACTGAAGATTTCTTTTCCCCATTGAACTTCATATGGGAGAAACAGAGGGTAACAGAGATGCAGGGACATGCAGATAAAGGCAGAGGCATACTTTTACCCAGATAACGACAGATTGATGCAGCCAAAGAAGCCGCAGAGAAAAAAAAAACAAAAAAACAGACGTCTCAACTAGGTGTGTGTGCCAACCAAACAGCCTTAGAGGTGTTTACAGTGGGTAAAAATTTGCCAGTAAGCCCCATTGACTTGCTTGTGTGGGTATACCAGCATTTCATGTGCCTGTGATGGTAAACCATGAGGGCATTTCACCAAGCCGCTGTTTTAATGGTTCTTTTACAATGCAGCACCTCCAACAACATATTACACACAGCTGCATTTTAAAGCAACCAATCCCACGTTCTATCTAAAATCACTCATTGCACACACTCCTTGCACTTTCAGTTAGCTCCTTTTGTGCCATCTCAACTAACATCAAAACACACTGTGCATAGTTGTACATCTACCTGGATTTACAGCAAGAGCTTTTTTTTTTTTTAAAGAAGATGTCTATCAACAATACCTCTTCCCTACTTTTATCACCTTTCCTTCTTCTCATTCCACCAGTGACCCTGAGGGCAGAATTGCTGTTTAAGAAGTCGCCACTAACTACTTCTATGTGCAGTATCCTGGACTCCCTCTTTATGGCTGCATGGCCCTCCTAAACAAATCCCTACTTCTCCATGCACAGAAACATGCACATACTTGTAATCAATTAGTCTTAAGATTTATACAACCAGGCCAACTTGGGGGTGTTAGTATCCCTGAGGCCAATGAGAGTGGGACTTCTAGGGAGTGCTACGTCTAGAATGGCTAAATGACACTAATAAGATTTGTGTGTGTGTTTGCCAGTGACACTAATTAGCAAGGCTAGCGCACCAACTTCCTCCACACAATTTCCTGTGATAGTAATTATTAGGTATGTGTGATAAATTCCAGGCTTTCTTCCTCTCGTCCAGAGATAAAACAAAAGAAAAACCGGGAGGAAAAAAAAGAGGTGGGAAAACATTTAATGCTGGGGGGGCAGGGGGGTCTTTACCCAAAGAGTGATGAGGCAAAAGTTAAAAGAGACACCAAAAGGAGGATTTTAATTGAGAAGGAGACTTAGCACAAGGGTTAAAGGGGTTACCCATTCTGGTTTTCATGTGTTGCAGGCATTCCTCCTTTCTTATGTTGCTAGAATAAGACAAAAAATAACAATTCCATATCTGAAAAGGCTCCTCGATCGCTGTCAGATTATCAATGCACACATCTATACATGGATTTTTTAAACTCTCATTCTTTATTTAATGTCATTGACTTATCAGCTTAGATGTTGTGTTTTCTGCTTCTTTACTCTGTTTTCGGTGAGAGTTTTGCTTTTTCTGTTTTGTTTTTGGATTTTTCTTTTTACCTTTTGTTTTTTCTATTTTATCTTTGTGTTTCGTCAAACACTGACGAGTTTTGGCTTTTATTGTCTTAGTTTGTCCCCTGTCCCTTTGCTTTGTGCCTCATGGCCTTTGGGCCACTATGTCGTCCTTCAACTTATATAACAGTTCAGCATCAGCTTCATAAAACAGCTCCAGCTTTCCACTCATTCATGCATTAACTTTTAAAGGACAGCGCCATTTCATTCAGCTGCTCCATGGTTCACAAATCCACTCGTTTACAACAGTAACCCAACCCTGTGCTTTTTATAAAGTAGCAGAAGTGTGCACATCTGTGTGGCAGATTTATAAATCTTAAGTCAGGAGTTATGTGCAGCACATGAGTTTGACTTTATATTTAATGGATGGAACAATGCTTGCCAAATTGTGGATGTAAGCCCAAATAAAACGTTAATACGCAGAGATTTAAAAAAATAATAATAATAACAATAATTACTGCTGAAACAGTCAAACCCTGAGAGAGGATGTGGTTTGAGAAAAATGGTTTTGAAAATAAGGATTAAAACTCATTATTTAACCTTAAGCTGCATTAGCTGAGCAGCATAATTCAACAAAGCACAAATAAACCTAGCATGTGCAATGATAGACCAGTACCTTCTCCCTTGCAGGCTACTGTATGTGACCCAGATTGAAGCAGGGATTTCATATGATCAAGTCCTCCATTGACAAAACCTCAAGAAGGGGAGGAGTAGGGTGGAGGCTGCCTTGGCGCTGACATAATAACACACCTATAGGTTTGCCAGCTGACACGCATGTTGAAGGTAAACACGTGTGTCAGAGGCCACGGGAGCACAGACAGACATGATGAATGACCTGAAGTTCCCACGAGGGGACACACACACACACCCCCACACACACGCAAACCTGCTTGGAGAGAGAGGAAGGTGATGTGTGGTCAGCCCCTCCTCATCTCTGCAACACAGAGAATCCCATTCACATAGTGAGCTGACTCTGCGTCTTATTGACACAACAATTGCACTGTAATAGCAGTGTTTGTGTGTTTAAAGCAGCGTCGGCATACATTTATGTGCAAATGTATTGTATGTTTTTCCATATGTGACTCCAGACGTGACGAGGGAAGCTTTGATGTATTGATGAAATTTATGGGAACATCATTTCAAGTTGCAAAGACACAGAAATGCTGCTTGTTTGCGCATGAGTTTATCCAGTAAATACATCTCTTCAATGCTCATGTATCTTACTGAGCACATGCACATTTTTGGGTGTGTGCCTGTATGTAGGCTCCTCAGAGAGATCAGCGAGCAGGGACATGACCTTGCCAGTACGGCTGGCCTCTCACTGTGTTTAGTCAGTGTAACCATGGTGACGGTGCTATGCAGACAGAATGTCTACATTAGGGATTTGAAAGTCATAATGTCGCTACTGCTCTAAGCTTCATTATGCCACGAGTTACTGTAAGTAGCCAACAGATGGATACATGAAAACTTCCATGGCCGGAACTTAATTTGGAGTTAAAGTTTTAGGGCTTTAGAATTGTTTTTGCATTTTGTGAGGAGCCTATTGGGGGTCAGAAAGATATGAGTATATTCTGCCGAACCAAAATATCAAGGCAACTAATTTGATCATGCATATTGTCAAAAAGTAAGTAAAAGTACAGTCAGATAAATTATGTGTAGCAGAGACGATGTGGTGGACAAGTGCCTGATAATCCAGTGTTTGTATAATGTGACAATGACCAAAGTGGTGAATAACTCTCTCACTGCAAATGGCTCCTGCACAAGAAGGGGTGACCCCAACAGAGATCTGATTGCATCTATCAGTCAGCTGGAAATTTCATGAGAAGTAAGAAACAACAGAGACAGCCAGAAAGCATAGAACAAATGCAGTAATCTTTCCAAGATGCTTAGAACAACTCACATGCCAAGTGCTTTGAACAACTCCATGTAAATGTTCCAAGAAAGCAAATAATGATTTGACTTGGATTTTTTCCTTTGCACTTTGTGTAAAGTTAATAAGAAATAATTTGATTGGTATAATTTTGAGAGCAGAATACCTGGTTGTATTTTGTGCCTAAAATATTTACAGTGTTTCGTGTATTTAGATGCTAAGAATAACATTACATTATTCTAGTAAATTAAAGGAATAGGAACTCAACAGTTTTGGTGTATAGTGGGATAAAAGAGGATTGAAGTCTTGATCTAAAAAAATGCAAAAAGACAGCTCTGAGGATGGATAACAGGATCTGTGTGAGCCAAGTGAAGAATGCTCTCCAAGAGGAAGACATATAACTTTATTCAAGTTTTCCACAGGAATAGGACCTTATAAGACTGACTGCAGAGGGTTTACCACAAGGTAACCTTGACATCAGTGTGTAAAACCCCAGACCAGAGCATTTGATTTGTAAACCAAGGTCAACT
The DNA here is from genome assembly GCA_028564865.1 of Zenarchopterus dispar. Lineage (NCBI taxonomy): Eukaryota > Metazoa > Chordata > Actinopteri > Beloniformes > Zenarchopteridae > Zenarchopterus > Zenarchopterus dispar. Next base: position 9,129,289 of record JAOWBL010000022.1, read on the forward strand.
TCTACTAGAATCGCAGCAAAGAAAACATAGAAAAGCCTTAAAAGGACCTATATTCCAAACTATACAACATCATCTATAAAACACAGACGTGATCTACATTTAATATCAGAGCTGCTAACACCTTCAAAAGTTGTCCAAAGACATTTGTCTTTTTTCATTGTCTTTTAGTCCCAATTGAGCAAAATGTTTCTTTATCATGCAAGCACTGTTTTTATTTGTTTACTCGTTTTAAGTATTTATTTTACCCTTTTATTGCATCATATTTTGACATTGTTTTGTTTTATTTGTGCAACTTGTACAGCACTTTGGTCAACTCTTGTTGTTTTAAGCACGCTTTCTAAATAAACCATGACTTGAGTTGCGTGAGAGCATAGACATCTATGGCTGGCAGAGGGTTATGCGTTTCCAATGACGATGTTGCAGAAGACCGAATTAGATGAATTCAGAGGTTTATGGTGATATCTTGTCTGCTCCAATTTAGTCAAACTGCAGTTCGCTAGACAGAGCGTCAAAGTACAGATAATTTTTTCCTAAAGCATAATGTGAAAGCAATTCAGGAGGTTTGAAAATAAACAGAGGAATATTTATAAATCTATTTTATTTTATTGAATCTTTATTCAGCCATGAAATGGGAAACTTTTTTTTTAATCTAAAATCCATTTTCCAAGAAGGTCCTGGGCACGGAAGGCAGAACCTCAGGTTAGCAGAAATAACACACGATTACACACACACACACACACACACACACACACACACACACACACACACACACACACACACACACACACACACACAC
>JAOWBL010000022.1:9130184-9198774 GCA_028564865.1 Zenarchopterus dispar
ACACACACACACACACACACACACACACACACACACACACACACACACACACACACACACACACACACACAGACCCTATGCAGTAAGTAAAAGATATATGTATACATAATAAAAGAAAGGAAATATTAAAAAAGGTAAAGCAAATCAATCTGAACATCAAAAACTAAAGGAACATAAAACCTTGAAACATATATTCACCTCGTACAGCACAGGCCAAATGGGCCTCCAATCTCCCTCAATTCACATTTATACTTTTCTGGCCCCTGAAGGCATTGAGAGGTGATATTCCAGCTGACTCCAACCAGAGTAAGCAGCATAGCCAAATACATTTCTTTATTTTTTCAATTAATTGTTGGCTTTGGAGATAGATAAAAAGAAAAAAATCATTTGGAAAAAATATGATAACTTTTGGAAAACTTTGAGTCTGTAAACAAGTTGGAAAGAGACCAAGAACAGCTTAGTGGAGGATATGCAGTATTTTAGTCTATGAAAGGAGAAAGCAGTTAATCAAACCTGAGCATAAAGCAGGCAACGGTGTCTGAAAAGGTTTAGGGTTTTTGATGAACAGTGCAACAAGTATTTTTTTTTTTTTGATTCCATAACAGACAAGATTCTAAACAAAAGTGTGACTGGTTGCATGTATATGCAGAGCAGTATATATCCCAGCATATCAGGAGCACAGAGCTGAAAAGTGTGCTAGAGGTGCAGTGATAAAATCAGCAGCTAGCTCCCAAAGCTATGGCTTCAGATTACACAAACTCCAGATTTTTTTTTTTTAATTTTTTGAAAGCGTTATGCACCTCTGAAACTGCAGTTGGATTAAAATGAAGGAGTTAATCACAGAAGGATCGTCTGAGAAAATGTCAGCAGTTCTACAAAATACTACAGTCCTCTTGACCAGTATTAGAGAATCAGATACAAGGGACCAGGTGCATTTAACTGCTCATAAAAAAGAAAAGAAAAATAATTGTCTTGACTTTATTGGAGTGTGCTTGGCTCCATGTCATCATTATTTCCAGATAAGGTTTTATTAGTTTTGTCTTGTATTAGCTTGTCAGCAAGTTTAGTAAAACCATCACAAAAATATTTCCAGGCATTGTTGACATCAGTATTAAGATAGAACTAGTTCACAGAACTAGGTGAGAGACTCAGAAAAGTTGGAATGGAAAAGAAAATAAGAAACTTACTGAGCAAGACTCCAAACAAAAGGGAAACTTGGACAGCATTGCAAAAGCAACTTAGCCTCTGTGCCTGTAAGGGGACCCACTGAGCTAAAAATGACAAAACCTCCTTTGTGTTATTTTTAAAAGCAACACCTATGCTTTAAAAAAGAATAAAAGAAAAAGAAAAGAAAAAAAAACAGAATTTCTTATTTGTAAAAGGTCGATGATTGATGTCAAGCAGAACATTAGCCAGGTGAGATAACTCAGCAGTGTCGGAGAAGAAGACGAAGACGGAGGTCACAAAGCACACAGCCAAAGGTGAGGGTCCCACCAAGTTGGAAACTCCAATGTAGATCATTGGTTCTAAAGTGTTGCAAAATACTGAGAAGCAAAGAACAACATGGCTTAATGGCACTCACAGCTTCAAAATTTAACTCCTATGAAAGTAGGAAAGGGAGCAAATGTAATGACAAGGTTCAAGTCAATGCCATTTAGAGTTTGTCCAAGATTTCTGCTTTCTATCGGCAAGGATGTACATGCATGATGCCACATGGAAATATGGAAACAGAAGCAAAAACATCAGGAATATAAGCAGCATATATAAATATAGAGCACATACTCAACAAATGTCTTTAGATCAGCGTTAAAGTAATATTTTTACCATTTTCCTGACATATGAGTGTTGGCTGATGTGCTGTGCTTCTCAGTCACTCTTCTGTGACCAACGAGTTTCCTTTCCACTGGTTCTTTAAGCTAACCCCACCCTGCTCCCTCCCACTCTTCACATCTCCACTCCATCTTCTCCCTGCTCTTTCATCCACCACTCTCTCCATCATTCTCCTCCTCCTTTCCTCCATCCATCACCCCCTTCATCAATCACTCCCTCACTTTATCATCCTTTTTTCCCATCATTTACCACTTCCTCCCTTACTCTCATCTACAAGTTCTGTTTTCCTCTGTCAAATGTTTTGCAGACAGTTTTTTTTCCTTTCCCCTAACATCTGCACAAGTTCCCTACCATCTCTCAGGTTTTCAGCTCGTGCCTCCTGAAAATTTTCACTTTTTCAGCCCGGCATCTCCCTACGTGCCTGCTTCAAATGAGCCGCTACCTTTTCTTTTCTCAATTATATTTGTCCACCACTGAAATGTAAACAGAGATAATATCAACCGCATTCCCAGCGTCTGCAGGAGGATCGGGTTCACTAACTGCAGTGTTGTGGCATGTAGTGCAATCCCATTCAAACTATGGAGACATCTCAATGACTGACTACTCAGAATGTCCAAACACATATTTCCTCTATTGTGGACCTACACCCTGTGACCCTAAATTCATTTAATGAGTAGCTCCTCTGGAAGCCATCTGTGGCTGTGTGTGTGTAGACACTGTACAGTATGATGGAAACTCAATCTGGTGCAGGGTGATAGAGGAGACCCACACAGCTCCTTATGCATCAAGCACTCAGCTCCATATCCGAAAATGACAAATATGAAAATGTACTCTCTCTCTCAAACTGACACACACACACACACACACGGGAAACCCCCGCATACAATAGGAGGATATTAAAAATGATTTTTCCCCTCTTGTCTCTTTCATTAATAGTGTTGAAAAGCCAAGAATCCTCACCCCCCTTCGCTCTGGCTTTTCACACACATACACACACATCAAAAAGCGCACAAAGAAAGCTCCCCGGTTCACGAACGTGCCTCACACGGTTTGCTTCAGCTGGCCTTCTTGACAAATGCCACATTACGAAGGAGAGAGGGAAAATCTTGGCATGCGCTCAAACTTCTCTCATGATTTCTAAGATTTGAAATACTTCAGTCTGTGTAGCCCCTCCATTACATCCACCCCTCCTTCCATGTCTCACATTTTGCCAGTTTTCACTCTGACTCCTTCGCTGTCTTTCCCTCTTGTTGCCTCTCTCTCCTTAACTTTCCTGTTTAGTTTTCCCAGTGCTAACTTGTACCAGAGCTCTTCGGTGGGAATATGGCCCTCTTTTAAAGCAGAAAGCCACAGTTTGTGTAAGTATGTGCATGTCTGCAGCCCTGTGTGATTATACGCGTGCTCCAACAAGGTCGTGCATGCATTTTGCACGCGTATCTTTGTGGCTTGTTCGATATATGTCAGTCTCACGAAGCTTTACCCCCTCGCAATTCAAAAGTCCTTTAATCCTCATCATCAGTGACCCCAAACCCCAGCTTCAAACCTCTTCATACACACAGAATCAAATGCATAGCAGACCACACACATTCTTGCCCCCCGATGTCTCTTCCCCTCCTCCCACACCCCCATTAACTCTCACCAGTGTCAACCACTCAAAAGCTCGAACACAAAAGGAAAGATTCACATTTACTTTGTTGCTGTTAATGTCAACCAACCATCACACCAAACTTCTCCCTTAGTCATTTTCTGATGATAGTATAATACTAATCTAAGTGTGGTGCCACCGAAACACAAAAATACAATTCCCATGCTGGGTCAGTGAGTAGTTTTTGTAAATTTGAAGATACACTTCAAACACAGAATGTTGTTGTATTATGTGTAAATAAATTCTCTATCAACTCAGATGCAGAAAATTGAAAAAGACATCTAGTCAGAGAACATGCATACACATTATTTGAGAATTAATGTGATCAGAGGGATGTAAAGGTCTTTAAAAGTCACTTTCAGTGCACATGTACCTGCTTTCTCTTTCTGTACTGTAATGATTTTCTGACATTAAAAGCATTTCTCTGTGGCAAATGACAAGCAAATATGCTGTTCCATGTTTCTTCAATCAGAGAGAGCTCAAGGCAGACACACATGTTGCCGACTCACTGACACATCACTGAACCCACTCACATGTTCACACATACCCACAGACACACGCTCACATATGGAAATGCAGGGAGTCCTGCATAGCTTTTATTTTTTTTCCACCTCTTCCAACTCCCTCTCAGTCACACTGACACCTTTAAAAAAAAAAAAAAAAAAAAAAAAAGGCGGATACACATTTGTCTGGCTGTCTGGTATAAGGCTGCACCACCCGTCCTCAATAAATGTAACTGTACACGAGGCACCTATCACCGATCCTGCTTTTAGAGCACACTGCAGCACTGATGTCTTCATAACACTCATGCACATGTGAACAGGTGACGAAATAAAAAGGCATAATATAGCATAAGAAACTGGCTTTTTGCTCAAATGAAAATACTGAAATAAAATCATAAAGGACTGAGTAAATCATGCCAACAACTGACTCAACCAAAAAAAAAAAAAAAAACACAAGAAAATAATTGAGAATAAAAGCTTGTAAACTCTCACTGCCACAAGTGTTTTGGTGATTCAGATCATTTTTTCTTACTATATCTCTTGCATTATGGTATCCCTTGCACCATCACTTTATTTGCATGACATTTTTTAGACTGAAACATTTCTTTTACTGAGCAGAGAAGTATGTGGATGGGAGGAAATGGGTCAGTAGAGCAGATTAAAGTTTGTGCATTAACAAAAGCAGTTTTGCACAACTATAGACTGTGCCCTTTAGTATAATGAACAATATACAGTATAATCCTGCATAATCTACAGGATGTAAGTGGGAAGGACAAAAAGAGAATCAATTATAAAGTAATCCAATACAACATTCCTGTGAAATTATTGAAAACTTTTTTTGACAAGTGTTTCCCTTGGTTTTTTTTTTTTGTTTTTGTTTTTGTTTTGTTTTGGTTTTTTTGGGGGGGACGGCGGGGGGGCATATGATACAGTCTGCTGTGTTGCACTGCCATAACTTCACAGTTGCTACAACTGGTGTTTTAGCAGGCTCTAGTTTTCTCTTACATCCTTGTCAAAAGGGGAGTAAAGCAAGGAATCTTCTTTTGGTTGCCATTTGCAACTTAAATTTTTTTTCTGAATAATAAACACAAAATTAAAATGACACCTTACCAAAAATACAGAAAGCATCATAAAACAGATTATAGGGCAAGGCTGGTGTATTGAGCTGAAGTACATGGTGCAGGTGCACTTAATTAAGTTACTTCTGAGTGTGACTGAGTATAATTTTTTTTAATTAAATGTGGACAAATTGACAGGTGGTGTGAGACTAACTTCATCTCCAGAACCTCCTCCAGCTGCTTGCGCCTCTCCAGCTGCAGACTGCTCACGTGTCCGTCTCTTTCGTGGAGGCACTGCTGGGTGGAGGACAGTCGTAGTTTAGTGGCATCCAGCTCCTGGCGCGTCTTCTCCAAAGCCCCCATCAGTTCCTCCAACTGTTTAAGGGGGGAAAGGGGTTTGAAAAGTGTGAAAATATACCAATATAGCATCAGTCTCTACTAAAAATTCTAAAATGCAAAATGTGTGAATTGAATTATTCATTTTATGTTAAATCCAATATAGGCCTACTATTCTGCCCTTAAGCAGACGCGCTCTCACATATGTATATGTGAACATGTTAAAGTAATCAGATACACAATGCACTTTGGCTGCACACTTGTGTGTGGGCTGCGAGGAGCTGGAATGCTTGAAGATGAGAAGAGATGACAGTGTAAACATGAAAATCAACAGGCAGTTGACATCTTGAAGCAGGTGAAATTACTGGGGTTCAACGGGTTAGCTGAATGACGTGTCTGCCGACCCCTGCACTGAAAACAAGTGTTCCCTCTGCTCTCCCACTTCACACCACTTATTTTATCTTCCTCTCAAGTGTGGTTCTACTTTGGAGCTGGTGAGGATAATGCTCAAACTCTCAAGTACATCTCCTTCATCTGCGCACACATGCCCCGTAGCCGTGCAAGCCGGTGAGTCCACAACCTGAGTGCCTTACAGACAGGATCTGACCTCGGGGCATCGTTATCCCAAGACAGGAAGAGTCTAATTGCTGAATGAGTACCTCACAATAGAATCCTGGTAATATGCATGATGTTCAGATAGTATAACAAAAACCAAAAGAATATTATGTTTATTCACTTTTAGTCAAAAATTCTGAAATACATTAACAGAAAACAGGGCAAGAAATAGAAAATAAAGAATTATGAGGGAATGCACTCCATTGGCTAAGACACAAAATAGGGGGCCTCTTTTATGAAGAGACCAAATGGTTCACACATTTTCAAGACACCCCCCTCATCCTACAGCCTTCTAGGTGTGTTTCACAGATGTCAGATAATGTGCTTACAGACTCTTCATGAATATCCCATGTGGAGCAAGTGAAGAAAAGGAGCAAGCAGTGTGAGTGGGAAAAGCCAAAACTCTTAAAGGGATGTGACAACTTTTTATCACAAAAATCCAACAAATGGAGGCAATTTTCTTACCAACCAAACACTACGGTTTCCAGCTATTGATGCACCCAGTAAGATGAAGACATCCAGCAATCTACAATTATTATTCTTCTTGTTTATGTTTAATACAAATCCAATCCTTTTTTAAATTTTTTAAATTTAATTTTATTTATTTATTTATTTTTGGATCAGCCACCAAAAGTTTCCCCTTCCTCCTTCCTCATTAAACCACCACCCAAGGTAGCCTTCACTTCAAAATCACATCATTAATAAGGAATACAATGCATTTTAGTGAAATTAGGAGACTAATCAGCTTAGTGGACAGCCTGTGCGTGCTAATTTAGCTCAACTTCAAGGCAAAGCCCCTCCAGCAAAGCTAAGGTCCACTAAGACTGGCCCAAAGCCCCTTTGGCTGATAAGCTGATTGAGGGCTCAGAGGTACAGTCCAAATCCCTCTTGTCCATTTGCGTCGTGTTGCTGGTTCAAAGGCCTAGTTCAAACACCACAGAGGAAAAGAAACAAAAGTGGACAAAAAGGCAGTGTGGAGATAATTGTGTGCGACAGCTTAAGACGCCTGATGGGAAAGAACAAGGACGGACAGCAGATGCAGTTTTATGAGAGAGAAAGACACAGAGAAACAGGGAGGCAAAGGCAGAGTGAGAGACTTAGAGAATGGGGGCGTGAAGAAGAGTGACCCAGGGCATTACCCGTGCTCCATTTCAGCAGGTCAGGCTGATGGAAGACTTTCAGCGCATTACACATCATGAGACTGATTACTCTGGGAGGGAGGGTAGAAGAAAGAAGAAAATCGAGCAAAGAGGGAAGGGAGGGAGTGTGAGAATGAGCCTTTGGCTGGGTGCTCTGTATCGCAGCCAGGGTCAGGTGATCTTTCGGACGAGCATATCCCTTTCTCTATTCCCTCTGAACTTCAATCTTTGATCAAGAATCAAGAATGTCAGCTGAGTGGCGAGCGTCTAACTGCATGGTCATGACACACTGACTGGTTTCCTCCTTATGTGTTAACTCAATGCTGTTTACAAAATTCACCATACTGACAGCTTCCAATGAGCATCGGCGGGCGAGAAGCTTGAGCACTTGGCGAGATGGTCACCTTTCCTTGTGTCAACAGTGTGGCTGTAACTCTATTCTAGTTCAGTTCATGTCAAGTTCAGTCGCCAGTATGACTGCATTCTGGCTCATTATGTTTTCTATGTGTAGGGTCTGGAATGACTTAAAATAAAAGCAAGTTGACTATAGCTTATGGGGTCAATGAGCGTTAATGTGTCACAAGTTAGGGAAGGGGTCTCTAACTAATTCTTCTCCACATGGGTAAACTTAGGTCAAAGCTGAATCATCCCTTCTATGCATGTGAAAACTCCCACAGACATAAATATACTTTTCTCTCTGACTTCTCAGTGAATCAGAATATTGTTTGATAAACACAGTATCCATGCTGAATGTAAGTTGAGCGTGTAAAGTACGCAAAGGCGGAAAAAACAAGCCACAGTTAACATTGGCTCACACAGAATTTTCTAAACTGAGTCTGACCTTTTCTTAGTTCTGTCCACCAGTCCCTTCTTTTCATCTTTTAACTTCCTCTAGAGAATGTGCGTAAAGGAATACAGCCATCACTTCGCCTCAAAATGTTAGTTTTCTTGTTTTAACCGCCGATAGTTCTCGTATTACTTGTGGCACTCATAAGTAATGCGAGGTCATTCTCATTCAAATGCACACTCACACCGCAGGGAAACACACTCCCTCAGCCTGTTTCTCTTTCCCACCGCAGACACACCTACACTCACACATAGATACAGCACCGCACACATTTTTTTCTTTAAGATGCAGTTTGACCAGATGGCAGTCAGAAGGACAGATAGCAGCACATACAGGGTAAAAGGGTAACTTGTATCCCACCAAGTTAGATTTCAGACAAATACCAACATACCAACCAAGGGAAAGAAATTAAACCAAGGAAAGTTTAGACAATTAATTAAAATCAAAAGACAGAGAAAGGCAAACATCTATTTTATAATAATTCCTTTTGTTGGGTATGAAAATTATTCCATATTTACTGGTTGGGGATCTCCAATTAACAGCAATGTGCCTACACTTGTACTTAAAGCCACATGGGGGTGCAGTTCAGTTCATCACGTTTTCTCAGGGGTCCCCCCTTGGTCCTGCATGAGCATATTAAAACATAAACCAGACTTCTTGTGTAAACTTGTATGACACTATGAGTTTTTGCATGTGTATGCTAATTTGAAGTTGTCCATAAGCGTGTGTTCCAACAAGTAAACCTGTCGCTGGGCCTGAACACGGGCAGCCTCCTCCTGTGCCCACAGTGCCTCTCTATGTGCAGAGGTGTTCATGCTCTCCCTCAGAGCCATCTCCAGCTCCATGATTCGCTGTGCTGTCTCCCGCATGGCATCCTGGGAAGCGGAAAGAGGAAGCTAGGTGGGGGATGATCAGAGGAGGTTTGAAGGAGAAGCAGCAAAGGCCGACAACAGAGGAGGTTTGCATTTAGTACACGTTTGCTCTAAACATTCACTATGAAATCATTTTGTCCTTTTTTTTTTTCTTTTTTTACTGTTGGTGAAGGACAGGCTGAGAAAAGGCTGAAATGCACCATTTTTAAAAGAAAAATAATGGAAAAGTTAACAAGATAAGAGCTTTGGAGGGAGACTGTAAGAGGTTTTTTTATTAAGAAAAAGACACAAAAATAGAAAGTGATAAGTGATAGATAAAGAGTATGGAAGTTGCTATTTCACATCCATGTGAAATAGCAAATTTCTAGCTGTGGGTTTTCAGTATACATTGTACACACTTGCATGCACAGTTTGTGTGTGGCCTCTGACACCTATGGTGAGGGAAAGAAAATGATCCGTCGCTATACTGGCTGATGGAACTGTGAAAGAAAACACCGGACAGAAATAATAAACCCTCTGGATCCCTATGTTTTTCTTTTTTTTCCTCTTTGACTCCGAAAGTGTTGACTCACTTTCAAGTTCACACTTTCACACTTTTCTTAAAGCACTGCATAACCCTGGAAGAGGGAACATCAAAGGGGTGGAGGATACTCTCCAGGTGAAATCTAGAATAGGGATGACTCCTGAAGCATCTGAAGTTCCTTAAACCGGCATTTGGTCCCAACAATGCCTGAGTTAAGTTTGTTAAAGTAAGTTGGTGACTTTAAATGATTGGAAATGGTAACGTGACCCAAGTAAAAAGCTGCAATGTCAGTGTGTCCAGAATCAAGACTAAGATCATTCTGGAAAGACAGTTCTTTTTTTTTCATATGGTAGAAACCTGAACACCAACCTAAATGGCACCAGAAGTTACACATGAGGATTCAATTGTGATGGATCCCCCAGACGCAGTGAAAGTCATTTCATGAGTCAGTGCCAGGATCACACAAGAAGGGTGTGACTGGCTTATCACTTGCCACTAACAAATTCCAAAAGAAGGGGAAAAAAAAGCAGTGTTAGGTTGGTACCATCTGAAAAAGAGAAATAATTACAGAGCAATTTAGTAGTGTGGATGAAAACGACAGGATTGGGATTACCTCCGAGTGAGAAGAAAATATCACCAAGCTAGCCAAATCACAAGAGGATAATTGTTGCCCATCATGTCAGCACGACACAGCTGGAAGTTAGTGACAAACACCCGCACACATAGAAACATGCTGTGTGTGTCAGCAGTCCAAAACTGTAATTGGATGTGACAGACAGGCAGTAATTCGATGCACCAGAATCAACAAGTACCGGTCTGACCCCACACAACAGACAGAAGCATGCACACACGCTCCCTCTCGAACACACACACACCCTACTGAGATGGGGCTTCCATTGCTGAGCCCTGAGTGTAACATAACCAGAAAGCCCTGTCTGCCTGCATGTGTGTGTGCCTCTGCATGTGTTCACACGTACAGTGGAGGGGTTTGTATATGTGTGTGTCTGTTCATATATGAGTGTAATATGAGTTTTATTAGTAACAAGAGAAGATTGTTGGCTTTCGAAAATACAAAGATTAGAAAAAGGGACAGAAGAGATGCAGAGCCAGAGAGCAGAAAGAAAAGGAAAGATAATTGCTTCTGCAGCACCAATCAGCACCTAATGCCCCTGGGAAGGATTAGCGTAGCTCCGGCTCTTTCTGGTCTGATGGAGGGATTACAATTGCTCATATAAATGAGCACAGAGAGAGAGAATGCACATTTTAAGCAACAGGGCACCTTGGATCTATATGTTCAGATCAACATGCACATCACACACACACTGTTTGTGCAAGTTCAACCATGTGCACATTTGTGGGATGAAAGGAATCTAGGAAAAAGGCCAAAACAGAGAACAGTGAAACATGTCGATCTCTGTTAACTTTTTGGATTTAAAAAAAAAGTCTTTAATCCCAGAGTCTCTAAGAATAGGGGAGTACTGAAAACTGATCATGCTTTTATGTTACCGATAAAAGAGAAACAAAAGACTTGTGCGAAGGCCTGAAGTGAATACTTCCGATGTGTGTTGTTTTTTCTGTGTTTGGAAAGTGCAGTATTGCGAGATAGAGACAATGGAGTGGAGAGATGATATCAGTCCATCCCACATAAACTGTCTTGGAATGACGGGGAGAGTTTGTTTGTGTGTGTTTACCCTCGGAGCGTGCTGTGTTCCCGATGGATCCAGAGATAAAAGGGAGGGAGAAAGAGGAGAGCACATAGAGGGAGGCACAGGCTGAAACACAACCTCAGTGCTGGAGCAGACACAATATGCACAGCACAGGTTGTATTCATGATATCTCCATAGATAGTAAGCAGCAAGATATGACACTGTCTTACTTCAAAGTATTCATCTGTCCTCAGCGTTTCTGCAAATATTTTTAGATTTAAAATAAAACCCCTGCATTAAATCAGGAGTTCTTAATATTTATATTATAAAGTTATGTGCAGTCACACTTTTCAGGGATTGTAGTGATGCTTTGAGTCCTTTGAAATTTCTATTTTCTACATAAGTACGAGCACAAAAATAGGATTTTTTACAAATGTGCTAAAAGGAGAGGACTCAAACAAATAAGAATTAAAAGAAAAAGTTGTTTTTTTTTTTGGTCCATTTACTAGATCTGATCCGATTTAAAGAGCGGAAAACAACTGCAAACCTTTCCTGACAGCATTTAGCATGATGCTCTTGTGCTGTATCAATTAAAACTACATTTTGTCATCAAACACTTTATCCTGCACATCAGCTTGGAAACATTTTAGTCCATTTTTCTGTACAGAACATTTTCAACTCCGGTATGTTGATGAGATTCCCCCCATGAACTCTTCGCTTCAATGTTCTCTGGAATATTTGTATTGGATGAAGATCAGGACTTGGCCATTAGAAGATATGAAATTATTCATTTTGAGTTATTCTCTAAGGGATTGACATTTGTGATTAAAGCTGTTGGGTTGCTGCATGACCCACAGAATTGGTTCACAGACAGATATCCTGACATTTGTCTTAAGAACTTTCTAGTTAACATCAGACTTCATTACAATAGCAAGCAGTTTTGGCCCATTTGTAGCAAAACAGAACTGAACAATAAACTTCCTCCCTAATAATTCACAGTTGGGATAATGTTTTTTATGCTTGAATGCAGAGTTTTCTTTTCTCTGAACATATTTATCATTGAGACCCAAAAGTTCTATTTTGTTCTAATCTGTCTATAAAACTTATACAACAGCCTTCTAGCTGCAAACAGGAAACAGTGTTCTCTTTTTTGTTAACAGAAACTTTCTCCTTGTTGCCCTACCACGAACACCATTGTTGTTCTTTGTGTTAGTGGAATAATGGACATTAAGATTTATCAATACTGTAATAATTTACTAATAAACAAAACTTCTTCACAAGGACATGGCTTTGTAGAGGGGAGAAACAAAAGAATCTGAGTGATCTCATTGTTTCCCATATTGAACAATGTATATACTAGTACCCAGTGACACAAATAGACCAAATAAAAGGATTAAGAGGGCAGGCTCTGTCACTGGCTGCAGATAGGAGACTTTCTAAGCTGTGGCTCCTTTGTTATAGGGATCATTTTAGGAAATCTTTTATACCTCATGCCATAAGTTTGTACATCACATTAATTCTCTGTGACAGACTCACTACTAATACACTCCATTACCGGTTGACCTGCTCTATAACTGATATAATTCTTCACCCACATCTGGGTGTTTGCATACTTCTATATTTCTTCACTGATGTGATATTTTGGAGGCATCTCCTTTCAATACTTACACATAACTTAGCCTGTACATTCAATCATTTGGTTTGTTATTTAAATGTGACATAGGCTGCACATTTAAAACTTTTGTCAATTATTTATATGTAACGCAGTCGGTGCATGTTATTGCTATTGAATTTCATATAGTGTACATTTATTGTAGTTTAATTAATTAATTTTGTTGTTGCATATATATATGCATATACAGCCTATACATAGTTTGCTCTTGCCCTTGATGCTGGAACACTGGAATTCCCCAGTTTGGGATCAACAAAATCCATCTATCCATCTGTATCTGTCTAGTCCTTCCAGATTAAAGAGAATTGTGCAGTTTTACGCCAGTATAGATGATGCATTCTAGCAGGCAGCTGGACGTAATCTTTCTGGTGTATTTTGTTTTAAACTTTTCCAAGATGCTGGCAACTAAGTAGTCACAGCAGAACACCTTTGTCTATTGTGTATATTAGAGCTCTTAGGCTAAGGTTACAAATTCAAACCAACTGACCACCTGTTGTCTCAAAGCATGACACAGTTAATAAAAATAACACGAATTCCCTTTGAGAGCATAGCAATTTGTCCCTTAAAGCCTACTCCAAAAATATAGCAGTGATATATGGGTAAACTCATATATTGTGAGACAATATAGAGGGTTCTACAATTTCAACATAAAGTTCATAGTTAGAGGTGAAATGATATGAGTACTTTTTTTTGGAACATTAGGATAAAATATTTTTACAATGTTTTTATTTTTTATTGAAATTAATTTAATATTTATATATCTATTTTTGTTTTTGGACCAGTACAACATTTGTGACATATTGCAGATACTGCTTTCAGTACATACTGCAACCTAGAGTTACCACACCATGGTCACATGCCTCCAGGTTGTAGTCTGGATTTTTACCTCCTTTTTTCCCATTTCATAGCATTAAATCATAATCTATTTGCAGGCCATTGTAATGTCACAGTTAAATTGACCTCAGGCTTTTTGGCAGGAGCAAAACTTTTTTAATGTTAACTTCAACATTATCAAATTACTCAATTAGATATGAAAAATGCTGTCATGATTAGCATGTAAATTCTCCAGATATGGTTGGAGGAGACAGTTTAATAACATAATACTTCTGACCTCAGGTGTTACTGGAGCGGAGGGATAATAAAACTAAGAAACCATCACAGATGAAGAGCAACAAACTGGAACTTGAGCTTGATAACCTGTACCTGCTCTAACATGAGTTAGAGGAGTGTCAATATTTTATACTATATAGATGGCATAGCAACAAAAATAAACTAAACCATCTGAACTTTTCCGTATTGCTCTCTCTCCATGCATCATCCATCTCCATGACATGATTCCATCAAAAATGTTTCTGTACACAGCAGTGACTTCAGGCTGGAGCAATATTAATGTGTGAGTTTCAGACGATGTTTAGATTCAGAAATAGAATGTTAGACATTAACTGCCAGCATACACAGAAATAACAAAATAGCTCTAGCAAAAACAGACTCTTGCTCTGCTTGGCAGAGAAATATAGAAATGTGTACTCTAGTTTATGGGCACCTGTGGGAATGATTTAACTTTATATTAACACCCCAGCCTGGCACTACAGGTTAGTATACAAATATGCACACAGACATAAATGTAGAGGGAATCAACCAAGCAGCTCACATGTTAGATACATACCTGCTTCATTGTCAAAGTACAAAATTACATTAGAAATGACTCATCAAGATCCTCATTCCAGCTCTCATCGGACCATGTGTATGGCTGCTTATGGCTGGGGTGTGGGGCGATTTTCTGATTCTGCTTAATAGTGAGGGACACAAAGCCTGAGAAGACTGGATGCATGGAGGACTATAACAGGAATTCCACTAATCAAATGAGTCCAGTTTTGCAAAGAGTTTAAATACAGCAATGAGGGGAAAGATAAAGAGAAATGCGAAGAAATGGCTTGGAAAAGAGGTGAGATGAACTGAATATGGGGATGAAAAGCTGACTTTAATGCCAAGGAATAGACATGCATTCATACACATGTGTTCAAACCTGTGATAAAGAATGAGGATGTCCATCAGTCAGAGCCTCTTTCCTCATTTCAGCTGGCACCATCTGCTTCTGGATGTTCGGAGACTTGATTTGCCTTGAGACAGAAAAACAATGGATGAAAATAAGTCAAGAGAGGTTTGGTTAATAAATGCAGAGTATTCATCAAAATCACAGACACCAAGTGAATTTCATGCAGTATGACCTCAATGAACACTTGTGAAAATGAATGAACGTGTTAGGTTTTTAAACGTAATTTATCGAGCAAGCATGTGATCCTGTTTGAATAACATGTTCTGTACATATTCAATATAAAGTTGTTGGGTCAGACAGCACTTTTAACAGCATAAGAATTCACAGGAGAAAAATAAAAACAACTTAAAAAGTACAGAGATTAAATCTGAGTCACTTCCCTGCCTCAAGGTCTTGGCAGTTATAAGTCATTGATTCAGCTTGGAATGAAATGAATATAAGTTTTTGAAAATTTGAATTTAACTAAATTTTAAACAACACAATATGACGATAGTACAGGTTTTATGCATAAGTCTGGATGTGACTCTTTCCTACAGCAGAATATCTAAAATGCATGCACATAAGATGTTTCTCTTTCACAAAGCTATTGATTTATTTTAGCACATGTATTTTGTAACTACAAGAAAACAGAGGAGTCAGAGTGTGTGCAATAAATAATCTTAAGACAAAGGGCGAGTGTGTCTAGTGCTGGTAACATGGCAGACAAGGACAAGACAAGACTTGACTGATGGAGGTGAACGTAAATCTTTCAACAACAAAACGCACAAACATAAGCAGATGGGAGATGCAAGCTTGTGCATGCACACAAACACACAAATGTGTATGTGCACTTTCTCAAGAAAACAAAAAGAAATGTCTAGCTTTCCAGGTCTACAGCAAAGATTATGCCAATGCACAAAAAGGGGCCTTTGTTTTTGAAAAAATAAAGAGATGCTTTAAACCTGGACAAAAATGCACCCACACATTGATAATAAATCAGTTGTCAACACTGTGTTTTGCAGAGGTGCTGATTAAAGACCAAACTCTGTATTAACAAGCCAGCATGATTGTGTATGTATTTACCTCCACGCTGAGGCCTGCTCCTTTTCATTTACACAATGTTATGCAACACACACATTCATATACAGGCATGTGAAAAAAAACAACACTCTTTCAATTCTAAAGTTCATACATATAATAAAATTCATCTGGTCCTTACTAGGTCTTAAAATTAGGCCAAACCAACTTCATGTGAAAAACAAGACATTATAGTGGATATGTGCCACTATAATGTGAAGTGCATATTTGGTAAAACCCGGTTACAGTATATTCAATAGAAACATTTTATGTAAACTGTCAAGCATGGTGCAAATGTGATGATTTGAGCTTTATTTGCAGCCACCCGGTATGGAAACCTTGCAGTCCTTGAACCAGCTATAAACTCCTCCATAAAATAAAAAATATTCTTTGGACTGTGGGGTCAAATGTGGCCCCTTTGTCCAATAGCTAAATCATGGCAAACGTTGGGTCAGGCAAAAGTACAACGACTGCAGTAGCCTCATCAAAGTCCAGACTTCAACCTCCTTTTTGGTGCAGTCACACTAGGCAATCCATAATGTTGCCATGCATGATTGCCCCACTGAAGTCCAGCTTATTTGGCTAGTGTGAGTGCTCCAGTATGGTTCTTGATCTCTGGTACAACCGAGAAAGGTGTGCATGGCACGGTACAGTTGCACGTGTATGTGGTACCCCTCTGATTCCACCAGTGCTGAATGTACCAAACAAACTGTAATAAGGCAGCTTTATGTGATGACTCATACAGGAATGCCCAAAAGCCACTATTCCACTATGGTTTCTCTGATTGGTTGTATTCATCCAGGGACAGTTTCTTCTGCATCCATTGTCATCTCCTTGGAAATCAAAGTCAAATGCAGAGGAATAAGACAAATTCTTTGTTCAAGGAGAAAAATATATGTGATGGCTAGTCAAGCTATGCACATGCAAAACAAAGAATGGATTAATGTCAATGTGGGCCAGTGGGGAATTGGAAAAGTGGATTATTCGTGCCTGGTCACAGCATGGCTGTGCGAGTACCCTGGTAGTGTGAGTGCACCCTAAAGACTGTTTTTGGACCAGAACTGTGGAAATTTATTAACTGTTAATATGAATAAACTGACTGATGCTTTTTTTTTGTTTTTACTAAACAAAACCCATGCACCAGGACACATACATTTATACAAGTCATATATTCTTACAGTTATCAAAGTTGACTCGAAACACAGCTTTAACACTTAAAAAAACATTTAGCAAGTGTGGAAAAACCTGACAGTGATAAATTGGTGCTTAAGAGAACCCTCCAACACTGTAAACAAGCTGTGACCAAGCAGCTGCTAAAATTCGCCACATTATTATTCCACATCCACGCTGCTGGGTTTACTCTGGGAAAAACCTACATGCTGCCCCCACATGTGGGCAAATATTTGCTGTCACTGCACTTAGAATGGTGTGAGTGTGTACGCATTAGTTTTTATGAGTGATATTGGTGTACAATTAAAGTGAAATGTAGCTGACCAGATGATAAATAAATTTAATATACTTTGCCACACACACAACAGCACCTTTCAAGTCCTTTGAGAATATTTTTATTGTAACCAGAGGAGATGGAGCAGAAGGGGAGTAGTCAATATTTTCACTGATGTTTAAGTCCACCGTCACAAAACCACACATACAGTTTACTTATCCCCCACTTCAGTGCGTCTGGCTTCCTTTTTGCTTTTTTTTCTAACTCTGATGTTATTGTGCTATGAATGAACTGTGATATATTCAGTATGTTCCTGTGCAGACATAAGCAGCAGAGACGAGTAGAAGAGTTCTGCATAGACTCCAGTCTCTGATGTCTGAGTATGTTTTTCTAAGCTCAGATGCATGTCCACGGAGAGCAAGCTTGACATGAGGGCATATCAGCTATCACAAACACAGTCGCTACCGGCACAGGTGTATAAACCAACAGCCACGCTGGTCCCGCTTGATAGCTGATACACCCCCATAAAACCATCAGTGCAAAATGAACTTAAGTGTTTTTACCACTGTGAAGGCAAATGAGGGCACTTAGAGTGCGAATGAGTAGCAGAGCGGCCGGGCTGGCTGTGAGAGGAAAAAATGTGGGAGAACTGTGATTTGTTAAATGTGTAAATTCTTAGGGGGAAATCATATTTTACTGTAGTGACTCCAGAAAGATGAAGTGAGAGTAAGGGAGCAGCATGCAGCCAGTTTCCCAAAGTGAGTGTGAGAAGTTATTTTTCACGTTTCCCTTTTCTTTTTCCACCTGGAGAACTCCGCCATCCAACACAAGCAGATTCTCTTCATTTCTGGCTGTCAAAGGAGAGCTTTTTTCTCTTTTTTTTAAATAAAACACACATCTTTCTCATTTTTTTACCTCTTAGTTTCTTTTCTTTTCTCATGATTGTTTCTTTTTTCCTCTTCTCTTCTTATTTTTCGTATTCTCCTAGAACTCACATTTATTTGAAAGGAACTAAATTAATGTGTAATCTTCTAACCTCACTCTGAGGTCTTTGAGCAGGACACCAAGAGAACCTGACGGGCTCCAGCGGACTTGTCCGCAAGCAGGAAGCTGCCGTCCAACCGGGACACAACTGAATTAGAAACTGTAAATATCAAAGATGACCAAGTTTGAAAGGCACTTACATTTTTCCCAGCTAAATGTAAGTTAAGAGAAGTAATAACCTTTCAGAAAATCCAAGTTTCTATCTCCCCTTTAATAACTCTGTCTCGTTCTTGCCTCTTTTAATGAACAGCTGAGCTGGAACTTAATCCGCTGGTTCAAAGCAGTGAGGGACACATCACTGTTGTTATTACTGCACAGGATTGCAAACTATATTGAAGAAAAGAGATATAATCTGAAGTTAATGTAAATAAATTTTCCCTCAAGTGCAAAGAGATAATGTACAGAAGAGAGAGGCAGAAAAAAAGCAGAAGAAACAGGAAAAAAAGGGGACCAAGAAGTGTAGTGTGAGCTGGGCCAAACTTGGCAGGCTGAAGTTTGATCTGAGGCGCTGGCCTTGACATTGTGCCGAGAGCATCAAAGAGGACATATGTGTTTATTTCTGATGTATGCTTTATGGTGTTTAGATATGTCTTATCACAACACAAATACCATTTAACTTTTCCCTTTGTGTCATATTGTGTGCATGCGTGAGAGGGTGGAAAAGAATGCGATAAAGTGTAATGTGACTATATGTCTTCATATTTGCTGTTACTGGGGTTATGAAACATCTCATCTCAGCTGCAGAGGTCACATGCAATGAAACAGGATGTTTACAGTGGGTTTTTTATCGTTAAAATGTCCATTTGTTTTGCATGGACACCTGCAACAAAAAATATTCTGTTTACAAAACCTTTCATATAAAAATGTTACAAACAGAAACATTGGCATTCATGTGTGTTTTGGCATTCAGCCATGTGAGACTGTATCTGGAGTTTGAATATGGTCACAGGAATAAGACTCAAACGCGTATACACGTCAGTCTCTCCTTGGACACAAACCTATACATTTCTACTGTATGAACACTTATCCACATACACTCACATACATATATACCTCCCTTTTCCTGAAACCCTCCCGTACATACCAGAGTGCTTACCTCGTGAGTAGCTGTGGTAGGGTGAGACTGGGAGGCTGATTTATTTGTTAAAGTTTAACCCCCACATCACATTGTGGGGGCTAAATTTTAAAAGCATAGAACAGTAAAAACAATAAAAAGACTTTACAAAACATTCCCACTAGTTAATAATATACACCTAAGAAGGATGGAATGATGAAAAAAGAAACAAGGCCTTATATTTGCTCTCAGTTTTCATTTTATGTTGGCACAAACTTTGTCACAATACTTTCTTGAAATCTCTGAAACGGCAAATGTCTAAAAGCTACAACACATTTTGAGAAGTATTAAAATCTAAAAAGCTTCAATTTAATGAATTTATCTCCTTTTTTTCTGTTACAGCCCATTATATATAGTCAAACCACTCCATCAGATCAGAAAGCATGATATGGGGGATTTTACACAGTAATTCCAGCTATTAGCATTAGGTTAAATAGATATTTTCACAAAGTCCACTGAGTGTCACTTATCACTTAGAAAAATGTGTGTAACATCTACTGAAAAGAAAAAAAAAACATGAACCACACACACAACTTAGAATTATCACTAATGACATGCACTAGATCTCACACACAAACACACACACAAAAAAAAAAAACTCATAAGCTCTAAAATAGCTATGAGACAGTCTCCAGTTGGTTCGATAGTATTCATTACAATAACGGGCTCGCTTTGTCTATCTCTGATTTGGTGTGTTGCCATCTGGATGAGAAAGTGTCTATTTGCTCGTCTGTTCTTCTCTCCCTTTGTTCAGATAGCGGTTAATAGGTCAGCTGACTGAGCTCCAACAGAAACACGCTGATTAAAAAGACATTTATCCTCCGTTCAGAAACACTGCGCATGCTCTGGCACAGACACTCAACACACGCAAACACACACATACACGCTCACAAATACATGTGCGCTGCTACTCATGCTAACATTTTTATTCTTTAATATCTTTCTTGAATCAAAAATAATGATGCCAGATGGTTTCCTATAATAGGCAAACATACTACTATCTCTTAATGGAAGTTTTGGAAAATGCATTTTATTTATATGTACAGAAACAGTGTATGATTACAGTGGATCCTCCTCTGATAACCTGTGGCTCCCTTGCCTGTGACTTTTGACCCTTATGTGCTGTGTCGAGGGGAAGGGTTGAGCTGATAGGGGAGGCCGGTTGACACTAATGAGACAGCAGCCCCAAAAAGATGGACGAGCTGAGGAGAAAAGAAATTTTTCCAAAGATCCCAAACTCTCCTGGTCCAGAAAAGGGCTGCACACACAAGTGCACAGAAACCAAGTGTGCAGCTTGAGACGGCTGCATGTGAACAGCACATATGTGTACACTTAAATGTTGAGGCATAACGAATGCGCACACACGGGAACACAGAGTAGACTGATTGCAGTGACGCTGCAGGAGCTACTGTATTCCTTTTCTGCTCGTTGCCTGCGAGTTCCCACAGAGTCAGCACGCGGTTTCAATGCCAGAGCAGAAAGTCTGAAAAGTGAGTAATGAATGAGGCAGGAAACTGCGCTGGATCCAGTGCACGCAGCCTATCAGAACTGACTCTAAACCGTTCAGAACCAGAGTTGGTGATAACACACCTGATGAGGGTCATGTGTGTAAAAGAGAGACACAACCAAGAGGTCTCTGTTAAAGAAAAAAATACCTACCCCCTTTCTAACATTCTTGTTTATAACACACACTTATCCCATGTAAATATGCACACAAACACTCACATATGCTACGTCTACCTTGGCATTAAACAACCACTCATTTGGGTGCACATACACACCATGCCAATCCATAAATCAAATGGTAATTGAGTAGCACTGTGCCAGTAATAAACAGAGTAGTATAAACAGCTAGTGTCTGGGCTGGATACACCACCTCCCACTGGCATGCCGCTGGCTGTCTGCCGCCTGGCAAAACTCAAAAACACACACTCACACACACAGAAAAGCATGCACTGAACACATTTACAGTAACGCAAAGACAGAAACAGCGGGATAAGTTCAGAGACAGAGGTAAAACCACATAAACATGATGTGATAGGACGAGAACCAAAACACAAATGACAGGACGGCTGATAGCAGCAAAATGTGAAGTTTTGCAGAAGCCAACACAATGAGAGGCGATATGTCTCTGGTGTCATAAATCAGGAAAGGTGGAAAGGCTCTGATTGTGTTATTGGTGTCACAGGAATGAAGCCTGAGATTGTTTCCAGTTATTGAATTGTACATTTACCATACCAATGGGATAGTCAAATACGAGCTTCCTGGAAGCCAGATTTAAGTAAAATTCCTGTATTTCAGCTTTACTGTTTAGAATAATTCAAATCAACCCAACAGACAGTATGAGCTCAACACTAATGTATATTGACACCATTGGGAGTTTAATGAAGATAAAGTTATAAGGCATACTGAAGTTTTACTTACCCAGGTCTGCAGAAATACATGCCAACAAATAATAATAATTAGAGAAAAAAGAAAAACCATTAAATTACATTATTATAATGACCCAGTGGAACAGGTAAAAGCAGCATTTTTAGACAGTGATTGCATAAGAGCATGAATAAGTGGAAGTGACTTCAAGTGGAAGTGGGACAAAATCTAGACAGTTTACATCTTGTTGATTACTCTTTTATAAATAAAGCACTTAGGAATTGATTGATGTCAGGACGTGGCTCATTGAGGACGCCCGTTTCGTGTCTTGTAATGTCACTGAATTTTTGACCCTCACCTCTCAAGATCGGATATTTTCTTCTCCTTGCATGATTTGTCCATTTCAGCATCCTTCAAAGCGCCCATTAGTCTCTCAACCTCAGCTTGGGACTTGGAAGACTCCTCTCTGTAGCGGGCCACTTCCTTCTCTAAAACCCTCAGACGATCAGCAATGTCAGGACACGTCCTGGCCGCGTCTTCCGTGTTTTGGGCCTTAAAGTGTCAATGAGTGTGATGGAGGTGAAATTAGACACAAAATTAGACACACAAGCATCACTTGGCCAGGATGAAAGGAAGATGTTGTGTAAAGGTCCCAGTGTTGAGCGTGTGTGCATGAAGTACTGCTCATCTGAAGTTGTTAATGTTCAAGGATTTTTAAGAAAAATCTCATTAAGGAGTTGCTGTCTGATGTCGGTGATATGTGGGCTTAATGTATGGCTTTTTTCCTCTTTCCCAAAGAGACTGGAATTGCTGCCTAAACTTTGTTTACACTTAGCCTGTTTTATTGAGAGAAAACATCCCGTGTTACTCGATGAAACTAAAGTGTCAGCTTATTCCAATATCAAACCAGAGAGCACTAAGAGCTCTCCTTCAAAGTAAAAGCTACGTGGTTTGAAGTGTGTTGTGAACTTAGATAAATAAAGTTTAAAAAGCCTCAGTCATGAACATAGTTTTGAACTCAATTTACGTCATTATGCTACCCAAAGTAAAAAAAAAACAAAAAAAACCCAACTTATTTTTAGCTTTTTATTGTCCCCTCTCTTAACTAGGTCACATTTACGAATGCTTCAAGATGCAACAACTCATTCTTCCAGTCAGACTCACAAGTTGAAACACTATGTAGGCTTTTTAGGGTTAATCAATTGATTATGTTTTTATTATGTTTTATTATTCAAGCATTAAAACCCTGATAACATGTCATTCAGTTGTGGGGAAATATGAGGCTTAGAATTTTGCACAACATACCACAAGTTTTTACAGCATGTGTGTAATGTAATGGATATTTGTCCATTTAGGTTGTTCTTAAAATGCACAACTTTTACTTTGAAATCTAGTTTTCCTCAACTCAAAACCCTTGTTTCATTTTTAATTGTACATGTTTGAGAATGGAAAAGCATGATAATTTGGCACACTAAACTCGTTGAGATTTCTTTGTTTATTGTCAACACTGGAGTCAAAGTGTAAACAATGTGTAGACCGCATAGACGAATGAAGCTCACGTCAGCTAAAGCAGGACAATATAAAAAAATGTCCCCTATGCAGTCATTTTTCTCAGAAGATGAAACATTGGAGATGTAGATTTTATTAACATCTCGACACTGTCATGAGTCATGAGTAGAGTTTAGTTTGGCTTTGGTTTTCCTCTATTTCGTGCTTTGTGACCTCTGTTTTGTGTTTTGCTAATGTGTCTTCAGGAAGTTTGTTTTGTTTTTTGCTAATAGCTACATTTTCCATATGTTTCCTTTATTAATACTCTGTTATTCAGTTTATATTTTCTCTGTCTAACTGCTGTTGGCGTTAACACGCTGCATTACTTCCTGTATTGTTATTCCTTGTGTGGTAGTTGGAGTGGACTTCCACTGTTCTCCTCTCTGACTGTTCACATCTCAAACTGTGTCATCAGCCTCTCTGTCCACATCTTGTCCTGCATGTCCTCACTCCCCAGCTCCAATGTTTTTCTGCCCCATCTTTCTGCTCATTGGTTCTCCTTGTGTTGGTTTTGGGTTTTGGTTCATCTGGGGGTCCTGCTTCGGCAGCATTTTCAGCTAAGTTTTTTTTTTTTTTTTTTTTTTTTTTTAAACTTTACTCATGCTACCTGGTCTCCTGCATTTCAAGTTCATTTGCCCTCAAATCTTACAGCTATATCAAAATCAGATTCTTAAGCACTATCATTTTCAAAATCACAGAGTTCAATACACTTTCAGCAGTCACCTCAAAGCCAGCTTTGCTTCCAAATCCACTATTCTTATAAACTTCTCTTTAACAACAGTTTAGTTTCAGGTCATTTGAGAAACACCAAACTTCAATGGCTAATTAGTTAACAAACCACAACGACAAGGTTGTATGTTACCCTACAGTTAGAACAACGCATTATGTCATTATGTGATTAAGTCATATGGAGCATGCTAGCACTTATAACAACAGCAACAAGGGGCATGAAATAACAAAGAACCTACCGTGGAGCTGACTGCTGGAAGCCCATCTATTTTGGCTTGCACCTAGAGTTTAATAAAATAAAAAATAAAATAAAATAAGACATTAAAAGCAATAGCATGGAGCAAGAATCAAGTGGAATCTGAAAAGATTAACATCCTACAGGACTGAAACATTATTACGCAGATATCTCAGGTATGAGATTATTTCTGCATAAACTGCTTTAAAAAGGAAAAGTCAGGCCTGAATATGTGGTTACATTTACCACACAGCTCCAACAGAACTCATCTCAGCCTTCATCAGATCTTATCCACCTCCCCAGCTCCTCTGATGCCTACTTTTCTGCGGTTTTCTGCTATCATTTTCCTCCCTGGGGCACCCTCATGTGGAGTTTGGAGTTCAGTCATTATCATTATAAAATTACTGGCTCCCCTTGTTTTGGCTGTGATTTTATGAGACAACCACATATCTTATTTTAAATTTTTAATTTGTTTATCTTTATGTGTGTGTGTGTGTGTGTGTGTGTGTGTGTGTGTGTGTGTGTGTGTGTGTGTGTGTGTGTGTGTGTGTGTGTGCGCGCGCGCATGATGGGGGAAGTAATATATATAGAAAGACCTGAAAGAAAAAAAACATGATAGAGTTATGAATCTAATCTTCACTGAGAAAAATATCCCAGAGGAACTTGGTAACCTAGAATTATCTTTCAACTTTTTTCTCTTTTTTTTCTCCTACCTCCCTGTCTTCTGTGTTTGTGAAGATTGTTTAACTTGTTGAGACAGCTGAGGCCAGTCATTTAAACAAATCAAGTAAATGTGCACAAACACTTCGAAATGCACAGTCCTGCTTCAATCACTTTAGAGGACATGCTATTGACTTGCACTAATGTCTTCAACTGTGTGTAGCCACAACTTGAAAGAGGAAAAAAAAAACTTTTCCAAATGCTCCTTTGGAATGTGGAATCACCCTGTTTAAAACAATCTTGTGCTTAGCACTCTTAGTTCTACATAAATAATGTACACGGTCCATTTTGATTTTTTAAAAGTTATATCACTCGCTGATATTTGTGACCTTCATTCAGTAACACAAACATCCCGGCAAATAAATGAAAGCTAGTTCAGGTGGCCAGCTCAGCAGATTTGTAAGCTAGCTTTCACCCTTCTGCATGTTTTAGTTCAAGTACTCCATTACATTCATAGGTCTATTTAAAGAGCAATAAGTACTCATATCTCACATGCCTTACGATGTCTCACTCACTGCCCCACTTAAAATCCCACTTCCTCCCCAGCTTTCACCTGTAAGGCCCTGGCTCTATAGATGGAGCTTATGCTATGTTCATTACCCTAAATATATCTTTGTATACATAATAAATCTCAGCCTATAAATGCAAGCTTAGAGACCATACTGCTATCCCAGTAAGGAATATTTTACCTGCAGCCATAGGGAAAAAAAAAATCTTTTTGCAACTCAACAGTGTGTGTAGAGATCCAGTTGGTTCAAAGATCTTGGAGATCATCTGTTCCAACATCTTCCCTTTCTTCAGAGTTGCTGTAATTTCAGTCAAATTGATTGTTTCAGAACATTTATGTATGTTTTGTGTCCAACTGGCATTGTTCAAAGCAGCAGTATTTTCCACTTTGAATCAGTTTTAATCTCAATCATGGCTTTTCTGGAGTCAAACTCATATGTATCCATCATAACAAACTCCAAAATACGCCAAACACAGCCACAACCTCTACTTTAACTTTAACCCCTAACCTGACATTAATATGAACCTAACATAATCCTAACCCTAAATCTAGACCACCCATCCATTGCTTATACCCACTTTGGGATTGTGGGTGGGTTGGAAAAGATGCCCCTAAACCGAGTCAACAAAATAAAACCTAAGGTTCTACATTTCATAATGTGCTGCATATAAAAGGAGCATAGATGCTGTCAATGTGACTGAATAAATAGATTTCTGCAATCACTGACTTAAAAATAATGATGCTCATATATTCATTAAATTTACATAAATCTAGGGTTTCATATGCACACTTGTACTTTGAAAGCTACCAGATAAACAGATATTTGTCACTGTGCAGTCGAGGGCAGAGAACATGGAGACAATGTCTTCCAATCTCTTAAAGGTCATATTTCTTGCATCTTAGATGACATGTTTTAAAATGTACACTTATAATGTCAGGGACAATATAGTTAGCTGATGTTTCATCTACCTGTATCACTATACTGGAAGTCATTTTTTACCTCCTCCTCACGTCATTACATTGACACCTGACCAGCAAATAAAGAACAGGTGTTACAAAAGGTGAAAGTTGTGTTGTTTTACTGAAATTGTACAGACTAGGGAAAGAAGGGGCGACAGGACAGAGGGTCCTAAATGAATTTATGA
Organism: Zenarchopterus dispar; assembly: GCA_028564865.1. Lineage (NCBI taxonomy): Eukaryota > Metazoa > Chordata > Actinopteri > Beloniformes > Zenarchopteridae > Zenarchopterus > Zenarchopterus dispar. The sequence continues at coordinate 9,156,840 of JAOWBL010000022.1, forward strand.
TATTATGACAGAAGGGGAAAGGCTATGCAGGATAGGATTGCATATACAGTCAAATTATTCTTATTATTCCTGGAAATGTCTCTTTAGTGTTAATATTTCAAAATATGTTAAAAATGTGTAGCCTCGAGGCTATGCACGGACTTGTCTAACCCCTAGTCAGAGTGTAGCCATCAACTCAAAGCAATGTTACAAAAAAAAATTCAGAGATTTTTAAAAGGGTCTTTATTAGCCTCTGTATCTGAAACATGACTCCATGCAGTTTTGTTATGTTTCGTTTTTTTATAGGCAGAGAAACAGAACAAAATGAAAGAAAAGGTAAGATGAGGCATTTGTGCAATTTGAAAAAAAAAGAAAAAATTTTTGTTTTTTTTGTGTGTGTGTTTTATTTTTAATTATAGGTCTCAAAAAAAAAAAACCTTAAGGTGTGGGCTCTTGTTGCTGGAATTAGCCAGCCCACTCTGAAAAGGTCACTTCCTTCCCTGAACTACTTTTCTCTTTGAAGTGCTGGTATTTGGTTCCAGAAGTCCTTTATTAACCTTGGAATCAACAAATAGTGTTTTATGGGAAGAGGATGAGGATGCAATGAAGTCAACAAAGCTTTGAGCTGAAGCTAAAAAGCTCTGCAGCTTGTTTGAGTCAGTACTCTGAACATCTGGAGATACAGCGAGGGGGCCACTGTGTACACAACCTTATGGCAAGAAAACTCTATATATCTGCCTGAGATGAAAATTATATCAGTGCTGCAGATCAACACTGTCGGGCTTATTTCTTTTGGAAGAATTTGCGATTAATTTCAAGTGAACGTTGAACTAAAATCATACAGTGATTGGACTGATATGAAATGTAATATGAGGCCTTCTTGCAAAGTCAAAAAAATGACAAAACATTTTTTTTTCTTTTCAAAAGCTGACATTGTGAAAAGCAACAATTTCTTATTGCAAAATTATTATTTTAGCAGTATTAAAGAGGTCATTGTGTACTTTAGAGGGTTTTTTCCCTTTTCGTGATTGTTATTTGTGCTTGTAAAAGGTTTGCAGAGCTGCAAAGTCATCACTAAACAGTTATTCCCTCTCCATAACTTCCTGAAGCCCCTTTTTTGTACTACAGGCTTTTCTTAAATGACTTAACACAATAGTCATGATGCATACCTGCATAATGTCTGCCTTGTGTTTACTCTGGTGCACCCCAAACAGCAACTGATCTGCTGCCTCGTCTCCACTGTTGTTTTAAATTGCTGATTATGCCATCATGTTTGTCAGTTTTTGTTTTTTTTTTATTCATATTTTGGTCAACTGGAAAATGTTGATCTGTCCAAACACACACAGTTTGTTGAAGTGGAAAATATGTGCAATGCTCCAGGTTTGAAGGATAAAAGAGCACAGATGTTGTATCAGGTCATGATAACAGTTCTGTTGAAACAACTGGATTTTTTTCTCCTTTTGAATCATTTTACTTCATTATTCTGCCATGTTCATTTGAGGAATGTTTTTATCTGATGAACAAAACCGGGAAATCAGATATCCCAAAAAGAAAAATAAATAAATAAATAAATAAAAAGATGCACTCTGCTGTATCAAGCTACTATAGAAGTTGATGTTTTGGTGGTGTTTAAAAATGATGTTTTTGTACTAAAATATAATTCCAAGAGAGCTTTTGACAACAACTGAAAGCAGGCAGCAATAATGCTTTTCAATACTTCCTGATACTCTCCACTTGAACTAGTAAAAACATTATCGCGACACAATTAGGACAGTACTAATACAGGGTCTCAGTATGCATTATAAAGACAACTCATTTTGTAAACTGAGGACAACAAGATGGGCAAGTGACGAGAAGTTGAAGGTCCAGAAAGAGGCACTGAAAATTCTTCTTTTCAAAGTTAACGGCTGAAATGAAGATAAACACTGTTTATGGAAGCTGCTTGATTAAACTGCCTGATGCAGTGTTGCGTTTTGTTTAAACTTTCAATTAGTGTGAATAGCATATGGAAGAGATGTACATTTTCTCTTCTAAATTTCATCTATTCTTTTCTGATTAACAGCCTTTTGTTTCAGCTGATTTCACTGTTTATCTTGATTACTTTATACTAAGTTATATTAAGGGTCTTATGTGCGGGGCTGAAGTGTCTTAATTTTAACCATTTCAATACCAATACAAGGTAGTACAGTGGCTTAGTGGTTAGCACTGTTGCCTCACAGCACAAAGGTTCCTGGTCTGACTCCTAGGAGTCTTTTTGAGTGGACTTTCATGTTCTCCTGTTTGTTGTGTGTGTGCATAGGTTTTCTCAGAGTATCTGGGCTTCTTCCGACAGTCCACAACCATGTATGTTAGGTCCACTGATGATTTTATATTGCCCATAGGTGTGAGTGTTTGTCCATTTCCAGCCCTGCAATGGACTGGCGACCTATCCAGGGTGTATCCCTGCATGTAATGAGCTGGGCCTCCAGCAGAATCCCGGTGACCCTCTATAGGACTCACCGAGTAAAGAAATGAATATATACCAATATGATTATGGATGCAGCAAGTACAAAATAGAGTTATATAATATTTCTCCAATTTAAGAGATTAATTTCATCTTGTGAGTGTTTCTGATAAGAGCTCTGTGGCTATCAATAGGCATGTTTCCATTACACTTTTGCAATAATGTGGATTATTGAATATGAAAGCATGTAAAGGTTTTTGCGATATTTGGGATTTTTTTTTTAAATCCCAAGTTCTGGAATGAAGTTTTTCATTCCAGATCTGCGAATTTCTTCGAGTTCCTTGGCCAGCCTTCTGCTTGCCGCCATCTTGAAGTAACTGTGTGTTCCCATACAGGGTTTCTGTTTCAATACGTTGAGATTTGTACAAATCTAGAGGTAATGGAAACACGCCTATCAATCAGCACTTTATCTGTTATATCTTATCTTAATCTTCTAGTTTTATCAGGTCAAAGCAGCGGAGAGGCAAAGCAACGGAAATGCAAAGCACTGCTTCTGGTTAAAACATCCAGATGATAATCGGGTAAAATGACTTCCACACATTATTTAGCGTGCCCATATGCTTTGAACTTAAGTCACAAGCTTCCTTCTCTCCAGGCTATCCCTGCAGCTACTGCACAACAAACATGTGATCACAAGTATAATATGATCTTTGGCAACATACCTTGGCACTATTTGGAGCTGTCATTTTGGTTTTGCTGTTTGTCATTTGAAATGTATTGGTGCTTGGGTTCTAACATCAACATCATTGGATTAAAGTGTAAAAAGTATCAATCAGGATGGAGTTGAGAATATTTAATAAAATGCATTTTACAATAAATAAATAACTAAAATGAAAGAAGCAGACAGTTTTTTATGATCTGTTTTCTGGTGAAGGCCAATTGTTTATCTTAGTGTGTGGTAGACTGTCAGAGACGTCTCTCAGCCAACACGTTTGACCACATGAACAACACAGTCTCTCAGTCTGTCTCTGGTCACTATAACTGGATCAAACTCACCAGAACACTCAAATACATCTGGACATTCAGAAATACATGCACACGCACATCAACAGCTGTTTTTGTGCTGGAAGGCACACACACACACACACACACACATACACATAGAAATACACAAACATCATCTGCCTTTTTGAAAAGTCCTAAAGTTTACATAACAGGTCTGATTGCTGCAGAGTACACAAAATAGTCCAATTATGGCTACACTTCAGTCAGAGTGCAAATCTGCTCACTACAAAGAGTTCCTGAGGTGCTGTCACTTTCATGTGGTGCTGCATCAACATCGGTAAGATATCATTTCACAGGAATGAGATGTGTGTGTGTGTGTGGTGGGGGGCGAGAGGAGAGGTATAAAAGAAAACATTCTCGTAAATTCTGGCAGGACAAGAGTCTGTCCTGGCTTGTATGTTCAGGAGAAGAAAAGGAGAGGGAGAGAAAAAAATGGCAGCAATGCCTCTGACTTGGCGCTAAAAGAGGGATAGAGAGATCTTACATCTATAAATCACTCACTCTTAATTGATCCCTTCATCCTGAGACATAGTGCAGGCAGGCCTTTTGCATCTAAACCACTAGGAATACTGCGGATGCTCACAGGGAGGTAAAAGACTGGAAATACTATTACTGTAGATGTTAGCTGTGTAAACACAGACTGCAAGCAGAATATTACAAACACCACACCATATGCAGCAGTTGCACATTGATTGTCTGCAGCTTCGTGTGTGAGAGCAAGATTTCCGGTTGAATTTAATGTTTAGGAATAACAAAAGAAAATGATTAAATTAGCCAAATCATAATAAGAATAATTTGCTGGCTCTGAATACCACACAGATGCACAGATCAGTTTTTGTTATTCTAAGCAGCATAAATTCAAAACAGTATTGGTACCACCATCAGTCCATACTAACCTCTCCATCGTCTCTCCGGTCCTGGGTTGATGTAGGGTTAGTGGTCAGGTTTTGTGACAGTTTCTGGGGTTGCTGGGCCGACAGTTTGTCCTTTAAATGCTGGTTCTCTCTCCTCATCTGCTCCAGCTCCTCAAGCCGAACCCTGTCCTCTCGCTCCTTCTGCTCTCTGAGGTTCTCAATTACTCGCTCCTAAAACAGTGAGACGTGACAGGTGTGAGTAGAAATATTTTACCCGTCATCTAAATTTAACAGTGTTCATTAGATTAAAGAAAAGCATTGTCAGTCCCGTGTGGTTATAAATCTTGGCTATCATTCCTGAAAACTGTAAGCCGGTATCTCACTGAGTAGGATCACCAACACGCTTTGCACAGTGTCACCAAAGACAATCTCATAAATGCCCATCACAAATAATACTAGCACAAATAATACAAGCCTTGTGAGGGGATCAGAGGCAAGTGGAACTGAGGGATTGAGGGAGAGGGAGGGGGAAGAAAAGCATTTGAAGATGGAGACAGATTTACTGTGAACGAATTAGATAGTGCTGCAGATCCCTCCTAACAACTCCACAGTCACAGTGCCTACTGATGAAAATAGCTGGAATGTTTACACCATCTTTTTCTTTATTCTGTAATCACAGTAGACAGCAGGACCTTGGCTTTGGACAGCTAGCTAAGACCAGGGCAAATCAATAGGGGCTGGTGTGTTAAGGTGCATGAGTGATTACTAAAGTGTTTATTCAGATGTTTATTTAGGTGCAGAACACAGCTCAGCAGTGAGCCTCATGATGTGGCACTGCCACATGACTGGCAGCTTTAAAACCCCTGGGTAATTGAACGAACTCATTCACAAACAAGACCTGACACAGTGCAGGATCGCAGAGTGGGCTCCAGATTAAAAGGCAAGAGAGATCACTTGGTTAACAAGTCCTGGGTGTTTTCCCCACATCGTGAAATATCTATAAAGAGACCAGGATGTTATAGGCAAACCTGCCTTTGCGAGGCCTTAGTGTGAAACAAATATAAAAAAAAACACATATAATGCATAGCAGGGCTCAGCACAACACAATGCCCTTGCCTTTTAATTACAACCACAGAGCTGTGGCCAGCGACTGGCTCCAAGAGAGGGTTTGTGACAGAGTTTGTGATTAGCAACACACACACTCACCCTTGTAAACACATTACACACACCCTCTGTAGACCACAAAGTCTGAGAAGCTTGCCAACATTCTCCTCATCACAGCTGAATTATATGAAGGCTGCATCAGAAGTGGTTTCTTAGTAAACAGATGGGCTGAGGCACAGAAGGGATTTACAGTTTATTGTTCCATTACACTATTAATTTCAAAGACTATGTGCAACAAAAACAAATTTTGGGTGATAAAAGATCATTTTAAGTGAAAACATATATGTGCTGTGTGTGTCTGTTTATTGGAAAAACAACAAAACACTCATTAGCTAACATCTAATCTTTAAATGCATGCATTTCTGTAAGCAGTGTGAAGGATGCTTGACTGAGTGGGCATAAATTCAGTGCAGTTCAAACTAATTAGAATTTAAACAATTAAAGGAGGCAATATTAAACCAACTATGCTACAGATAAATATATACATTTCACTTTTTTAAATCAAATCCTGACAGCGCATTGGGTGCAATTCTTGCATTTTGCCTCTGTGGGGTCTTTTTAATAATTTTCTATTCGTACTGTACATTAGGACAGAAAGAGTAAGACTACGTATGTAAATAGGTGTAGCTAACATCAAATGGAAACACAATAATAATCTGTTATATCTTATCTTAATAAATACAGGTTCATTATGAGAATGAAAGGACGCACGAAAAAAAGTGCATCCCTGGAAATCTTGTTTGGACAGTTGATCCTCACATCTGTCTGCAAAGTGAACTCTTCACCCGCATTTACTCCACACAAAATGTAAACCAGCATCAATCTTTTAGCTGGAAGCTGAAACAATGTGCAAAGGGATTCCATTTTTTTAAAGCCAGCAATCTAAAGCAAATCATTTTCCGATTGTGATATGAACACCTTCACAAGCAAAAGAAGGATTAAAAAAGGGGTCCATCTCAGGTCTTAGAGTTAGGTAAATGCAATCTTAGATAAACAACACCTGACATGTTACACAGTGTCATTATTTATTTCACAAAAACTAAACCAGAATGCAGATGCAATGAGTGAAAAATCAAACACACTTGTACTGAAATCATGTTCCTTGGCAGGAAAAGTAAAAAGAAAAACAACTAAATAGCCAAAACAAAAAGGTATTCCAGTGATAGGGACTCCAAAGTATAAATCTAAAAACACAAAGCAGATTGTGGGAGGAATTGAGCTCATGTTGTAAAAGAATGCAGCACACAAAATGGTAAGACAGGCAAAGGAGTCTTAAACCCTCTGAACTGAAAGACTGTGAACGTTCCCTTTCTTAACTGTGTTTTGTGACAAATTTGACTTTTGCATATTCCTAGTCAGTACAACGTTACATTAAATGAGTGCTTATCATCTGGCTTGCTCATCTAACAACAATAAGGAAACTGAGATAACTTACAGTTCCTCAAGCGAATATTAATGGGCTGACTCCAAAGTGACCCAATCCCTTTCAAAAGCCATCTTGAAATATCAAACTTTACAGCAGAAATAAACATATCAAAAGACTGGTACATAACAGGTTTGGTAATTGCATGGGAGTTGAAATTTTTTGTTTACCTTATCAGGTAAAGGCCAAACATAGGCCTGGCTATATGAGTGACAGCTACATTGGTGTGTTATGGTGTTAACAGCTAACCGTCATCACTTGAACTACTTAAAGCTTGATTTAAAATTCTGCTTTGAAACTACACAGTGTGAAGCCAACTGGGTAGGCTACGGCCATAGGCTGAAAAACAATGGACAAAGTATTAAATCCTATTAACACCCATTGGGTTATGAAGAGCAGTTTTGAAGCCCATTTTTCCTCATTCTGTGCGCAGTCATGTTGCTCAGGAAGCCGACAGGAACTCGCCCACTATATGTCAATCAAACTTTGCTTTGGCTACAAGCTCTGCCGAAATATCTCCAGAGTTGCCAGCAGATCTGTACAGAAGATTATATCAATTAACATGTTTTCAGCAGTGAAATCAAAATTTACTGTTGCCTTTAGCTGATGCAAATAGGTGGTTGCTTTGCTAAGCTTGGTAGCATGACGGTTACAGGAAGTGATATTGGCTGGCGATTGGCAGGGCCCACTGTCAATCAGTCATATTAGGAATACATTTATTGCTTTATATAAACTCTCCTGGCACGGAAAAAAAATTCACCCCCCTCAAAGTTGTCATGGGTGTGAAATCAAATGATTGAGAACAAAATAGTTTTTTGGACCAGGCTGTTAATACGTTTATTTCTGCTCTAATTGTTGGCCATTTTAACATGCAGCCAGCCTCCAGCAATCAGTCAAGGAACTCCAACGAATCTTAGTTCTGCATGAGCCTCAACCCGGAAGTTGGATGGTTGGCGCTTGGTGCGAACCCAACAGTATAGGCTACAGCATAGCCTGATGTGCACGTCTGCCCAAATGTAACTATATGTCATGCCAAATTGAACCACAAGAAATGTGAGTGGTAGATTTGTTCTTCTTTGTGGTTTTTAAGGGGGGTAGAGTGACAGTTTGCTACAGTGTCTCTAAAAAGGACTAATGTCCACCTTATCAACTCCAACTCACAAAAAATATACTTTATTTACTCCGTTGCCAAGTCTAAGCCTCATACTGGAAGTAAATGAAGGGAAGCTCAGCACTGTGAGCCGCAATGCTGCAGAAAAAGAACCTACACTGCCTCCTAGCAGATGGTGGTGTAATTACATAACAATACAAACAACTACAGAGCATAAGCACCGAAACAGCAAAGGCGCTGTGCTTAGCCTTGCGTGCAACGCCCAAGTATCAATCAGGCTTTGCACTTCACATTTTCTGAGAATTTGACTTCCAAGTTGTGAATTATGTGAAGTATGGCTTATTGTGCTGTTAAATATACAAAATGATTGCCAAAATCTTCTCACAGTTGTCCTTGAAGAGTCTGGGGACAAAAGCTACTAAATAGCTCATGGCTGTAAATGGCCCGTGGCCTTTGTCTGGGGGGAGTAAATTAGTGGCAACAACCAGAAATGGCTATTTTCACCCAAGATAAAGCCTGGGAATGAGGACTAACTAAAGGACATCTGGACCTATTGCCACTAGCTCAGAGCTGTGGGGTCCTCTTGGATCCAGATTGATGGACTAAACCTGAAGCCCACAGTCAGCCAGTCATGCTCCACTGTGGCAACTGGTAGGTAGCCAGGCATCTGAACAGGTTTTTTACCATGAAATAATATAAAATCAATTGGGTTTTACTGGATAAAAGCAGGCCTTTTCTGCTAAAGTGAGATTTATGGAGACCAGCTGCTTTCCCACGATACCGTAACACACACCAGCATATTTACAGCAAACAACCAGTCCCTCTATTTATCCTTCTCCCCGCCCATGTGGCTCAGGTCTGTTTTGTTCACCTTCAATGTCAAGGAAGCTCTTCAGTATGTTTTTAAGTGGAATGCATTCTATTACATATGACCACACATATAGTAATGTATAACATTAAAGGAAGATGGAGACAACATAGGATTCAGTGAAAATTTGTGATTCTAATATTTGACTGTCAGAATTGTCTGTTTCTGTCAACATTTTTCTTACTGGAACACTTCAGTTGTGTAGCAGTTGATATGTTTTGTAATACAATGTATTAATCTGGGCAGCTGGGCAGTTAGCACTGTTGCCTCATAGCATGGAGATTCCTGGTTTGACTCCTGGGCCCGGCAGGAGTCTCCGTCTTTCTCTTTGATCTTCTCCTTGTACTCCGGCTTCCTCCCACATTCCAAACGCATGTATATTAGGCTGATTGACAAGTCTAAAATGTCCATAGGTGTGAGTGTGCATTGTGTTTGTCTATGTGTGTGGCCTTGTGATGGAGTGGCAACCTGTCCAGGGTATACCCCTGCCTATCACCTGTAATCCGCTGAGATGGGTTCCAGCAGACCCCTGTGACCTTATAAAAAGGATTTAGCAGGTATAGAAAATGGATGGATGATTAACCTTAACTATGAGAAAGTAAAACTTGCAGACTTGTGTTTATCACAGTTTCATTCAGTGAGTCATTGTTAACACCTGATTTGTCCTTGTGATACTGTACTTACTTTTTATAATGACTTTAAGTAAGAAGAGCAGCCAGGAAAAAAGCAAAATTTAAGAAACACTACAGAACAAAATCCAATACAAACTTGATACTAAAACAATTATGATGATAACTGTACCCAAGCAATTGTGAGTTTTTATATGTATTTCTGTTATACAGTTATGGTCACAGCTTATTTCTGTCTGAGTGTACATGGTCATGCTATAAGTTACTGCATATCCATATATGCTTATTCTTTAAAACATTTTTCCCTTGCCCAGCTTTGTTCTTTTTCATCTCCAATCTGTTTATTTTCATTCTGTCTCCACCCTTGCATTCCTCAACCTCTCCCTCCATTAATTATTTCTCTCCATTCTATATGAAGCCCTGTATGTCCTCTGCCATTCAGCTTCTCCATTGTGCCATTCTTTTTTTCTTCTAAACTTTTATCGTCTTCCTGTTGTTTTCATTCCCTCCCTATGTTTGGTGCAGTTGACAAACGAGCATTTATTGCCTGTCTGTGTTCACTTTAGACCTCGCTTCTGCCTGCACCTGACAGAAAGGCTAATGCATTATTTTGTTTTCTCTGCATCCTTTCGGAAACAGTCAGAGTATATTAAGTCTGAACAAATAATAGTGTACAGGATGTGAAACATCTGTCTGAGAAAAGCTGGCAACATTTTTTAAAAAAATTTGGCATGTCTTATCCAAAATAATCCATTGTGTGAGGATTTGTGTTGCCTTTAAGGCGACCTTTCGGAGGGCAGAAGAGATTCATTACTCCATTATTTTCCAAGAGTTGGTAGAGTTGTTACTTCCCTAAATAATATGCTGGAGTAATGCCTAAAGAATGTTTTTCTTTCTTTTTCTTAACTTCATTAATATGTAGAATGCATCCACTGAGATGATCACGTCAGCGCTCCTGGAGAAGCTAAACATCTGCCTCCCAAGAAGACATATGGTGGGGTCCATACATCCATCCTACAGTAGTGGTGTTTGGCACTCTACCCCACCCAGGGGTGGGTTGTGTCCCCCTGCCAACCAGCCTGGCCCCCGGGTGTAGCAGCCGCCTCTCAATGCAGACGGCTCCCTGTGATGGTGTGGTAGTGTTCCCTCACTGGTTCTTCTATGCCCAGCAATAATTTCCATGTTATGTCTTTTAATCTTTGATAATTTTTCATTATCAATAGGGTTGGTGGGGAGGAGAAGTGGGGAGGAGTGGAGTTTGTTTTTACTGTATAAGCACTTTGTGCTACATTATACAAAAAGTGCTACATAAATAAAGTTTGATTTGATTTGATCTGATATGCTTTTTGCTCAAACTGTAATGAAAAGAGGCCACCCACACTGTGTGGCCCAAAATCATGGATGTCTAGAAAAATGATCACATTTTTTTCAGATTCTGCAATACTTTCTGCAGCCCCCCCCCAAGAAATTATTTACAGTTCTTGACCAGGTGGTAGCACATAGTCTGCCCAGAGCATCCAGAACACAGTGGAACTTCCACAGTCATGCTGTAAACAGTGTATGAGCAGAAAGATGACCTCCTTGAGTGTTTCCAGACTTTCAGAGCCTTTGATCTTCTAACTGTCAGACATGGAGAAGGCTTGGGGCTCTTGAAGACAAGGCTTCTTGTTTATTGCTGGCATTGCTACACAAACTCACACATAATGTGTACCAATCATCTGCGGAAGAGGGACATCAATCCTTTCTTCATTAAAACCTTCTCCAAGGGTTCACAGACAGAACTGTTATGGCCAAGTAAATAACTATATTTAGTATTAGTTTAGAAAGCTCCATCACTTTGAAGAGGATCAAGACCTTCTTGATAAAACTCCCTTTAATGGTCAGGTTATGCTTTTTCATTGAAAAGTAGCTTGTGAAGAGTATTCCTGACTTTAATAAGAGGGTCATTAAGAGGTTTGCCATACAGAACAGAGAAGAGTACAATTCTGACACAAAAGAAAAGGAGATCTTTGTAACTCCTTTTCCTTTGTATAGTAATTCTTGATCATGTTTGTTTGAATAAGTTTATATTCAGTTCATCTAAAAAGAATTCCTGGGACTATTTATACAGTATTACTGTTGAGGAGAGTCTGTATTCTACTGTATTCTATTAGAGGTGTGAATGAGGAGTTTGAGCTCCTCATTCACACAGACGCTCTGATTAAGGAGTGAGGCCGGACACAATGAAATACTGAAGGCAGCTTTAATTGTATATTACAATCCGAGACCGTTCGCCCTTTCCTTGGATTTCAATATTTGCAGTGTTATCTGTCTGATCTCTATATCACAAACGCAGATGTCACTACAATGAAATAAACTGACGCAAACAACTTATCAGTAATGATTCCGCCAGCTGTCTAACGAAGTACCCGAGGCAAAACACCGACCGAGCGCTGAACGGTTGCCTAGCAACAACGCCACAGTGATACAAGGGAATTTACAATTACAGTCTTGCCACCACCACAGGACAATATGGCTCTTAACCTCAACCAGCAGCTCTTTTCAGGTATTTTCACTTACAGCTCTTAATACTTTCTATTATTTCATGTGCATTCTCACTCTTCATTCATCCCTCTTCCATTACCTTTTCTGATAAAGCCTCTTCCAGGGTGGCCAAAGCTGTGTCTGTGTTACTGGAGTCAGTTTGAAGGCCCTGAACCCTTTCCCTCAATCCAGCCAGCTGTTTGTCCTTATCCTTTAACTGTTCCAGCAGGTTCTCAATCTGGATAGAGAATGAGACAGATAGAAACAGAGGCACTGAAGAATACTGTTGAAAAAAAAGACAAAAAAGCAAAGCAGAATATTGAATGAATTATAGGCAGAGGTTGTGACACACCTGTCAAATTATGTTGCATTTGTTTAATGTGCACAGATGGAAAACCATGACTTAAGAACCAACAATACACAAGTACCACACAAAGATATTAAGACCAGAGATTCATTGAAAAGAATAGTATTCCTCCTCTAACATCTTCTATTCTTCATAGAGCAGGTCAATACAGATATGGTAGGATCTTCAACGAGAGACTGGTTCAATCTGCTTCTGTTTTGAGACTTTAGAGACGTCTATACACTGATGTCAGAGAAAACAAAAAAGAGTAGGAGGAAGATGAGCTGAGGATGTTTCAGCTACATGGTGATCGAGCTTACCAGGGCTTTAAGTCTTGTCACACCACCACCTCACCCCAGTCCCCAACCAGTGTAAAATCTTAACTGTAAAGATTAGTTGTCTTTCCTTTTAATTGTTGTGGTCCTTAACATTCTTCCAAAATAGGTTCCTTGTTTGTTGCAGTGTTTTGTCCCAACAGAAACGTTTCAAATCAGATTCAGACCTTAAAGTATTACCATTCTTGTTCAAGTGTTCTTGTTTTGTTCAGTTTTCAGATATCAACTCTTTAAATGTGTGAAATTGTGGCAACCTTGTGTTACACCAGGTGTTAATCCCAGTGACTAATTCTTGCATTTTTCATAGTTTCCTTTCGATGTCATTATTACCGTTTTCATGCTCCCCATATGAATCTAAGAAAAGTGGGCTGTCAGGTCAAACAGTGATGAGCTATTATCAACTTTAGTATCAGTTTAGTAGAGTTTTAGTTCAAATTAATTCACCCTTTTGATTCTCTGTCTGCATCTGTCTTTCTGTGGCTAACCTCATATTACTAAAGTGATGGTGCAATAGCCAGTTGTGGCGTTCAACAGCCTTTATCTCATGAGCATCTGGAGAACAGAGCACAAGAAAACATAAAAACACACACAAAGGCACACAGGAGCACACAGAATGCACTGAACGATACCAAACAAAATACTTAGAGATGCACCTGGGGCAGGACACAGTGCCATGCAATGAGACTCCTGAGGTAAACAAATTAGTTTCAAAGAGACACCACATCTGACAATAGGGCATCATTGATGTGAAGACTTACATATTGCTGATCATAATTCCAATATGGACAAATTCCTTATGATTTTAAATCAATATATTGATAAAAAATAATGTTCATTAAAGCCAAAACTTACTGGTCTGTCATGTGGGGCCCCTCAGGGTTTGGTTTTAGGCCATATTTTGTTTTCACAGCATATATTCTCCCTCTTGGATAGATTATTAAGTTTTTCAGCACCTTCTCACACCTCACTATGCTAACAAAATTTACCTGTACTGCACCCATACAGACTACATTTCATTAATTATTAGTCTTTATTTGTTGTTTGACAAAACTCAAAAAACTATCTTTGGTTAAGCTCAAATAAGACTGTACATCTGACCATTGCCCTGGACAATGTTATTCCACAAGTGAGGAAATAAAATAGATCCTTGAGCTCATCAGTCTGGTTAAACCTGGGAAATTTAGGTGCTTTACATCATCAGTGTCTTTTAGATTATCAATGTAAACAAACTATTTTTTCTAGTTGAGAAACATATCAAACATATCAAACAAGGCTAGTGTTAAAACATTATTTAGAGATGATTATTTTCGCTTTTATTTTGTTACCATTAGATAACTTGTCTTTACAAATCAAAAAAATATTTCCATTGTCTTCAGATTGTACAAAACAATTTAGAAATTACCCTTACTAGAACTGTCAGGAAACTTTTCTGAATAGCAGAAAAGTTTAAACAGAATAGCTGACATTACCACAACTTTAAAGTCTTTTCAATTATTTTGAGAATTTATCTTAAAATTTCATTTTCCATATTTTGGACTGCAGGATGAAATGCTACTTCCAGTATAAAGCTGATACAAATTTACTTCTTCAGACAAGCTTCTAGCAATAAGGTCTTTTATGATTGGTTTATATTTCCTATGTATTCTATTGTTTTCTGTATTTTACTCTAAAGTGCTTTTTGTCATTTGTGGATTACTATTTCAATCAAATTTACTTACTTCCCATACTTAGAAAAAAAAAATAATTTGAAAAGCAGATCTTCATTGATGGATTTTCTAATATGTTATTCAAGCACTGCTCAACATCATAAATACTACATTTTTATATAATTGGTTCTTTCTCAAATAGGGGTTGTGTGTTATTTAAAAGAGATATAATGTATTTTAAAGTCATATAAATTTATTACTTAATGTACATTACTTTCAAAAAGAAATATTAAAAAGAACCACCTGTTACCCCATTAAAGTTTTTGTGTACTACTAAGGGGAAAAAAAGGGAAAATACACTGCATTCCAGTCATGGGTAAATAATGAGATAATGAACAAATCCCCATGGCTATTTTATCAAAAAAAAATTGAATTATACTTGGAGACTGGCAAATTCTGCTCCCTGGAGGGCATGAGGGAAGATGTAAAGCAGCCATCTTGGTTTTGGCAATGGAGAGAAAGTGATAGACACAATGCTAATTCCAGTAGGATGGGAAAAAGTAGCCAGAACCCTTTGGCAAATCTTGATATGCTAATGACAGTCATTACACAACCAAACTAAAGACGCTAGTAGGCCAGCATGCAACTGATAGGAACATGAAATCCTTTAGGGAATGATGTGAAAGCTTAACACAATCAAAGCCTGATAAAAATTCCCAGTAATTCATGATTGCTGTGGGTGTGTTAGAATGGGCATCTGTGGTGGAAACTGTAAGAAATAAAGAGACAAATGAGAGTAACATAGGCTTTCTTGCCAATTATTTCATGTTTTGACCCCACTGAAAGCGAATGGACTGAAAAGGCACTCTTGCTCATTTCACTGGGATCTAGGCTCATGTGAGTTAAACCAACTTGTTCACAATTTCCACATCATCAAGTACTGGTGAAGACTGACAAGAGCCGGACTCTAACATGCTCAGCTTAACATGAAGTAAACAGGGGAGAACATGCTAACAAACTGAATATTTTACTTTGGCCTCTGGTTGTAGTAGCCCAGTAGCTTGACATAACTTGTTCTTCTAAATGTATACATATGCACTCATGCACACCCTTACTCCATATCCTTGTGGGTACCACAAAGCTCTATTTTAAGTCAAATTGAGCATGTCGCCCCTGGTCCTTAGATAAATGATTACATTCTTCACCAGTATTAGGTTTGCTTTGGCCTGGTCACACAAAATAACAAGACCTCGATGAAATATCGCTTAACCTTCTGTGAAATTGTACAGGAAAACGTTAAGCACAGCTTAAACCTTACTTTGCTACATGAAAACAAGTCACGTGAATCATGGATATGGGAAAGGAGGCAAGGAATTCTGTCACACTCCTTAAAGTCCAATCACTCTCCCAGAGGAAAAATGCCTTTTGTGGACAGGCAAGAAGCATGGCAACTCTGAGGTTTTTTTTTTGTTTTTTTTTTGGAAGTAGAAGGGGCTCCTTTTCAGTAGCTCAGCTTAATTATGATGAGAACGGCAGTCATTCATTTTAGGACTTAGTCAACCCGATCTTGAAATATAACAGAGATGTTATAATAGTCCATGGCGCAAAAGATTAAATGATCGTCTGCAAT
The DNA here is from genome assembly GCA_028564865.1 of Zenarchopterus dispar. Classification (NCBI taxonomy): domain Eukaryota; kingdom Metazoa; phylum Chordata; class Actinopteri; order Beloniformes; family Zenarchopteridae; genus Zenarchopterus; species Zenarchopterus dispar. Next base: position 9,172,856 of record JAOWBL010000022.1, read on the forward strand.
AGAGTGGCGACCTGACCAGGATGTGCTTCTGCCTTTTGCCTGAAGAGAGCTGGGATAGGTTTCCTTTGGCCTTCAATAGGAATATGTGGCTTTAGATAATGGATGGATGGCTTAGATGTCAAAAGTCAAACTACTGACGGATCCCAGTTCACCATAAAGTCATGTACTGTAGATGCCAGTCTAAAAAACCTGAGAGATTTATACATTTGAGACATGTGGACTATTACACACCTTACTGCGAGACTAAGCTGTCTCAGTACGTGAGGCAATAGTACATCTATCTCCATGTTTTTCCAAGTGCATGCAAACACACAAACATGGAGAGGTCTTTATCACCAAATTCCAGCATACATCATCCCACTCTCCAAGCAACCACACCTCCCACTGAAGCAGACCACCTACAAAAAGCTACTTCCATGCCTGGCTCTGCTTTGTGGACTGTCTGTCTCAGCAAGCTGTGTCCTCTCGAGAAATCATGATGTGCGTCTTAGTCATCCCCAGACAGAGGTCCCCAGTGTTTACAGTCACAATGTTTTGACTCAGATAACTTCATCAAAAGGCTGACAGGGTAGAACCATGTTCTCCTTAAAAGTCGGAGTGATGAGGTGCACTTACAGTACAGCCCACTGGCCATGACTTCGTGGATGTCAATGAAATTCATAGCCACAAAATACATCTGAGGATTCAAATTTCATCATTAGTGATTTCTACTAGCCACCATCTTTTATAATGCAGACATTGGAGCCTTATAGTCGTAATGTTGTAAATTATAGCAGCTGCCATTTCAGAATGAAAAATACTATTTTAAATGATAATTCTGATTTCAAAAAAAGAAAAAGATGTGACGATATTGCTGAAAGAACACATGACAGAAGTGGATGTTATTTACTGTTGTATTGCTCACAAATATCAAAAGTGACTAAGGAATCCGAAAACTAAAAACACCTGAAATGTATTTTCAATACATTAAAGGAAATGAATTTAGCACTTTATTTCCTCAGTGACACAATTTCCTGGGGTTCTAATGAAAGCATGAACTCTGGCATACTTCGGTCAAAATTACACTGATTCAATTGTTTCTTTTAGGATCGGTGTGTAAGTTAGCATTTCCATATAACTGCAAATGTGGATAGAAATTATCCTCTATAACTCTTGAAATACACAGAAGATGTTGATGCTTCAATGAGAAATGGGAACTGAGAATATGCAAATTCTATATGGAAATAGTCAAATAAAATGCTAATAAACAGTTGGCATTAAACAGTTAATAAATAAGCTGGCGGTAAACACTGAACAAAGCATTAATAGAGCATGGTGATGATGTCATTTCTTTCCTGAGTTAGGTCAGCTTCTAACTGTTGACAGTAATTTGCTGTTAGCAACATAAAAGGAGAGTTTGAATTTTTCACTTTCATGGTACAGCAAAACCAGTGTGTTCTAAAGTTGAAATTGGGTGCAGATAAATGTAATTTTTATTTTACTTTTTTTTTTTTTAAGTGGGCTGACTAATCTATTAGGAGCCTCACTTTTTTTTTTTTTTTAACAATCATTATAATCATGATTAGCACTTGCTGAGTCCTAAAGTAATGAGGGGGAAGTATCCGGCTTTGTGTCGCTGGGAAAAAAAAAAAAAAAAAAGATCTAAAAGCAGCTTGTTCCAGAGCGGAACCACAAACCCAGTCGACCCCTCTATCTTCCATCCAAACTAGAACTCTGTGGCCACCGAGGGAATCGTTGCTCCAGAACAAAAAGGAGGCCAGTGTGGAGTGTGACCACCATGAAAATACAGTCATTTGTATTTTTAAAACTCTTTTGGACCAATAAAAATACCAAACAATAATTGCTCAGTTTCAGAAAAGCAAAGCGCTTGTCATCACAGCTGAAAATATGATGGGGACAGCTGTAAAACCCAAAGATCCTGGCACTGACATGTACATGCATGGACACAGAAATACACAGTGGGACAATAACTTCAAACTGAACAAGATGTAGAAACATAGTGTGTGCTTTTCCCAGGTGAAATCTAGGTCACAGTAAAACAGAAGAAGACTGAAAAAGCTATGTATTGGATAAAAACATGCTTCTACATCAAAAAGAGAAGAAGAAGAATGCATGCATTAAACTCGGACGTTAATTTATATATACACCACATATTTTCATCTTTTTTTCACACATTAATAAAGGAATTCTAAAAAACAATCTGGTCATGAAGAGAAGGGAAGAATATTTTCGTCTATTTGTGAAGAGGGTGTAATTGCACTTCATTTAAGTTGTGCACCTCCACCAGCTTATCCCTGCTGCTGATTCACAACCCCAGACGGACTGTAGAGCGAACATACTGTGTAAGCTGGTGCCTCCATGTGGTAACTTTCTGGTATAAACACAACTGTGAACAAACAATTTTTGAAGATATTGTTTTTTTTTCTTTTGCGTGTGTGTGTATATGTATGTATGTGAATGCTTGCTTATTTCATCGTTAGATTATTTGACTTTTATTTATATTCCCTGTGGCCCTAAAAAAATATGAACCAGATACAGATAATGGATACTGTGTTGTATGACTTAATTGGCATAAATCCACTGAAGATATTAACATCGTGACACTATATGGTGCTATATGTGGAATATTCTTCCATCTTGACATCAAAGAATAGAATAATGTAAGATCATATTCACTTCTTTGATTTTACTCACGGAACAAAAAATCCCCAATTTCAAAACAGCAACTCATTAAATGTCACCAACCTCTTAAATTAATGACCCAAGTCCTACTTTTCTCAAGTTTAAACAAAAAATTAAAATTAAAAAATAAAACAGAACCAAATGTTTGGTTTAGTTTTATTCTGTTTTTTGAAACATTTCAGAAAGTATGACAAAGCTCATTTTTTTTAGGAGGGTGACAATATTAAATATTAAACAAAACAACATGACACCACAATAATACAGCTAGTGACTTAAGGGAAATTGCCATCATGTACTCACAGTGATGATTACGATTACAAAAGTAGCAGTTGTCTAGAAATGGGAAGGGACAATGTGACACAGGGATGACTAAAAAGCATAAAATGAGCTGAGCTGTTTCCCATTTACTACACCAACAACCTTCCAAATGTCGTGCTGGTTTGCTCGAGGAGTCATCATTATTCATCGCTTATTGACCGTAATGACAATAACTTCAAAAGATGAGTGATGCCCAAAGAGAGAGGACTAATAAGTGTAATGCTCAAGTTCTACACAAAAAAAAACAACACACACTTTTGTTCAGCATGTTACTGTATGTCAATGACAGCAAAAGAAAAAAACAAAAGCAAAATAATATATCATGACGGAATAAAACAATTTTGTTGTCCATCTACTGTTTGTGTTCAATACATGCCACAATACTCGTGTCCCACTATGCCTTCACCTCTCTCCTCTGCAGCTTCAACTGCACCTCTTTAACCAAAAAAGGATCATGAAAACACAGAACCCAGGGTCAACAAACAAAAAGAAGGACCAGTTCCTACCTTTCCAACAGCCAACAAAAGTGGAGACTGTAAACCTTCTACAAGTTTTTACTGTGATTTTGACTGAGATGCACAACTTTCACAGTGGCCTTTGTTCATTTCTGTAAGAGACATTATGCTCCAAGATATACAAGGGTTTCCTGTGTCCATCAGCAACACACATATCATTTACATGCAGGCAGACACGCAGATAAACTTGTACGAAAAAAATAAAAAAAATAAATGGACATTCACTTCACGCATACAGGGAAAGACGATCAGAAATAAAAACAGCATGGCCTGGATTGCATAAAGCTAGATTTTGTAAATTTATGCCAAAACGTCATAAACACAGGATAAATAAAAACTGAACATCCATAGGTTCAAAATTTGATTTTGAAAATATGGCACAGTTCTCAATAAAAAACAACTTGTGAAATAGTCATGTTAAGTTTATTTCCGTAGCACATTAAAACAACCTCAGTCATGCTGTATGGGCCAAAACAAATTAAAAATTAAAATAGTTGATGCGTAGGAGTTTCTGCTTGAGAAAACGTCATAGTTTAACATCAAATTACATCTAATAAGAATATATTTTCATTTACCGATTGCAACATGAAACAAGGAAAATCTTTTTTGTGTGTGTGCAAGGAATTTCAGATACGATTTCCTGAGCAGCTGTGGGATTCAGTGATCGTCAGTAAAGTGCCGCTGCAGGCTGAGTCTGTGCTTTTAAAAGTTTAGCTGTTTCTTTTACATCGACAGTCTCCTCAGTAAAACCCAATGATTAGCATTTAATTAAGTTTTCATGTTATCTGTCTTGATACTACTTATAAACGGATATACTCTTATTTTTTGCATCATCTTATTTGTCTGAAAAAGTCAGTCTCCCTGAAGTACTGAATCCCACTTGTAATGTAGTTACCAAAACGCTGTATAAATTAGATTTTTTTTAATACATAAAAACATTAATGTAGCAAGTCACTAACACAAATATTGTCCATTTCTGTACATTCATTATATCATATGGCTTTTGTAAAAAACACAGATAGTAAAAGCCACATTTTACAATTAGCCTGTGATTATTATCATGAATGTCAGGCCATGTTCAGGAGATGGCAGCTGCACATAGCACTTGCACATTTGACAGACAGACAGCCTCCCCCTCTCCCCACACATTCCTCCCTCCAGAAAGCCATTCACACAGAAACCCTCCGCTGCATTCATACATATCAATTATGCACGAGCACATCAACGCACGCGCACACAGGCAATTGCAGACGAGTTCTCAGAGAGAGGGACACAGACACACCTAGAAAGACGAAGCCGGTGTTGTTTTCACAGTGATTTCTCCTGGTCAACCACAGAGCGCAAATGAGCAGGGCGAGACTCCTGCAGACCCAGAGCTGTTCAATGAAGACAGATTGAACTTGTGCAAGCTGGCCTACATAGTTAGCTTGTGTGTGTGTGTGTGTGTGTGTGTGTGTAAGTGTGTGTATGTGTGTGTTGACCAAGTTGATCCACGTCCACGCTCTTTAGACTCAAGACTCTATCTCTGCCCCCCTCAGCTGCGGAATGCTTCAATGATTGCTCGGTAATTATTATAGTCCACAGCTCCCAGCACCATTAGTATTAATTCTTTTTTTTTTCTCTCCTCCACAGGCAGAGGGAATACGAGCCTTTTGATCAAAGAAAGAAAGAGTAGCCACTCGTTGGAGAGCACAGCAGCTGTGAGTCAACCTGTAGCCAGGCCCACTTCACATCGATCTGGTCAGACAAGTGAAATACAGCATACAGTCATACAGTTTAGCTGAGTTCAGGGGTCAAACTGGGACCAATTTTACTCTGAGAACATTAACTTAAGTGCTTCTCTCAGATCTACAAGTATGAAATAGTGGACTGCCAACAAGTTAACAGGTCAGCCTGAGTTACGATGTGGCATCATCAGGATATCGTCAGATTTGAGGGCTTCAATATTTTTTGGGAGGGGGTTATCAATCACGTTTTATTTCTTGAGGTAAAGTGCACGTGTTGTGGTCACGCAGAGGATGGACTACAGTGGCTGATGCCTGATATGTGGCCCAACCCGGGGTTTGTCTTGACTAATGCGTAGCCTGGCTCCAATCATCCAACCTCTGGCTCTCACCATTAACCTCGGCTGATTGCTGATAGGAGCAGAGTGGGGGCTACGGGGGGGCCCTATCACAGGCAGTTTACCGGAACCTCCCCAGCTCCAGCAGGCTTATCTGTAGCCATGTCTCTGCACTGTGATTGGCCAGCTGGAATCCATTAGGATGAAAGACATTGGTGGCCTCATCACAGATCCATCAAGATTGTACACACAGACACACAAGAACATACGCAGAGAGTGGAGCAAAGAGTTATCTGGATGAATCTCTGACAAATACAGCTCTTACACACACAATCACTCACCTGGAATGCCTTTTGCGGACTCGACATATGTATCTAGTGAGGAAATATACTGTATGTAAGTCCAACAGGAAATGGACTGAAGCAGAGAAAATGCAGTAAATGGATCATTTCATTACAATGAAAGACATTCTAATAGAAATTTTTTGATTCATTTTGTCTTTGAATATTTGCAAAATAGTGATATTTTTATTACATACCAATTTTATACACTTTTCATTGCACCTTCAACCATTAGAACAAGAAATCTGCCTAAGTGAAACGAAGCGTAAAACAATGAATGGCTATTAATTATTGTAAGCAAAATATAGCCAAAGAAAGAGCAATAGACTAAAACTGTAATCATACTAACCTGATGTCAACACTAAACAGCTGATAAGTGATACTGCAAAAAGGTCAATATGCAGACACTGCAGTCTGCAAAACATTTGACTAAAAGCTGAGAGTCAAAGTCTGATGACAACAAATATCTCAGTGTCTTGGGAAGAGTGCCAGGGAGCACTAATGGGAAGTTCTAGGAACTGGTAGAGTGCTTGGCTGAATCCATATGGGGAGGCAGTAGGGGTTTCGCAGGAGACCGCAAAAGGGTCAACCAATTTTGCTCCACAGGGGTCTTGGAGAAGAGTGCCTTTCAGACCAAAGCCACAGAGAAAGTCACCAGGTGGCTTTGAACCAAGCCAGCTAGTTTGCTGGTGGTAGCTGATGGGACACAAGTCGAGGCCTAATGAACCCTGGCTGGTTGAAGCAGCCCTGTGTTGGAAGATACATGGGGCCTCAGAAAAACCCAAGACATCTGTCCCAATGGGTTGAGAATACGCTTAATGAAGATTGTGTAAGTTAGAAGTTATCAAACATCTTATACCTCTCTCTTCAAAGACATGAAGCCCTTTAGCCAAACATTAACAAGGACAATTCCCTGCCTTACCTAAACACTTCTTTTAGCCCTGACCTAAACCTAAAAAGTATCACATTCAAACAACCCTTTAAACATCCATCTGAGAGACACCAGTCACAATGTCCCTGCTTTCCAAAAGTATTCTTACTCCTGAGGTCAAACGCTTCCAACGGTCTCAACAAAGATACTACATGAGTACGCACAACTTATTACACACTATACTGGACTAATATTTTCCTTCCAAATCAACAGGCAGCACTTCCCCTCTCTATCCATATGCATCACATTCAATAGTGCCCGCGTTGTTTTGGGGTGGTGTGTAAAACATGTGGAAGAAGGGAGAGAAAGGAGACAGAAAAGAACATTGAAGGTTATTTTGGGGAAACAACTACAGCAATGCCATGCACGGCTGAGGATCTGCATTAGGTAGTTTGTAATCATTTGTTCAAACATGAGCACAACACTTGAGTGTGTTTAAACTAGAGTGTAAGTACCTTGAATTCTGAAAAATGACAGAAGCCAGACGGAAGAGCACTTGCTCCAGAGATAGGGAGAAAGAAGAGAAGGGTAGAGGAAAGAGGAAAAATGTATAAGGCAGAGGAATGACTCTATTAATCTTTATACCCATCTCTCTCCCTACTTTTCTTCACAATCAAAGTCATGTCGATGAAACCAGACCCGAGCCAGTGATGACACCAGGCCAGAGCAAGTGCTGAAAGAATCTGGCAGAGGCTCCTCTGGAAAAGAGGGTGGTTCCCCTGAGAAACTCTCGAGGAGACCCACTACAAATTACAACTAAGAGAGCCCCTTGTGGACAGGGCATCCTTCCATACAGACACACAAACATTCACACATGGAGTCCAAGCAAACCTAATCAAATCTCCCTGTCTGTGGCCACTGTAGGAGGGAACATGATAGGGGATACTATACTCCCATGCACACAGCCAGCCTTTTTAAAAGCATGAATATGGATTGAGATGACCACAATGTTTGAACATGAATAACACATGTATGCCAAAACCGCACCATATACCGACTCTGCACATGTACCCCCAGAGCCCTGCCCCCATGGCCAAAGAGGGGAAAAATGTAATGAAAATGCAGAAAAATGACTAAATAAAGGCATCATTATGCATCGGTTATGGTCACATTGACCAAGAGCTCAAACAGAACTCCTGCTGTTCTGTGTTGTGACACAGAATACAAAATATGCTCACATATTTTTTTTTCCTTCTTTCATTCAAAGAGCAGTTCCACATTAATTTTCGGTCAAATTCTCCCTATTATGATCAACATAGGTCTCAAATTATAGCAATGACATCATAGTATCATGCTATAAATCATGCTGACTGTCAAAACAGAGCTTGGTATGAGAAAGCTGAAATCTTCGTAGTGTCCTGAGGTGGAACTTACTTACTCCAGGTCAGTTAAGAGTGATGCATACTGGGCACAAATCTATATATGCATCTGTGTGTCATCAGCCCACCAGTCTGGATTTTATTTCTCGTCATATGTGAAGTATCACATGTGAGAAGGGCAACACTTTGTTATTCAAAGTTCCACATTTAAAATACAAATGAGATTCGGACCACCAGATGAAAACGTGATTTTACAGCATTACTCACATTTGTGTCCACGGCTCTTGGCATGTCACACATGGACCAGAAACTAATAAATTGTTGACTGATTTTAAATGAGTCAAGATTTTTAACCTCGATGTAAAAAATAAAAACAAACTATATGCTGATAACATAAACTGTTCTTCTCCTTTTATAGACAGAACCTTTTTTTCATCTTCTTCCATTCCACTGTTGACACACACACATATAAGCAGAAACAGCACGCAGCAGTTGACCTGTCATCAGCCTTTATCATCATCACCAGGTGGGCCATTGGACCTGTTTGTAGTGATGACAGAGCGCTTGTCGTAATAACAGCTGCACCTTCTTAACCCTCAAAGCTGTTTTCATCAGTGGGGGAACATGTAGAAGAGATTAATTGCCCAATGAAATGTGCTGGATGACTCATTCCAAGTTTATAATTTTATGAGGAAGAGGCTCGCCACTTTTCAAATGATCCAACGAAACCTCAATGCACTGTGTCATGAAAGGAGAAATGCAGGACACGATTTGTAGTCAAAAGTATTATACCAGAACTCTCAGCTTCTCCAACAACTCTGGGCTTTTCTGTAGAGGAATAATTTGTCACAGCAAAACAGTCCAACTGAGGAAAGTGAACCTTTGATTTTTAGACACACTCATCTTTCAGGAAAAGTGCTTCATCCTGCGCTGAGAATACATCACCAACACTAGACTGAGTTGTTTTTCTCTTGCATGAGATTTATAGTATAAACTTCAGTCTTTCAAGTTTTATATAGATCTGTAAGTTATAACTCATTAAGTCTACTGAGTAAGTACAAATTTGGAAAAGAAATCAGACAGTGATGGCCTGCTTCGTGTACCTACAGTTCCCATTTTCCCTTTGGACAAGCTCCAGTAGATTCCTGTGACTGTGAATAAGAATAAGTGGGTATAAAATGATGGATGGATGAATAATACCACAAAATGATCTCTTATAACATGTAATGGCACGGGTTCAACCAGATTACAACAACTGTGATTTAAATAGTTTTAGAGATCTTGAGGAATTCTGGCTAAAGGATGAGAACATAATATCAATTTATCAGCCTTTACCAAAAGAAAACCTATCTCTGAGTGCACTGACGAGAAGTTTTTAAGTTGAATGGAATGTTTGTTTTGTGCTATGTTCTTTGAGCTCTTGTTGACAGCAAAAACTATGCAAACCTGTAACTCGCAAAGTTCATTTCTGCTCAAAGCTGAGCTTCACGTTTGAGTCATATGTGTCATTTGCTGGACATCACATCATCTTCATTGCTGAGGACCTCACAGCCATCCTTCAGTCATGAAATACAACCTTGACATTGATATTCTTTGTCAGTAGAAGACTTCTTGCCAAACACTTGCAGAACTTCTCAGTGTACTTTACAAAGAGAGCAGAAACTAACGTCAAATGCTGAGCTCCTCTCTGATTTTTTTTCTCCTGGGTTAAAATGCTGTAAACTTAAAGCCCCTTAAGACAGTTTGGAAACAGGAACATTTGGAAAATCAATCACACTGTGGTAAAGTGTGAACATTTTTGGCAGGTGGGATGAAACATGTTTATACTCACAGTGTGAAGTACTCGTCTTCCCAACCTGTTCAAATATAATTTTTATTTATTTCACATCACCATATGCAAGAGATAAGTTGCAGATGCATAAAAGAACTCCAGAAGTAAAGTACTTAATATTATTGCTAAAAAATGTTTCAAGCTGCGCTGTTACTGCTGGCCATAAATGTGATGAAGGGAAACACAAACTGAGCATCTGCCATCAAAAATAAGTTCATTTTTAAACCAGTGAAAATACCAAATTAATCTCTTAATAAAACAGCACAACTGCATATAAATGTATATATTTAAAAAGTTGTTTTAAAATGCACAAATCCTCTAATTACAAGTTTTAGTCCAAAGACTAAACAGCTATGCATACTCCTAAAGTGTTAAGTACCACACCAACAGGTAATTCATTTATTAAGGTCAGTCATTTATATATGTCAATATAATATGATCACCTAAAACCAAGGTTATTAATATAAATTCTCCTGCAGTGACCCAAAGCAGTATAGCACAGTATGGGCTATGCATAAGAGTCATATTTAAAATGACCTTAACATTTGAAGGTCATGCAAGCAAAACTGATGTAGAGTCACATACAGGCAGACTGATGGCACCTGTGGGGCTTCTGAAGAGCAAATTTCATGAAACAGCATGGGAGAGGGAACAATAAAGAAAGAGACAAAAGACAAAAGAGAAAGGGAAAGCTCAAATATGAAGACATGAGAGGGAAGAAGGAAGTTGAGAAGAGACCCTCGTGTGTGAGAAATTGGTCTACAGAACAACCACCAACACAAACAATGTAGGTGGCAACAAAAATGTCTAAACAGCAAACCTTGTAAAAGTCTGAGACATGCTGACCACATTTTTTTTCATACATGTGAGTAAAACAAAAAAAGAGAGGGACATGTCTATATCATTTACTGCATAATAATTATTTATATGTATCTTTATGTAAAGAATGTAAGAGTAAGTGACTCAGAGACTGGAATTTATCCAACATTCTCCATTTAGTCACAGCATCATAAACTCGACCAAGATTAGTATTTGATAATATTCATTTAGATTTATTTTCTTTATTTTTTTTTCTTGTTGTTGATGTATGCCTAACTTTTTGTCAAACCATTATAAAAGTTCACAAAGTGACTTTATAAAATATTGGATCATGTAAAAAATAAAATGCAACTCAAATAAAAAAATGCTATGGTTTTTAAAATTTACTCTGCAGACAATATGAGCCCATAATATTTTTCCCCCTCAATTTCATTTCATTGATTGATATACATGCATTTTTTAAATTTGTTGTGCCTTTAAGATGTCCCATATAAAATAAATAAATAAACTGCTATGCATGCAATTTAATGCTAGTGAGGAAGTGGGCACAAAAGAAAAAAAAAAAGATCCATGCATATTTCAAAAAGACAATGCAAAAGCATATTGTGCAGCATTTCAAAGGCATGTCAAGGAAGAATAGGATACCACCTGCCTACAATCTTGAACTGTATTCATTAAAGAATGTTTTGCTAATTTTGAAGTTCAAGTGGGAAAAAAAAAATGTGACAAGGCTGACCCCATACCTTTGAACACCTTAAGACATGTCTGCATGAGAAATGGGACAAAATAATAACGGAAACTCTTCATCACTTGGTATAATTGATACCAGAACGGGTAAAGTGTTACTGTTCCAACTTTTTTTGGACTGTCTTGCAGGGCTGAAATGCAAAAGTAGATGTATTTTAATATATTAGGTGAAGCTGATGAAAGACCAAAAAAATAAATAAAAAATCATGAGCTATCTTGAGTTCACTCTGTCTGCAAAGAAATACAAGTCTGATTAAATATAGGAACTGCATTTGTTAGTTTTTTAATTTGCATTTTCCAATTTTTTGTTTCAAAATGTGTGTTTCAAATGCAACTGAAGCAACTGAAGTACTATATAATGAAAAAGTATGACAGATGGTGGTTCACAAAAAGTTACATTCCTTCTTTCCCTGTGATAAAAAAAGGGAAGAGTTTCTAACCTGAAATTTAACTTTGAAGAAAAAAACAAAAAAAAAAACAGATTAAAAAAGATAGAAATGAAAATAGGTCTTAGGGAATTCTCTTCAGCTGTGTACATTGTGATCATTCTTTCATGACAGTGAGCATCTATCAGGTTGATTTAAGGCAATTTCATTTGTTCCAATACCCCTTTAAGCACCACAAGGTACCATTAAGTACCTCACACAAATGCAAATTTTTCCATCAACTTTTTGAAACTTGAAATCCAAATATGTGCAGACATAAAACATTGTCAGACCATTACCAAGAACACAGTTGTAACATTTGTAACAATTATTGACATTTACAGGAATTACGTACCTTCTTCTGCAGGACAACGATTTTTCTCTCCTTGACATCCAGCATGTCCTTCATGTCTCTGATCTCTCCTGTTAGTGTGCTCTTTTCATCAGTCAAGTCTTGCAGCTGCTTTGTCTTCTTGGTCAGGAACTGTTCCTTCTCCTCCAGACGCACTCGGAGGGCATCTACCTAAAATTGATAAGGAAAAGATGTGAAAAGTGACACATAGAAGAATTACTAGCAGACTGATAATAGTGCAGCATCTTCCCGTAGACACAAACCACATCAAGTATTTGCACTCAGACAGAAGGTTGGCATTCATCTGTAATAGCTTATAGACTCTAGACCATTGGAGAAGGAACCACAATCACTTGACTGACGGGCAGAAGTACAGAAAAGAAAAACTATTCACATCATCATTTCTTTTTAACTCCCAGTCAGGTGGCCCATGTGTTATTATTCAGTTCTTCGACTGACATCTCTCACCACATTTACTTGTTGACATTTGGAAGTGGTAAAATTTTGACTTTGACCTAATGTTCACAATATGAACCACTGTGGACCAAAGCAGTAAAAGTGCACATGAAAAAAAACCAGGAGCCTGGAGCCCATCCCATCATTTCCATCGAGGGTGTTGCATGATTAGTCCTGTGCTGGCATAGATCACACTGCTCACTCACTCCACTCTCAAGCCTTAAAATCCTCTGTATCTGGCTGTGTGCAGTGAGATGAAGGATGTCTGAGCTCGCTCCACAACTGACTTTAGACATCAGCATTATTCTGCACTGCCTACAGAGGCACACACAAACATGCACGTATATCCTGAGCAGGCTGTCATGAACAAACGTTGTGCTGTTTCGATAACTGTTTTCAAACCCAGCATGTTTTGCCAGAGTGCACATAATGAACCCACTAGGACATAACGTGTTTTATGTGAATTCAAGAAACACATACACACGGGTACAGGGAGACAGCAAGGGAGAGCTTGTTAACAGTCTTTTTAACAAGGGTTACTTGGACACAGAACTGATGATGCGAAACAAAAACACTTAAATAACAGACTCTTCTGCTCTTCAGCTCATCTTTCAAATATTTTACGAGGCAATTCAAGAGGTTTGTACGGGGTGGAAGCGTGTTTAAGCAGCTGGAAGTAAAATCAAGTCGGTTTAAAACTCACATGGACTTTTGTGACAGAGTTATTAAACAGTAAATTAAAGACAGTTGGAAAAAAATTGCACAAATATAAAAATTACAAACGGCACCCTTGTCTGGATTGGCAGACTGTGGTAGTGGTTTTTCAGCTCCAGTGGGAATCACATGTGCGAGCTTATGCAGGGAAAGTCCATGCCACATACTGGAGAGGAGAGTCTAGGGATTTACAGCACTTCGTATTTCTGGTAAATAATGAGTTTTTAATTTTGCCTGCAGGAGACTAAATGAGCTCTTTAAACTATGGTATGTCAGAGGGTCCCATCCAACTTTGTTCATCTCCTCTAGTTGTGCTCTGTGGACTTGGAGAAGGTGATTCTTGAATATTAATGGCCATTTGGTCCCTGTATAACTGGAGTGAAGGTTTGGCTTGCATCACCAGCAACTAATAAAACTCATTTCCATTGGACTTTGGTACTGATTCATTTTATTCATTGTATGGACTTAATTTCTACGAACAGCCAAAGCGTGGAGGGTGTCAAGGTTGGCTGACTAGGGACCATGTCTTTGACTTTTGGGAATGATGGGGTCTTGCTGGATTTGCCTGGCAATAAAAGGAAGCAGCTTGGATGTGAGTTCAAGAGTCTGAGGTGTCACTTCTCAAGAAAAGAAATGGATTGTATTATTGAAGTACCCAGTTTAAACTAAGCTGATCCTTCAATTGATGGAGTTTTGTCCACATATGCGAAGAAAGTGGAGTTCAAGTTTACAAAGCTTCTGCACTGACACAGCCGCTGTTGCTGTCGGTCACGATGAAGAGCACACTTCATTGGTTCCTTCTTACAAAAATGTGACTCTTAAAGCCCCCCACTTAATAGTCTGAACAACACCTGGATCCCTGAGTGGTGGGCACTGAGTTTAAAAATATTATGAATGCAAGAGGCTCAAATAAGTTTCATCCAAAGAACATCTAAGGTCACCCTTGGAGTTACAGTGAAGAGCTCAGACATTCAGAGAGGCCCAGTGTAAGGGATACTACAGAATCACTGTAGAAACAGTAGAAATATGAATAAATCAACTGAGAGAGAAGGAAATAAAAGACACTGGGGGAAAATGGCTCTGTTGTGCCACAGATAGCTTGTACTTATGTAACTCTGTATTTGCAAGTGTTGGGAAAAAAAAAAAAGAATAGCAAAGTGTACTCCTGAGATGCACAGAGGGTGCCACTCATGTGGTAATGTTAGAAGCAACCAGGAACCCCAGGCGTAAGATGAAGTATTTATCTCATATTGCTCCTCTGGCAGAAAACCAAAGTCTAATTCTGAGAAAGGCTCTGTGTTGCCCCATTCACATTTAAGCGCACACTCAGAGTAATGATATCATTAATCCGTTGTATGTCGAGTTTATCCGTCGACTGTGTGTGCATTTTTTTTTTTGTTTGTGTGTGTGGTTGTTTCCCACTCTGTGCAAGACAGAGGGAAAGAGAGACCACCTGTGTTTCAACTTCACCTGGTAGGCTAAAATATTTAGCAAGAATGCAGGAGAAAGGCCTAACAGGAAATCCCTGCTGTCTCACCTGCACCAGCCTACGGAGATGTGATCATGATGCAGACGCCCCGCTAATACCCTCTAAAAGCACTTACCGCTGCCAGACGCCAGACATGAGAAACAAGGAGAGAAAGTTGGACAGGTGAGCAAGGAGAGATTAAAGGATGGACAGGAAATAGGGTGAAAGCAAGGGAACTGAGAGAAGGTGAAAAGAGATTATGGCAATTCTTCACAGATCATTTGGCTTGGGGATATTAACACCACTGACATGCTAAGCCTCCACTGGCTAAAAACACTACTTCTTTAACAGGACTGTTGCAGGACACACTACAACTTTATCAGCTGGTATCCATGATGGCATTGCAGAGAGCTAATAAAACAAGGTGACCAAGATGTCTCTCTTTTTTATTTCCCTTTCCCCCCAACCATACCCCAAACTCTGCAGGAGTTTTTCTCTGCAGTATGAAGATGTTGGTCCTGCGATGAGACAAAATAATGTGTTTTTGCAAAAACATCCCTGAAATTCTTCAGCCTGACCATCTTAATAGCAAGGAGCACATTTCTAACCCAAGTTTTTGCAAATTTGTGTATCTTTCTGTAGGGATATTTGGAATTTTGCTTCCAGTACACCTATGAAAATAATTCTGCTAACATAAAATATCATAGGATGCCAGGGTTCCTATTCTGTTTTAAAATTACAACTATTCTTTCTGACTCTTTTCTTTCTTAAAGTTTGATTGCAGGAAAGAAATGAGACAGAACAGGGAAATAAGTAAAGGAGCTGTTGTCCATTCAAGTCCATTTTAATTCCAAAGCATTCCTTAGAGGATATGAGAGAGGGTGTTGAGAAACTCAGTCGAAGAATTAAAAACACATCTATAACACCCATTCCTTCTAAAAATTCCCACTTAAACTTGCCAGCCCATCACTCAGCACCATATCATTTAAAAATTTCCTTGATATGCACTCAAGATTCTGTGGTTGAAAAACTAATAATTCTTGGCAGTACATGGATTTTCTTTGAACAAATACAGTAGCAAACTATTCTAACATCTTCATGTACAAATGTACTGAATGTATTGAACATTTTTCTCAACGTATACATGTCAGTAACTGTATCTGTAATTCAACTTTCAACTGTGCACACTAATAAGTAAGCAGACCTGGATTCTCTCCGACTTCCTCTATCATGCTTGCAATGACAGCCAAGTGTGGATTCTGGAAACTGGTTAGCAAAGTAAAACAGAGGCTTAAAGAAAACAGCCTCACTGTTTGTCTTCACCTCCCTTTTTCCTGCTTCAAATTTCATCATAAAAGTTTTTCTGGCAGGCAAATCTGCAAAGGTATTGGGCTAAGCATCGGCGCAGGGCCGCAATAAACAACACAGGGACCATGCGAGCAGACCACAGTCTAAATGGCAGAACCAGAGACCACAGCAAAGGCCTGGGGACGCAGCAACACTCCCATTTTAAGATCTGTACTCTCACTCACCCACCCGGGAGTCCGATATTGCGAAGAGTCTTCAGCTGATCACAAAAACATTCCTTGTATGTTTTCAAATATCCCAAGCTAAGTCTTTAAAACTCTTTGACCTTCACACAAATGTATGCTGCGCCAGAGGCTAAAGTCATTTTTGTGTTGCTGTTCAAAGAACTTTGAATGTCTTTTCAGGCATAAACACCACCATAAGAGTTCTTTAATCCCAAGAGAGGGTCTGGTGAAATGTATCTAAAGCCTGAACTAACGTCTGCTCACACAGCTGTGGGAGTTCTTCACACCCCTTGTCTCAGTACAACAAAAGGCACCCATTAAATGTAATTTATTCAAAAGTCTGTGAGGTGAAATCAGTCACATAAATTTATAGCATAATATTCGCCTAATTTATGTTTGTATGGTCAGTAATGTGGCCAACTCTGGATTGCATCACCAAAAGAATTAGGCCTATTTCGTTTTAAACAATGCTCCAGCACTAGTGTCCTCTATACCACATGTAATCATTCAAATATCTCTTTGGTAAATGATACTATTTACATAATAGGAATGCATCAAAGGGAAACCAGCATGTACCAACATGATGAAAAAAAGAACAGATGATTGCTGTTTTCACTCTAACTGAAGTGTGTGTTATTCATGAAAGGTGAATTAAATAATGTATATATTTATACACAGTTATTCAGTGTCTTACCTCAAACATGCAATTTTAGATGTCATTTAATTCCACAAATGTAAGAATAAGTAGTGTCAAATGATTCATAGTTTCCTGATGAGGTAATCATCTGTGGATGTTGGATGATTTTAATCCCACACTACTGTTATCCATATTATGGATAACCCTGACAAAAGACCCAAGCGTTGATTGGTGAACACCAATCCCAACATGAGGACAATTTAAATGTATCAAACATGTAACTTGAAGGAGTCTGTGAGGGAAGAGTTGTTGAGTAAGATATCAGTGAGGATCTAGTGCCAATGAGAGCAAAAATATGAGCAACATTTTTCCAGATCTTTGACAAGAACATCCACGCTTCTTGATGTTTCCAGCTTTTAATATTATAACTGTTTAAAAAGGGAGAATGTGTAAAGAAAAACCATCAGTTCTCTTCAACATGAGCTCTGTGCTCATTTGTTTCTCTCACCTTCCAGTCATTAAATCCACAATGAAACAAAGAGAGAGCTGTGCACTGAATATACAACAACATATAGAAGAAATTTTCCTCTTGACCTTCTTGGGACATCCCAGACATGACAACACCAGAATGTAACAGTATGCATGGAAAAGAGGGGCATTTATTGCCCTTATTCCCTGTCCTGGGGCTGAGCCTGTGTGTCATTTGAGGGGCGACTTTAAAGTTTGGTAAAGGAAACAGTAGGGGCTCTGATCAGGAATTGTATAATAAATGGATCACCTCAGGGCCGGCACAGGATAATAAGCAGATGTAAACTGCCTCACAGCAGGGGCTGCAGGGTGGAGAGTAAGTCTCATCCTACACCACAACATCTGTTGATAAAACATTAGCCACACAGCTGTCTGCCCGCAGGCTACACAGGGAACATGGGAAAGCACAGATGTAAAATAAGACAAAAAAAGACATATGGGCAATCATAGAAATCCCAGGATCCACTAACAAAGTAATCTTTGTCAGTAGAATGAGTGATGTTTTCTTCGAAACCATGAAAGTGAATTGTTTTGGTATTGTACGAGTGGATGGATAAATGACACTGAAATTGCAGGGGACTCACCCTGAGTATAATCACAGGAATGCTCACAGCTGCCTCAACCCCTCTTTCCCCCTCTATCCATCATCATTACTCCTTCCAACAAACACAAAAGATGCACATACACTTCACACACACGCGCACATACACACTTGAATATAAAGAATGAGAACGCTACAGGCGTTCCCCATAATTAACACTTTCCTCCTTCTTTGATTATTTTTCCTGATCATTTTCAGTGCTGCATGTCAGTGAATACATCCTGTTTCCAGGGATTCCCTTCCTGTGAAGCTGTACTTGGCCGTCACTCTCGCGAACACATGGAGAACAAACAGTCTGAATTACAGCGTTCATTTCAGCTTGATTTATGTTTGATCATCGAGTAAAAATAGGCTCTCCTGTATTTCTGTCCCAAACTTATGTCCTTCTAGTACCTGGATTGTTAGAATCTTTTAGCAGATGACAACTGATTCAATTTTCAGAGTACTGCTAATTGAATCGTCTTTTTGAAACTGCAGACGTTTTCTATAAAATGCTACTAAGATTTCCAGATTCTCAACACTTGAGCCCTAATGTAACCCTTTGCTGCAGAACTGAGAGGATTTCATCAGATCTGGCAACTCCGAACCTGTGAGGTTCATGGCACTCGTTGCCTTTCTAATGTACCGGTATAAAGGATAGGAAAAAGAGCCTGAATTTACAAATAAATTATAATAATACTGGTACATATCCATAAACTGGTTATTCACAAAGCTATAACTAGAGAAAAAGAAAAACATAGTGAAGTTAAATGGCCACATATTACATGTTGTACCTGTTGCAGATCCAGCAAATTAGAATCCATTTATGTACACTCAAGTAAATAAAAATGCTCACCATCATAAAAACCACATAAACACACAACTGCAGTAGACTGTGACTTTCCTAACCATGTGTTTGCTTATTCACAGCTGCAATTTCAGTGTTTTTGTTCACTGTGAGCCATTAAGGCATTGCAGAATGTTTTAGATACACCCAAAGCTACTTTAACCTCAAAGCTGGTGTTTGATTTTAAGTCAAATTTGCCAAACTGATGCATAAAAATGGCAAAGACGTAACGTTGAGAGAAAAAAAATTAAGGAAATAAATAAACAGCTTTCATTGTTTGATTCAGAGACTTTCAATTAACAAAGAGTGAACTTTCTGTAATTTTGGGCGAAAACCCTTTTCTGACTATATTCTTGTGGCACTGGATGTTTGTGGAAATGTGTCATTGTATGTCTTTGTGTATATGCATGCATGAAATTAGAGGTTAAGTGGTCCGAACAAAGTAGGGTGACCCCGAGGTCAGAATAAAAAGAAAGGAGCTTATTGTCTCTGGCTGCCTTTTCTCATCACTTCGCTGTTTTCTGGTTAACCAGCTGCTGAATGACAGAAGACCAAGCAAAGCCCTAATTGCCCCCTGTGTTTATGCGTGTTTTTGTTTAGTTTCAAAATAGAAAACAAAAACTGAAGGGAGAGCACACACACTTCCTAAAGACCTACTTGTAGGGCACTTATCATTGCACAAGTTCAAAGTAATTTGTCAAACTTTCTGCACATGGCTTGTGCAAAAAAAAAAAAAGAAAAAGTGTTGTGTCCTGTTACAAACTATGCTTAAGTAGCCGCATGCACATGCTTTGTTGACTCCTTCATTCTGTGTAAATCATTA
Organism: Zenarchopterus dispar; assembly: GCA_028564865.1. Taxonomy (NCBI): domain Eukaryota; kingdom Metazoa; phylum Chordata; class Actinopteri; order Beloniformes; family Zenarchopteridae; genus Zenarchopterus; species Zenarchopterus dispar. The sequence goes on from JAOWBL010000022.1 coordinate 9,192,783, forward strand.
GTATCTCGTCCCCGTTCTGACCTCTGCAATTCCACTTTATTGCTTTTCCACATGGCCTCTGAAGAACTTGCAGGGGCTTTATTTTGGACCGTACCATGTTTATTCTAGTGGGCCCGATGCTTTGCTATTCACACTGAATCCCAAACCGCACCGGTCCAGGAACCCGCGCTAATGCTGCTGGGACTGAAAATGGTGACCATGGTCAGACAAGTTCAGATGAAGTCAGGTCAAAACCGATCCACACCATTTGGGACTCATCTCAGAAGCTCCAGGAATCAATATGAAATTGACCATTAGCGGTCACACTAAAATAAGAACAGAACAGAACCTTTCCAACCTCAACAGTGGTCTTTACTGAGCTCATCGTCTTTTTACTTATCTTAATATTTGATGCAAACTCTGTAGTCTAGAGTTATCAAAAGACAGAGGAGGGGAGTGGGGATCCATTTGCCAAGAAAATAGGAAAGAAAAGAGATGGAGGTTGAGAAAATATGGACAGAAGAAGCAAAAACGAATGAAGCAGAAAGAAAGACGGAGTGAAAGAACAAAGCCTGGAGAAAGTCCAGGGTGAACCACAACTAGCCTGAGACCACGTCTTGTCTCTGCCTCACCAGCAATGAAAACTATCAATCAGCAAAAGGGAACAAGGAAAGATTAACAAAAATAGTCCAGCAGGGACCACAGCAAAGCGTGTTATTGCATCACTCACTGACAAAACTCTGGAGCCATCGACATCCATCAAGCAACGCCTTTCTCTCACTTTCACTTCCTCTTGTCGCTCCATCTATCCACGATTCATTCCTTCTCACGCTCCAGAGTCTTTTTCATTTTCTTCTTGTTTTCCCCATTCATCACTGTCACTGCGGTCGATGTTAGCAAGTCATATTCGAGTCATTTATATATCTTCTTCGAATCATTACACCTCAACCTCAAAATGAAGCCTCAGTAGAGGTCTTCTGCCAGATGCACAGGAAAATGGTGATGAAACAGAACCAAAGAAGTGTGAGGCCACATCTGAGGAACACTGCAGAGTGAATTCTACATCGGTATGAATGATGCAAAATATTCATATTTCCAACACTTTTTCTTTTATTCAGCGAGAAACTAAAGATCAAATGTTACTTGCTGTGTTATTTATATGCATGATTCAAACTTGGAAAAAAACAAGTTTGAACCATGGTCATCTGCAATATGCTTGCATCAAGAAATGAATATGTAAATAAAGAGCTCCAATCTGCCAAAAGATATTACATTTAACCATGACTGCTGACAATGATCTCTGTGGTCAAAAGTCTCCACATAACTGCACAAATTTTATTCTACTTACAATATGTAGTAGTAAACTACAAAAGCACTTCCTCAAGAAGCTCTGCCGATCAACAACGTGCACCTCTCTCACGCCAGATGCATCAACTCAAATGTGATGACAATTGAGTTGTTCCAATTCTGATACCAGCATCAAAAATACTCACCAATACTAATAAAAACAAGAGTGTCTGGTTCAGTTCTTCAGTTCTTTCCTGTTTGGCAGGTAAAGAAGCAGTCACATGTAAATTGCTGGATTGAACTAGAATGCTCATAACACAAGACTCCAGTTTCCAGAGGCGACACAAAAGCTGCCAAATATAACACAATCAACCTTCTTAAGCCATCAATTAAAGAGCAAAAGGAACTTAGTAAACTGACTACTAAATTTAGAGCCACAGCATAGTTTGTCAGGATAGAAAACCAATCTCTGAAACTTTATGAAACTGAGACTGAGCATAATCATGTCAGCTAAAACTACCACAGGTAATGATTTTGTTGTGCTTTTGTTAAGTTTGATAGTACTCTGGTTGGAGATAATTTTCCCATCCAACTTTTCACTTCAAAGTGAGGTTCAGCATGCAAATGAGTAAGTCAATAGCCTTAGTAACTGAGGTGATGCTGGTAGTTCTTATATTTCTTGATTTAATAGATATTCATTAATCATTTATCACGACTGTCATGCACCATAAACTTCATTCTGTGGCAAATTGGCACTCAATGTTAGCTGATACCCAAAGTCCGCATATAAGAATGTCACTGTCAAATATCATTAATCATGATTACATTAAGCAAATTGGTTATAAAAGGCTCTGAAGTCTCTGTGTTTTAAGAGTCTTAGTGAGAGTCTTGTGAACAGACTAATCAATAGTTTGCAAAGAGTGTTTGGAGTTCAAATATATTTGGCAGTGTTTACTTTTTTCATACAAATGCAAACAAATAACAGTACATTTTTAGTTAATCTGTGTGATCTAAGGAAGAAATATATTTAACAAGATCTTTCATTGAAATGTGTTTCCATATTCCTTGTTACACTTCACTACACGGCGGCATTATTTGCTAGATTCGTATTCAACGTGTGGATATTGAATGCGTGTTGAGGACACATGAGTAACTGGAGACTTGATCCTGTCACCAGCAAGTTATTGAAGTATCTCATCATATGTGCACCGATTCATGGGCCTCACAGCTATAAATACATGTGCTTGCATTAGTTGTACTGGGTTATCATAAGCATTGGAAGTAGGACTTATCCTGAAAACCATGACTGTTATTGATATCCGATATCTGTTTTCAAAAAAAAAGAGTTTAATTAGTTAAAAAATACAGAACCTCTGAGGGATTTTGCTTTACATAGTTGGAGGTGTGTGGAGATAGAAGTGTTAATTAAATTTGGTATGTGTGAATGAATTATACAATTCTCTTTTTTTAAATTCCTGAAGTTATTGTTTGCCTTCTTAGTTTATTTTGTTTTTCCATTTTCATCTCATGGACACTTTGTTTTTTCACTGTGCAAGGGTGGATTATTTTATTTTATTATGAAAAAGCTTTTATGAAATAAATCACATACCCAGGACCACACTTTTAATAAATTGTTTGCTTTTACTACAAAATGTTGCTCGAGGGATTTTATAACTCATTGTTCCTTGGAATAAAAACTATCGCTGATAGTGTATGGGTTTAGTAATTCCTTATTGGAAGCATTGTAGGATTACTGAGTGACGTCTGTGTTACAACACTTACTTTTGTTTATTTTTTTAAGCTTATGTTTATGTTAGTTCTTTATAGCAAATAGCAGATTTAGCCAACTTCTCATTCAGCGGTAAAAACTGCAAAATCCTGTATTTGTGAGTGAAATAGTGCCCAGTACTACAGCCATCAATAAAGTACAATGTTTATGTTTAGCTTACTTATATAGTGTTGAAGGCCAGTCATTTGTGAGTTTTTTGTCTTTCATGATTTTGATTCATGCTGAGCCACTTTCCTATCAGCTTTTTGTCATGATTGTATTTTTTTTCTGTTTTGACTGTGATAAAAAAAAATCCTGTTTTAAGAGCTCCAACAGATGTTTCAATTCTCTTATTTGTTTCTTAACTGACCATTTGGAAATTACATCCACTGACGCTCAAGTAATGTTGAAGGCTGAAGTACCACACCAGGCTTGTGATGCCTTTGAAAGGTTAATAAATGGTTTCCTTTGCTTCTTTCATTAACCACCTGTTTTTGTTTATTTGTTGTTGAGAATAAGTGCATTATTGTCTTCAAAGTGGAGCGAGGTGCTGCCTCCCTTGGTTGAGGCACAACAACTCAGACTGAAGTGAGCAGCAGCACCCACTTGAAAACAGCAAGGATTAACTTCTGAAGAGAGAAAAAGATGGTTGGAGAAAGAAGTGAAAGACATCATTTAAAACCTCAAATCACCAGCAGGAAAATGTGACGAATGACAAAAAGCAGTGATTCTTCCATTTACTTTATTATTTCTTAGTAGACTATATGAACCCAAGACGTTCCATGTTTTTTTTTTCTTTTTCTTATGTCAACTTCATTTAATTTGTTAATAAACCTACATTTTTGCAGGTCAGACCAGAACACAGTCTAGTGTCTTTTGGCCTGTTTTACACAAATGTTTATCATACTTAAAACAATCTTTGAACAAAAAGCTAAACCTACTTCTCTACCGCTGGGGTTTTTGTTCAGTTCTTTTGTTCCTGACTGGTTAAAAATGCAGGAAGGTCTCTGTAAGGTTACCTGATCTGCTGGAGTATCATTACAACCCTGCATTGTCTTGACCAGGACAGGAAAAACACACACATTTACTGTATTAAAGGGTTACATTTCCACAGACATTGGCAGACTCACAATGCTCACACACACAAGCGCGCACTTATTTTCCACATTTTCTAGTTATCTCAGGACAGGTTCAGTCAGACCCATTAAGCAGCCGTCCTTAATTTTGACTGACAACAAGATAGACCTTTCTTTTTGTCATCCCCTTGCTCACAGTACCTTCTCTGTTCAATGGTCAGTTCCTCCTTAGTCACATCCTGACATGAACTGCTACTCTCAAAAGTGTATCTGAACAAATGGACTACTGTACCAATCACTATTTTATCTTGCAGATATAAACTATATATAAGGAGTGCAATGATTAGTTGATGTTGTCGACAAAAATTTATAATAAAAATAGTTGAAGACAAATTTAATAGTCGACTATTATTTGCATACGAAAATTAAACAGGGTAAGGCACCTTCTTACTTCCTATCTCTGTCAAGAATTGCAAATGGGCAGTATCCTTTAAGCTCCTATTGTCGGCACACATGTTTTTCGAAAGAGTGAGGCATCCTCCTCCTTTCTTATCTCTGATGAGAGTTGCACAGGTGCAACAGAGTACAGTGCCAGGTAAACAATATGGCAGCGGGCAATGCAACACCATGGCGACAAAAGACATCAAAAGTTTATTTACTTTTTCTATCACTATTAGGCCAATATTGGCAACAAAGTTCATTAAAAGTTGTATTTTTGAATAAAATGCCCATCTTTCTGGTCTTTTATTTTTAGCACATCATTTAAACAACTTTATACAAAATTTAAAAACTACAACAGTGGCATTTAATAATTATGAGAAAACTTTTTTACATAGCGCTGGGCTCAACATGACAATAGTCATGAGGGGAACTGAAGGCAAAGTTGGGTTCTGGATGAATGTGACATTAACCGTGAAGTGAATTGAACTAAACTACTGCAAAGGAATGAGGTTACAATGTGACTGGTTGACAGGAACGAGGGGAGAAGGGGAATCCTGTGAGAATCGCTGGCCTTTTCTTGCTGAATGACTGACATGCAGAGAAGGAATGCGGACCCTTGGCTGGCCCACTAAAACACACTAAGGAACTTTACTCATCCTCTGGTTTGTTCTCTTAGTCCAAGAAACCCAAGCCATATGCATGTGGGAGAAAATGCCACTTCAATAGCTGGAAAAATTACTCGAGACTGAAGATGAGAGAGAAGCAATCAGAACTGACAGCATATACGTGTGTGTGTGTGTGTGTGTGTGTGTGTGTGTATATATACTTGTGCTGCTCTGGACCTGATTATAGCTCTGCTGCTCCAGTCTATGATAAGTGAGAGGAAAGGCCGCAGAAAACACTAATGTGCTGAACATTAGAAGCATTACAGTCGATTAAGCCATTCTGCTGACCTGCACCATAACAAGAGTGGGTAATTTATGCTCCTATGTAGAACCAGAAACACACGTCTGCCATAACCAAGACCCTCCGCCACAGCCTGACGTACTCCTTATCAGAAATGTAACTTTTTTTCAGGATGTTGCACGCCATCAAATGCATCGTTTTCTTTCCACAATAGCTCTAACAGTCCATCAAATACTTCGTGTGGTCAGAAATGCAAAACTCAGCCATTAAGGGAGGAGGACATCGCCTTTGACACTGCTAAACTCAACCCACTTTACAGAAGAAGGCTGGGTTCTGGACACATCCCTACTTACACCAGGCCTTCAGTATGATTATAGATGCACATCAGTAAAGTTTTGTCATTTTATCTCACCTAGTTGGTTGAGAAATTCTGACCAAATACAGACATAAATAACTCCCTTTGTGGTTGTCCTGCTACAGTAAGTGTCACTAGCAACACATTTTAGTATGATGACACAGTCATAATCACAAGGTG